>CANHGI010000001.1:11142305-11592395 GCA_947459285.1 Caenorhabditis angaria
TTGTTGAACATTTTGTGGTCTGCAAATAATGCGGCAAATAGTTCAGTGGTAAAGCGCTGGATTTTGAATCTGAGGGTGACGAGTTTTTTGAACGTAAAACGAAATTTGGGTTACGAAATTTGGGAATAACGATTTCTAGCTACAGTAACCTCAGAAAATAGTGCCAGGACCGAAATTTCAGGACCGAAATTTTCCACGATTTTCCGGCTACAGTACTTTAACAAAATTACTAGCTACAGTAACCTCAATTTTAAAATAAATTGGCAGATGAATTTAAATTGGGTGAATTTTCCGAATTCCCGGGTTTTCACGATTTCGATAGCTACAGTAAAAAATCGCATGGCACCAAAATTTCATGAACTTTTTGATGATTTCTAGACCGTCAACAGCTTCAACGAAACAGTCAAACAAAAAGTTGCCAAATTTCTCGAAGGCTATTTGTCAATTCTGACAAATCTACTATTCCAACTATTTGTGCTAACTATATGGGCCGGATTTCTGGCGATTTGTATTTATGTGAGCCTAGAATTCAAAAAAAATCAATTTCAAATTCCAAAAATTCCTTCAGGGTATCACCATAATGAACATCAATTTATCGCCGAAAAAATTGTTCGAAGAAGGTTCGCCGCTCATCGAAATGGACGAACTTCGTGTAAATCACATCGTACCACACTTCTTTTTGGCCAATGTTTTTGTGACAAAACCCGGAAATCTATCCGATCCCAAAAGATTAGCCAAACTCAACAAATTTGTCGAAGAAATGGAAAAAGTTCGAGGAAGTTGGGGACCTCAGGGAACCAATTATTTCATTCGAGATATGATCGAGTTCCAAAATTCACTTCAGGAAGAGACTGGGGTGGAATCGGAGGGTCTGGATATGCAGAATCTTCCGATGTTTCTAGGCTGGCCTGAATATACTTTCTGGGCCGGATTTGTACAATACCACAATCATAGTGAAGAAATCAAGTTGGATAGATTTTGGATGACTTTTGCGGTGTATGGAGAGGATTTGAGATCTTGGAATGCTAGAGGAGAAGCTTTGGGAAGGTGGAGAAAAGTTGTAGATCAATATCCGTGAGTTATGACGTGGAAAACGGCAAAAAATCCAAAATTTTTCAGCGATTTCGGTCTCTCAGTCTATTCGGACGATGGAATCTACGTGGATTTGATCGAAAATATGCCAACTGACGCGTGGCAATCCGCCCTTGCCACGTTGGCATGTATGGCTCTAGTTTGTTTCATTTTTATGTATGATGTTCCGACGGTTACGGTGGCTACGGTTATTATTGCTAGTGTTATGACAGGTAGGAGGGAAAATCGAGATTTTTTAAAAATTTTCAAGCTCACAAAAATTCAGAAAAAAAAACTAGGGCCTAAAATCTATCAAGAAATTTTGAAACCTGCAATTTCCGGGTTTTTTTCCGGCCCAAAAATTAGATTTTTCTAGAAATTTGGGGTTTTTTCCACAATATTCAGGCTTCAGGCCTGAAATTTGATGTTTTTCAGGCTTCAGGCCTAATTCGGTCTAAAATTTTTAGAAGAAAAAATAAGCAATTTCTTTTGGGTCTGCCAGTTATTTATTGAACATTTTGTGGTCTGCACAAAATGAGGCAAATAGTATAGTGGTAACGCGCTGGATTTTTAATCTGAGGGTGGCGAGTTCGATCCCCCATGCGAACTTTCATTTTTTTTTTTTAAATCTGAAGCCCCCCCCCCCCAAAATAAACTAACCTCCCTCCAAATTTTCCAGGAATCCTCGGTCTTCTCTCGTTAACCGGCACCGATCTCGATCCAATCGTAATGTCCGCATTAATCATTTCAATCGGTTTCTCCGTCGATATTCCCGCTCACATCTCCTATCATTATCATTGTGCAACATCTCACGAAATCCGCGCGCGACTTCACCAAACTCTATCAAGTGTCGGATTTCCAGCGCTTCAAGCTTCATTTTTTCCACGTCACTTTGTGTGCTGGCACTGAAATTCACCGCGATTTATATGAGCAATGTAAGATTGCGAGGCGGGAAAAGAAAATATTTGAAAATTTTTTGCAGGCTTTCGCAAAAGTCATGATAATTTGTATGGTTTTGGTGGTTTTACACTCGTTGATTCTACTTCCCGTGCTTTTCGCATTCTTCAATCGTTTTTCAACAAAAAAAAATCTCGGAAAATTAATTTATGATCTCACGGTGTTTTGGGGTGATTCAAATCGAAAAAAATTGATAAAAAATATTTTTTTATATTTTTTGCACACAAAAATGAAAAAAAAAGTCAAAAAATGATAAAAAATAAAGTTTTTTCCACATTTGAATAAAAATTTAATGAAAAAACACAAACGCGCGTGGCCGTCAACGCGGAGTGTCGTTGTTTTCTTTTTATTTTTTCAAACAATTTTAACAACTCCTTCTGGCGCGAAAATTTTATTTATTACAAAAATTTCATAAAAAATTATAAAATCCGTCGATTTTTGTGTTGGTGATTCAGCAAATCTGGAAAAATACAATTTCTGCAAAAAATTTTAAAAAAAATCGCAAAAATTGAAATTCCGCGTAAAATCGCAAATTTCTCATTAATTTCGCAGTTTTTCTAGGCGATAACTAAGCCTAAGCCTAAATATCAGGAAAAAATCATGTTTTACCGGAGAAGAGCTTTCCGCGCGGAAAGCTCGCGGAAAATCGGGTAATTTTCAGAGCAAAATCGCAAATTTCTCATAAATTTCGCAGTTTTTCTAGGCGTTAACTAAGCCTAAGCCTAAAAACTAGGAACTTCTCAAGTTTTCTCAAAAATTAGCTTTCCGCGTGGAAAGCTTGCGGAAAAATCCCAAAATTTAAAATTCCGTGCTAATTTCTTGGAAATAAAAATGAAAAATCCACGTGGCAAAAAATCAAACAAAAAAATCGCTACCAAAAATCTCAGAAACGAAAACGACATCACCGGCTACACACCATACGGTGCACGAGCTCGCGACGAATTCAACGTCATGACCGATTTCTTCTCGCAAAACGGCGCCGGTATCGCCACATTCGTCTTGATCATTCCAACTCGCCGTGAAAATGTGTTGGACCCGCGTGTTCTTCGCGAAGCACTGCGAGTCGAGCAAATTCTCTCGACAGAATTCACGATTCGCGGCGAGAATTTCCAGCAATATTGTTCCACATTCTGCCAGATCAATGAGCCATTTGTGCAATTCGCGCAAAATTATTTGGTCGAATCGGAGATGACTGAACCTTCGGATCGGATTAATCTCAGCTATCCGATCACAACAATCTATTCGCAGAAGATGAGTATTCAACCGAATTTTTTTGGGATTCAGATGATGTCAAATTCCACTTCTGATCCTCTAGAAGACAGTGCTAGAAAGATCAGTAATCTAAAATCGTCGAAATTAATTGCATTACAATTGCGAGCTGAGAGAGAAAACCAGGGTGGACTACACAATTAATCAAAGACTATGAGATGTCGATTACGAATTATTTTGAGAAGTGAGTTATGACGTGGCAGTGGCCTTTTCAGAGTTATCTGAAATTCAGAAATCTGAATTTTGCCAATTTCAGATCAATCTTGAAAATAATAATGAATTTTGGAATTTCAGGGAATCTTTCAGTCTTGAAAATTTCAGCCCTAAAACTTCAATTTTTTGTCCAAAAAAAAATTAAGATCACATTTTAAAATTATTTTTTAGGCTGAAATTCTAAGCCTTAAATTCATTTAAAAAAATTTCTGAATTTTACAAGTTTCAGATCAAATTTTAAAATTATTTTTTTAGGCTGAAAAAAAAGCCTTACAATTAAATTCATTACCGAAATTTCAAGATTTTGCAAAAAGCCTTAGGACAAAAAATTGCAGTCTTAAAAATTTCAGCCCTCAAATTTCAGTCTTGAAACTTCAGATCTCAATATGAATTTTACAAGTTTTTTTTTGCAAAATTTTGAAATTTCGGTAATGAAATTGAAGCTAAAAATTTCAACAAATAATTTTTAACTTCCGAAATTTCAAAATTTTGCAGAAAAAATTAAAAAAAAAAAAAATTTTAATTTAAATATATTACAAAAACTTTTAAAATTCAGATTGATTTCTGGAATTTTGAGACTGAAATTTCAGGGCTGAAATTTTGAGCCTTAAATTTCAGTCTTGAAACTTGAGATATCAATCTGAGTTTTACAAGTTTTTGTAAGAAATTTAAATATTTTTGCAAAATTTTGAAATTTCGGTAATGAAATTAAGGCTAAAAATTACCAAAATTTCAAGATTTTTTAAATCTTACAGAAACTTGGATTCAAAAAAGTTTCGGACTAAAAAAATTCCAAAAAATTCAAGCCCCCTTCCGATTCCAGATCCTTCAACTCTTCCGAAGTGCGCGTCCTAACCCTCTCCACATCTTACGTCGAAGCGGAAGTCGTCCGCGCCGGAATGTCTCTCCTCCCCTTTCTCATAATCGGTTTCATCATAATGGCCATCGTCTCATCAGTCACTTGTTATTTCTCAGCTCTCTACATGCAACAAGTCTCCATCCACAAATTCTCACTAGCTCTCGCCGCCTGCCTCTGCCCCTTCATGGCTTGCGGAACCGCCCTAGGCACCCTATTTTTCTGCGGTATCCGCTTCGGCTCCGTCCTCTGCGTCACTCCCTTCCTAGTCTTGGCCATCGGTGTCGATGATGCCTACCTAATGATCCACGCTTGGCAACGTGTCACCGCGGAGCGTCGTAGTCACCCAATACCCAATGATTCCCCCGGTTCACGACTCGCTGAAGTTCTCATCGAAGTCGGTCCAGCTATCCTGATCTCTGCACTCACCAACATCTTGGCTGATGTTGCTGGATGTTTTACGAGCTCGCCAGAAATCACACTTTTGGCATATGGTAACATGTCGTGTATATTTATGGATTTTTTGTATCAAATCACATTTTATTCGGCGATTATGTGTATTACGGGATATTTTGAGATGCGCGGTGAGGAGCAGAAAAAACATATTACGAAAATTGCGTGTGGTCAAGATCTGGATGATCAAAGTCAGACTGTGAGTTGATTTTTGGGTCGTAGAGCGCCGGAAACTTTTTCGAATTTTGCATAAATTTCGGGAAATTTTCCAAGTTTATGATAGAAAAAATGAAATTTTTTCGAATTTTACGATTTTTTGAACGTAAAACGTCTCAAATAGTTACTAAATTACCTGTGAATAACATAATTGTAGCTAAAAATAAGCTTAGTGCCTTAAGGTGAAATTTCAGACCTTGAAAAATTTTCCAGATTTTCCGGCACAGGCCTGAACTTTAACAAAATCTAACTTATTGTAAGGGACTTCAATATTGAAAAAATAAATTGATCAGATAAATGTAAAGTGGGTGAAACCTATAATTCCCGGGTTTTCAAAAAATTCGATTTTTAGTCAAAAAAGTCTTCAATATTTTTTTATAATTTAAAAATCTTCCTAAACTATAGTTACGGTATTTTTTTTTATTTTAGGTTAATTTTAGGGCAATTTCACAAAAAATTTGATTCGATAATTTAATTTAAAAAAATGTAATATTAAAATTAAACCCAAAACATATCAAATTTTTAACAAAGCTTCTCAGCCGAGCTCAAAAATCCAAAAAATTTTCTAGACCGTCAACAGCTTCAACGAAAATGTCAAACAAAAAGTTGCCAAATTTCTCGAAGGCTATTTGTCAATTCTGACAAATCTACTATTCCAACTATTTGTGCTAACTTTGTGGGCCGGATTTTTGGCGATTTGTATTTATGGTATCACCATAATGAACATCAATTTATCGCCCAAAAAATTGTTCGAAGAAGGTTCGCCGCTCATCGAAATGGACGAACTTCGTGTAAATCACATTGTGCCACATTTCTTTTTTGGCCAATGTTTTTGTGACAAAACCCGGAAATCTATCCGATCCCAAAAGATTGGCCAAACTCAACAAATTCGTCGAAGAAATGGAAAAAGTTCGAGGAAGTTGGGGACCTCAGGGAACCAATTATTTTATTCGAGATATGATCGAGTTCCAAAATTCACTTCAGGAAGAGACTGGAGTGGAATCGGAGGGTCTGGATATGCAGAATCTTCCGATGTTTCTAGGCTGGCCTGAATATACGTTCTGGGCCGGATTTGTTCAATACCACAATCATAGTGAAGAAATCAAGTTGGATAGATTTTGGATGACTTTTGCGGTGTATGGAGAGGATTTGAGATCATGGAATGCTAGAGGAGAAGCTTTGGGAAGGTGGAGAAAAGTTGTGGATCAATATCCGTGAGTTCAAAGTTTGAGACATCAAATTCCGTAGAAACCGAAAAGTTGAAAATCAGTCGAAAAACAAGGCGAATTTATAACCATTTTGTTCAGCTTGGAATTCTGCGTCGAATGGTGTTTACCATTTTCCACCAAAATGATTTTAAACTGTTAAACATTAAAGGCGCAGACATTTGAATAAAATGGTCCTGCAGCGAAATGTGTGTGTGTACTTCTCTCGGACGAAATGCACGCCACAAATTTTTTTTCTTTTTTTTTTTTTTTTGTGTGTTCCTCGTTTTGTTTAAAAATTAATTGTTTGAAGCTGCGAGAAATATGTAAAACATGTTCCCCATCCAGGATCAAGCAACAAATGTCATTAGAACTTGGAAATTCACACATTGAACATGATTTTAGGCCAAAAAATGGAAAATTTCGAGTTTTTCAATGTTTGATTCAATTACACCAACATTTTTTGCATGAGTTTAAATGGAAAATTCCTTATCAGAGTTAAATATTGAAATGCCCTAGACCTAATTTCTCTTGAATTTCTCATTTGCTACTGTTCTGGAATCATAATATGACTTTTCAGAGCTTCCCCCAAGAAGAAGGTTTTCACCAGGTGCATCAAGAAATGGTAAGATGTAGATGGACAGAAACTCAGAATCCAACTTCAAAAAGGACAACTCTTAGGTTTGTTATCTTAAATGAAAAAGTCGGATTTTGATGTTTCTTTATTTTCAGATGAAGGTCGTCAACCGTTGTCAAAAGAAGACTCATTCGATCAACGGAGAAACTGTCGCCCAAAAGGTCGACTGAACTCGTGAGCACCTTGACAATGAGAAGCAAAGCTTATCTGACACCGTCTCTTCTCAAGATGGAATTATCGACACCAAGGGTCACGACTTCAAGGTAGTCACCAGCAGATCTACACACCAAGAAACTTCGACTCACCAGACACAAGAGGCTCCGAAAAGACAGAATCTGACAACTTCCCCGAGAATCCAACGATGATGGTCGACAAGATGCGTCTACCATAATAATCAAGTTCTTCTAACTGTTCTTTTTTGATTTGGTAATAAATTTTCATCGGTTCGAACATCGTTAAAAAATTATAGTGATTTGCAATTGTGTAATGGATAGATGCATCTCTAGAAGGCACCACAATTGAAAGAAAAAAAAAATTGAAATTTTTGGCCAACCAACAGTTGGCCAAATTCCCTCCACCTGTGTCAGAGTGCTCAAAATCCGGAAATCCCAAATTTTCAGCGACTTTGGTCTCTCAGTCTATTCCGACGATGGAATCTACGTGGATTTGATCGAAAATATGCCAACTGACGCGTGGCAATCCGCCCTTGCCACGTTGGCATGTATGGCTCTAGTTTGTTTCATTTTTATGTATGATGTTCCGACAGTTACGGTGGCTACGGTTATTATTGCTAGTGTTATGACAGGTTAGGCCCCCACCCCAAAATAAACTAACCTCCCTCAAAACTTCTTCCAGGAATCCTCGGTCTTCTCTCCTTAACCGGCACAGATCTCGACCCAATCGTCATGTCTGCATTAATCATCTCAATCGGTTTCTCCGTCGATATTCCCGCTCACATCTCATATCATTATCATTGTGCAACATCTCACGAAATCCACGCGCGACTTCACGAAACTCTATCAAGTGTCGGATTTCCAGCCCTTCAAGCCTCATTTTCCACGTCACTTTGTGTGCTGGCACTGAAATTCACCGCGATTTATATGAGCAATGTAAGATTGCGAGGCGGGAAAAGAAAATATTTGAAAATTTTTTGCAGGCTTTCGCAAAAGTCATGATAATTTGTATGGTTTTGGTGGTTTTACACTCGTTGATTCTACTTCCCGTGCTTTTCGCATTCTTCAATCGTTTTTCAACAAAAAAAATCTCGGAAAATTAATTTATGATCTCAAAAAATGATAAAAAATGAAGTTTTTTCTACATTTGAATAAAAATTTATTGAAAAAACACAATTTTTGTTTGAAAAAATGGGCAAAAAACACAAACGCGCGTGGCCGTCAACGCGGAGTCTCGTTGTTTTCTTTTTATTTTTTTGCAATTTTTTTTTGAAAAAGTTCATTCAAATCCCATTTTTCTCCATGAAAAGAGAAATTGACTGGAATTATTGACATTTTCCATACACACAAGTTAATTTGCCTACACATCCTCTATCAGAATAACAAATATTTGTATCTTGGGTCCCGAAAACCGAAATAATGCCGATGAAAAATAGAAGAATCGAAAAAATTTTGGACATTTTTTTGTTTTGGACTTGTGTTTCGACAGCCTATTTTTATAATGTGAGAATTTCAAATGTTCAGAAATCCGCCTGGAGAACATAATAAAACCAGGGAAACTCGGAGAGAGAGAGTTCAGAAGTTCAGAAATCCAAAAATGTACACCTTCTGGCGCGGCGCGGTCTGCGTTGCGTGTTTATTTCGGTAGAGCGGATGATTTTTGAATAATTATAATAAACAAATCCAATATTCTCTGCGTCTCTAACCTGGTCCAACAAAGTGGGTAGAGAAACAAAGGCGAAGCTTCCGCGAAGCGGCCAAGTTACCCTAACTTCTAAAAAGTTAGGGTAACTTGGCCTCTTACGCGGAAGCTTCGAGCGAAGCGAGTGTAGACCGCAAGCTTCCGCGTAAGCGGCACTATCTTCTGCGCAGCGGTAAAGTTACCCTAACTTCTAAAAAGTTAGGGTAACTTAGCTTCTTACGCGGAAGCTTCCCTTTATTCGAGTGTAGTCCGCAAGCTTCCGCGCAGCGGCCAAGTTATCCTAACTTTGAAATTTTTTCAAGATTACAAAAATCTCTTGAATGCAGCAAAACTTTATTCTTAACATCATTCACAATATCCATTTTGACAAGTTTCCCATCCGGAACAAATTCTCCAGTCAAGCTTAAAAAAATCCACAAAACCACAACGTTTTCCGGGTGGATTCATTTCGGACCACGCAAAAATGGTGGAAACTAGAATCAGAAGAAAAGCCAGAATCATCTTGAACATTTTTCTAGTTCTTGATGTGATGAAACGATTTTCTAGTCGCTCATTTTTATACTATTCATTGTGAGAAGATTTTTGTGTTTAAACGTTCAAAGCCTCAAAAAATCAGCGTTTTCCACGTGGATTTTTTGATTTCTTCAAAAAAAAATCAAAATTCTCATGTCTGAAATCAATAAAACCAAGGAAAATTCCAAAAATAATCGTCCAAAACAACATTTGGAAAGAATATGGAGGAGTCGAGAAGAAAATCGAGTTGGAGACTTCTTTTTTGGTCGCCGAGGAATTCGATCGGATGTTTGGTGAGTTGGAAAAAATCTAGAATTCCACGTGGCAAATCGGAAGTTTTCCGAGTTTTTTTAGCAAAAAATGATGAAAAATCGAGATTTTTGAAGCTTCTCAAGTGATTTTTGATGAAAATTGACCCCGAATCTTATTTTTTTATCAAAAATCACTTCAAAAATCTCTATTTCTCATCATTTTTGGCTGAAAAACTCGAAAAATTAATGTTTTTTCGATTTTTGATGTTAAAAAAACATTTTTCTCCTTTGAAAATTCAAATTTCCCCCAATTTTTGCTCTCCTCTCTCTCAAAAAATGAATGTTTCTTTGATCTATCCGCCAAAAAACACACAAAATACAAAAAATCATTCCCCTTTTTTCTGGTATCATCGTACTCTGTTTTGTTTACGTGCCCCCGACCATCATCAAATTTCTCTGGCGTCTCTCTCATTTAAAAACACTCTCTCGCCAGCGAGAAAACCGTCCTTCGATTTTTTTTATAATTTTTATGTCTGCCAAAGGTTCTTCTTCTTTTTTTGTTTGTTTGATTTCAAAAAATCTATTTCGCGCGAAATTTTGTCAAAATTAAATATTGCAAGCTTTAGAGTTCAAAGTACAAGAGAAATCGTGCTATGACGTGGCAAACTTGTGAAAATCTCTAAAAACTCACAATTTTCACAGACAAAATCCCCAAAAATGGCCGACGAATCATCGCATTCGCAATTCGGAATCGAAACCGATTCGATGACTTTGCAACGATTCGTTTTGCATGAACAGCGAAAACACGCGGATGCAAGTGGAGAATTGACGAGTTTGTTGACGTCGATGTTGGTGGCGATTAAGGCTATCGCATCTGCAACACAAAAAGCGGGATTGGCTAAGTTGTGAGTTCAAAATCATGCTTTTTTATATCAGGATCGTCAAAAAAAGAAAATTTTCAAAAAAAAAAAATAAATACCGTATTATCTCAAAGGCGCATATGCGCAACACTTTGGGTCTCGTCACGGCGAACAACGAGGGAACAAACTACTGTAGAAAATTGTTTGAAAAATTGTTTTTTTTTGTTTTTTTAAGGTTTGAACCCGAATTTCAGGGAAAACCTGGGTTTTTACTATCAGAATTGAACAAAGAAAGGTCCAGAAGTCAGAAAATTTGCTTTTCGCCCAAAAAACAAAAAAATGCAATTTTGCAGATACGGAATCGCCGGCTCAACAAATGTTCAAGGCGAAGAAGTCAAAAAACTCGACGTTCTCTCGAATGAGCTGATGATTAACATGCTCAAAAGCAGCTACACAACATGTCTTCTCGTCTCCGAAGAAAACGACGAATTGATCGAAGTCGAGGAGAAGAAACGCGGAAAATACATTGTGACTTTCGATCCGCTGGATGGAAGTTCGAATATCGATTGTTTGGTGTCGATCGGAACGATTTTCGGGATTTATAAGAAGCGGGATAATGGTCCGGCTACTGTTGATGATGTTTTGAGACCGGGAAGTGAAATGGTGGCGGCCGGATATGCGTTGTACGGTTCGGCTACTATGGTCGTTTTGTCAACTGGCGATGGTGTGAATGGCTTCACTTTGGATCCAGTTAGTGACGCGCTCCACCGAAATAAACACGCAACGCAAACCGCGTCGCGCCACGTCACACACAAAAAAGGTGTGTGTTGTGGCGCGGCGCGGTCTGCGTTGCGTGTTCATTTCGGTGGAGCGCGTGGTACCGATTAGAGACAGCGAAAAGATGAGAGAGCGCAGACAGTCAGTCGCGTGCGGCTCTGCGTCGCGGTTTCCCGACCGCGACGCAGCGCCGCACGCGACTGACAAAATGATGTTTTTTCTGAAATTTTCCGAAATTTTCACATTTTCCAGTCAATCGGCGAATTCATCCTAACCCATCCAAACATGAAATGCAAATCAAAAGGTTCAATCTATTCGCTCAACGAAGGCTACGCCAAAACCTGGTCAAAAGGCATGGCCGAATATATTCGAACTCGAAAAGAGCCGGCGGCCGGCAAAAAAGTGATGGGACAACGATATGTGGGATCAATGGTGGCCGATGTTCATCGAACAATTTTGAATGGTGGCATCTTTTTGTATCCACCAACTGCTTCAGCGCCAAATGGAAAGGTATTAATGAATGTCGGTGTGTGCGCGCGCGGTCGCGATGCGGTCGGAATAAAAACAATATTTTTTTTTCATTTTTCCCTCGAAAATGTTGTTTTTTACACAAGAAACGATCATTTTCAAGGGAAAAATTGAAAAAATTATTGATTTTATTTCGACCGCATCGCGACCGCGCGCACACACCGACATTCATATTTATGAGGGACTAGCTTTTCCTCTGCCACATTTTTTAATTGCCACGTGGCATTTTTTTGCAGCTTCGCCTTCTCTACGAATGCAATCCAATGGCTTATATCATTGAACAAGCTGGCGGTTTGGCTACAACTGGAAAACAACGCATTTTGGACATCAAACCGACTAAGGTAACGGGTTTTGAGGGGAATTTGTGGAAAAATGTGATTTACGAAATAAAAAACGTGTTTTTAACGTAAAAATACGTGTTCCACGTGAAATTTTTCCCACGTGTCCACAAAAAATCATTTCAAATTAAAATTTTTCCTTACAGATCCACGAACGTGCTCCAATCATTTTGGGCTCGAAAGAAGACGTCGAAGAGTGTCTCGAATATCTTGCCAAATATGATAATTGAATTTTGCTCCAAACTATACTCTAGTTTGCTCATTTATGTTAGATTTGTGTATAAATTTCTCTAATTTTCATAAAGTTACACTAACTTATATCAAATGCTCTAATTTCTTCCAAGAATTTCGAATTGGCACTGAGCCAACAACGAAAAAAGATGCGAGGAGCAGGAGAAGCTCATCGATTTTTTTTCACATGTTTTTTTTCACTTCGCTTGGCTCACACACGAATTTTTAGCACTTTTTTCTCTGTTTTTTTTGTCTATTGTCTCTGGCTCTCTAATCTGAGCAATGCTATTCATTTTTTTCACACGCTTTGTGGTTTTGAAGTCCACTTATCAATGTGTCTGGGATTTTTTTTCAAAAAAAAAAAAAAAAAAAAACATAGTGAGGGTGGATGACGTCATGTTTTGCACTTTTACGCGGAGACGAGCTAGAAAAATGCCACGTGGAGAATTTCAGAAGCTCAAAGAGCAAAATTTCATGAATTTCTAACGAGTTTTGCCGAAATGTGCCAAATTTTCAGACATTTTTTCGCTCATTTTCAATTTTTTTTTGCCTTTTTCTCGATGAAAATCGTGAAATTCCGCTATTTCACGAAAAAAAAAACCAAAATGAAAAATAGGCGAGAGAGTGTTGTGTGTAGAAGAGACGAGGGGAGAGAAGCAGAGAAAATGAGAGATAGAAATTCGTAAGAGAGACGTCAGACAACACGACGATTTTCGTTTTTTTCACAAAAAAAGCCTAAAATTGTTCATACTTAACTAAATTTCGAGCTTTTTTTGTTGCAAAAAGAAGGCAAATTTTCGGGAATAGGGAATTCTGAAATAAAAACCTGAAAAACGTCTCTCCAAACCTCAAAAAACTAGGTTTTTCGCCTTATTTTCCCCCATGTTGAATTTTTCAGTCCCATTTTCAATTTTCTAGCTTTGCCTTGTCTTTCTCTATCCTCTCATATATGATGTTCTCGATGAAAATCTTGAAATTCCCCTAATTTCACGAAAAAAAACCGAATTGAAAAAATGAACGAGAGAGTGTTGTGTGTAGAAGAGACGAGGAGAGAGAAGCAGAGAAAATGAGAGATAGAAATGCGCTAGAGAGACGCCAGACAACACGACGATTTTCGTTTTTTTTTGCAAAAAATGCTAAATTTCGAGCTTTTTGTTGCAAAAATGGCAAATCCACGTGTCACAAAATTTCTTAGCGCCAAAAAATGCCACGTGTCACCGAAAATGCCACGTTTTCCTTGTTTTTGTCCCTGGGGACCTCTCTCTCTCTCATTTTTTTTCCGGCTCGAGATAGGCTAACTCATATTTTTTTGTTCTTGGTGAAAATCGTGAAAATCGTGAAATTTCGCGATTTCACGAAAAAAACCAAAATGAAAAATAAGCGAGAGAGTGTTGTGTGCTTATTAAAATTCGCGTCTAGCTTTTCAGAGGGAAAAGCTGGAAAATTTTTTAATCTGATCTCCGAAATTCAATTTTGCCCGGGGCTGACTGATAATATTATTATAAAAAGCAATTTTTGGGCCACCGCCCAGCTGCACTTTATTAATTTTTTCTGGATTTTTCAAAAAAAAAATGTTTTGTACTTCTCTCGGACAAGTTTTTTATTGAATTCCGTGTAGTTCTCTCGGACATTTTTCTTGCCACGTGGATTTTTTAAATTTTTTTCGCGCGCCAATTTTTGATCTACTATATTTTCTTCTAACATAAAATTCTTCTCTAATCCCTGTCAATTCAATTCCGTGTAGTTCTCTCGGAGGACAAGTTAAGCGGATTTCGAAAAAATTCCATGTTTTTTTTTTTTTGAAAAATAATACGAACCGGAGATAATCCATCTTTTTTTGAGGAATCTTTTTTTTTGAGCCGATAAATTTAATTTTTCGCGTTTTTTTACTGAAAAAAATGGATTTTTGGCACCAAATTTCAGAAATTTGAAAATTTTTCAAAATTCAGAAAATTTTTACATGATTTTTTTGAAAGAAAAAAATTTATTACCAAATTTTGGGTCACAATTTAATTTTGTGATTTTCTAGATTCAAAAAACACGTGGATTTTTGGGCCAAAACTTAGGCTTAGGCTTAACTATGGGCTTAGGCTTCTAAAATTTAAGATTTTCAAGCCCTCAACTTAGGCTTAGCCTAGAATATGGGCTTTTGGCCTATTTGGACTCAAAAAATCGTAGGTTTTGAATGTCCTGATCTAAATTACGGGCTTAGGTCCATTTTTTATCAAAATTTTAAATTTTCCTGGGTTCAGAATTTAGGCCTAGGCTTATTTAGATCCAAAAACACGTGGATTTTCGGGCCAAAACTTAGGCCTGGCCTAAAATATGGGCTTAGGCTTATTTAGACTCAAAACACGTGGATTTTCCAAGCCTAACTCTCAGGCTTCATCTAAAAAAATTTTTTTTGGGCCTAGGAGGATTTTCAGCCCCCAAAGTTATCCAATTTCTCAACGTTTTTCATAGGAGGACGTGCATTTCACAAATTTCGCAACTTGCAAAAAATCCTACGTGTCTTTTTCTGATATATAGTTTTTTTTTGTTACGGGTGCGTGTTTGCACAGTGAAAATCTTCTCACTTTTTTTTTTATTAATTGATGAGAAATTATTTGATTTTATTTAATCTGTGTGCAAAGTTGAGTTGAGTTATGATAAGTTGAAGCTTTTTTAAAGGGTTTTGGCCCAAGTTCAAGCCCGAATTTCAGCCCAAAAACTCAGAATTCTACTAAATTTCGGCCCAAATTTCAGCCCAATTTTTAGAAAAACCTGAAATTCCAAAAAAAAAAAAAAAAAAAAATTTTTTTTTTTTTTTTTTTCACAAAGTTCCGTGAAAAAATAAACAAACATCAATTTCTGGATCTCATGACACTCTCAATTTTTTTTGAGCCAAATGTTGTTTTTTTTCTCGCCAACTCACAAGGTTGGGTAAATATTATGACTATTTTTTCGGAAAATAATTTTTTTTTTTTCGAAATTTTTTGATTTCTTGGAAAATTTTGAAGCTTCAAAATTTTAAAATACAAAAATTCCAAAAAAAAATTCAAAATTTCTAAACTGAAAATCCACGTGGCAAAAATACTGTACAAGTTTTCAAGAGGAGAACGGGGTTATGTCCTTTTGGTAGCTTTGGGATACTGTAGGCCCCTTTAAATGTGTCTACAGTAATTTAAAGGGACATACACTCGCTTTGCTCGAACCGCTTACGCGGGGAATTTTGATCTACACTCGCGCCAAAGGCGCTCGGCATACTGTATGTCCCTTTAAATCTCGAACGGGGCGAGTGTAGCAGATAACCTGAGGCTACAGTAATTTAAAGGGCATACATACACTCGCCCAGCTCGAGGAACATACAGTATCCCGAGCGCCTTTGGCGCGAGTGTAGATCAAAATTCCCCGCGTAAGCGGTTCGAGCGAAGCGAGTGTATGTCCCTTTAAATTACTGTAGGCACATTTCAAGGGGCCTACAGTAGTATTTTGACGTGGCAGTGAATTTCTGAAATTCTCCACGTTTCTACAGTACCCCCCCAAAAAATCCACGTGGCAAAAAAATTTCAGCTGATCTAATTTTGATTTTGAACCATTTTCTGAAATTCTACAGTACCCCAAAAAATCTACCGTAGTCCTTTCCCAAAATTAAAAAAAAGTACATCAATTTCAATCAATTTTTTTCATCTTCATTTTCTTCTTCAAAAATTGCACTTCCTGTGTGTCTAAAACCTGGGATCTATGATTTTTTTTCGCTTTTTTTCGTGATCACATTACTACACACCGTGAGACGAGAGAGTATGGCGATTTGAAGAGACGCAGACGCGTTGCGAAATCTCCGGTTGAGCTTCATCTCTTCTTTTCTACTTCTTTATGAACCTCATATTTTTTTTTGAGACTTTTTCATGATTTTCTGTGTAGTTCTCGAGGAGAAGAGGAAAAATCGATAATTAATTAATTAATTTAAAAATTAGGCAAAATTTTGTGTAGTTCTCTCGGACTACAAAAACATTTTTTGGCGCCAGAAATTTGAATTTAAAAATTTTTCTGTGTACTTCTCCCGGAGCCCAGAAAAATCGATAAAAGTTAGCCTAATTACTTGATCTACAAAATTTTTTATATAAAATTTCCCTGTGGCAGTTCTCTCGGACAAGAAAAAAAATCGATAAAATTCAATTAGCCTAACTCTTCTCATTAATTACTTGAATTTATTATGTTCTGTGCTCTTTTTTTTTCAAAAAAAAAAAAAAAAAAAAAAATTTTTTGGTTGCAGAAAAAAAATGGACGAAACACATAAAATGGGATTTTTGGGCGCCACGTCGTATGTGATTGGAAATATTATTGGATCTGGCATTTTTATCACGCCAGCCTCGATTTTGAGGTGAGTTTAGACCGCAAGCTTCCGCGTCAGCGGCACTATCTTCCGCGCAGCGGCCTCGCGGAAAATTGTGCGCTCGGGATACTGTAATTTAAAGGGACATACACTCGCTTCGCTCGAACCGCTTACGCGGATTTTTGATCTACACTCGCGCCAAAGGCGCTCGGGATACTGTATGCTCCTTTAAAATACTGTAACCTCAAGTTATCTGCTACACTCGCCCGGCTCGAGCTTCAAAGGAACATACAGTATACCGAGCGCCTTTGGCGCGGGTGTAGATCAAAATTCAGCGTAGCTTTGGGATACTGTAGGTCCCTTTAAATGTGCCTACAGTAATTTAAAGGGACATACACTCGCTTCGCTCGAACCGCTTACGCGGATTTTGATCTACACTCGCGCCAAAGGCGCTCGGGATACTGTATGCTCCTTTAAAATACTGTAACCTCAAGTTATCTGCTACACTCGCCCGGCTCGAGTTTTAAAGGAACATACAGTACCTGGCGCGAGTGTAAATCAAAGCTTTGGGATACTGTAGGTCCCTTTAAATGTGCCTACAGTAATTTAAAGGGACATACACTCGCTTCGCTCGAACCGCTTGCGCGGATTTTTGATCTACACTCGCGCCAAAGGCGCTCGAAATTCTAAATTTTGGCACAATTTTTGAAATTTCAGAAATTCTGAAAAAAAGTTTGAAATTGATTTTTTTTAATAAAAACCTTCCAAAAAAAATTCCTAAAATCTTCAAAAATCAAATTTTCAAAGTTTGATTGTTAGATTTTTGTCCGAAAATCCACGTGGCAAATTTTTTTTGTTCAGAATTTTTTTTTTGAATTTTTGAAAACTTTGTTTTTTTGAAATTTCAAAAATCCACGTGGCAGTGATTTGAAAAATTTTGGCTCAATTTTACACAAAAAATTAAACTCAAAAATTTCTGAAAAAAACTTTAATTTTAAATTTTGAATATGAAATTTTTCTAGAAGATCAGCTGAAAAAAATCCACGTGGCTTTATTTTTTTTTTCGAAAATTTGAAAATTAAATAAAACTTTTTTTTTTGAAATTTCAAAATCCACGTGGCAGGGATTTTCTGTAAGTTTCAAAATTTAGCCCAATTTTTTTTCTGAAAAAAACCACGTGGATTCATTTTCAAAAATGTTTTGGAAATTTTTGAAAATTTGAAAATGAAAAAAATTTTTTTTTTCAATTTTGAATATGAAATTTTTCTGAAAAAAAATCCACGTGGCTTTATTTTGAAATTTTCTGAAATCTTAATAGAATTTAGCCAAACTTTTTTAAAATTCAAATTTAAATTCCATAAAAATCAATAATTTTTTTGCAGAAACGTAGACAGTATTGGACTGAGTCTAGAAATTTGGATTTTATGCGCAATAATCGCAATTTTGGGCGCAATTTGTTATATTGAATTGGGAACTTCGATTCGAGAAGCCGGTTGTGATTTTGCCTATATTTGTTATGTTAAATGGTGAGTGTTGGGGGTTACTGTAGGTTACTGTAGACGGTTACTGTAGACGGTTTTTTATTTGAGAACTGTATTTATTTTTTCTATTTTTTTCCACGTGGCTTCGTTTTTTTAAATTCTTTTTTTGAACAAAAAAAATTTGTGCTAAAATAAGTACTGTAGCTCAGGAAATTTTTGGCTTCATAAAAATTCCACGTGGCAAAAATCTACTGTAGCTTTGAGATTACTGTAGTTTTTTTTTGAAAATAAATTTTGCTCTGATGAATTTTGAGGCTCAAAAATCTGTATAGAAATTCCACATGGCAAAATTGAATTTCAAAAAATTCTAAATTCCACGTGGCAAAAAGAGAGTACTGTATCTGTTGTTTTTGAATTTTCCGAAAATCCAAAAAATTTCAAATTTTCAAAATTTTTCAAAAAAAAATTTTGTGCTAAAATAAGTACTGTAAAAATCAAAAATCTATGGGTACTGTAGCTTCAAACCTTTGTGAATTTTTTTTTTGAAAAATAAATTTTCTCTGAAAATTTTGAGGCTCAAAAATATAGAAATCCACGTGGCAAAATTAAATTTTCAAAAAAATATTCCACGTGGGAGTACTGTAGGTGTACTGTAGCTCTAGAATCTTTAATTTCAGGTACTCAGTGGCGTTCGCCTTCATGTGGGTGTCAGTTCTGATGACCTACCCGGCCACAATTGCAATTTGCTCCGAAACTTTTGGCCAATATTTGATGGAGGGCTTGAAGCAGGTGAGTACTGTAGTTTTGCTACAGTAGTCAACCTACAGTACCCCAATACAATACACACATTTTCTTACAGTACTACGATATAGATGAGGATTGGGTACCGATTTGTCAGAAATTGTTCGGATTTTCATTGTTGAGTGAGTGTTTTTTGGGAGGCTACCGTAGTCTACAGTACCACATTTGGTCTCAGAATTCAAAGGCGCGCGTGTAGCTACAGTAATCCTAGGGTTACTGTAGTTATTTTACAGTAAACTGAAT
This sequence comes from Caenorhabditis angaria, assembly GCA_947459285.1. Lineage (NCBI taxonomy): Eukaryota > Metazoa > Nematoda > Chromadorea > Rhabditida > Rhabditidae > Caenorhabditis > Caenorhabditis angaria. The sequence goes on from CANHGI010000001.1 coordinate 11,161,396, forward strand.
TGAATTATGGCTCCATAATGTTTTTTCACAAATTTTTTAAAACGTATTTTTTTCGGCGCCAGAAAAAAAATCTACAGTACCCAAGCGGCTTGGGCCAAGCCCACTCATATTTGATCTCAAAATGATCAGAATTTAAAGGCGCGCTTGTAGCTACAGTAATCCTAGGATTACTGTAGTTATTTTTATACTCAATTGAAATGTGACGCCATAACATTTTATGAATCTCAACAATTTCCTTTCACAAATTTTTGAAACGTATTTTTTCGCGCGCCAAAAAAAATCTACAGTACCCAAATTTATTCATATTTGATCTCGAAATGATCAGAATTTAAAGGCGCTTGTAGCTACAGTAATCCTAGGATTACTGTAGTTATTTTTAAACTCAATTGAAATGTGACGCCATAGCATTTCGTCAATCTCAACAATTTCCTTTCACAAATTTTTGAAACGTATTTTTTTCGCGCGCCAAAAAAAAATCTACAGTACCCAAGTTCATCCATATTTGATCTCAAAATTATCAGAATTTAAAGGCGCGCTTGTAGCTACAGTAATCCTAGGGCTCAAAAATGACGTCAGAAAAATCCACGTGGCAACCAAATCTAGATGCAAATTACCTAGTAAAAAAATCTACAGTACCCAATCAAGCCTACTCATATTTGGTCTCAAAATGATCAGAATTTAAAGGCGCTTGTATATCTACAGTAATCCTGGGGCTCAAAAATTCAATTTTCCAGTGCTGGTCACCTGGATGAACTTCTTCTCGCTCTCAAAATTCGCGGCACGCTTCCAAATCATCGCCACAGTCGCCAAACTTCTCAGCTGCTTCCTGATCATCGCCACCGGATTCTACTTCTACTTCTTCAAAGGTTGGACCGGATATCTAAAGAGACCGATGCAGGGTTCGAACTACGAGACGGGTCGATTGATAATGGGAACCTATGGTGGATTGTGGGCGTTCAGCGGGTGGGATGTGTTGAATTACAGTACTGGTGAGATCGCAAAACCCAAAAAGAATGTGCCGTTGGCGCTGATGTCAGGAATTGGAATTGTGACGGCGGTTTATGTGGCGATTAATGTGGCGTATTTTGTGGTGTTAGATGTGGATACTGTCAAAAGTTCGGATGCTGTTGCAGCGGTGAGATTCTAATTTTCAAAAATCTAGAAATCCACGTGTATGTTCCTACAGTAATTTAAAGGGACATACACTCGCTTCGCTCGATCTACACTCGCGCCAAAGGCGCTCGGGATACTGTATGTTCCTTTGAGTGATCTACAGTATTCTCGAGCGCCTGTGGCGCGAGTGTATGTCCTTTAGATTACTGTAGCAGATAATTTAAAGCTACAGTAATCCAAAGGGACATACACTCGCTTCGCTCGAGCCGCTTACGCGGAATTTTGATCTACACTCGCGCCAAAGGCGCTCGGGATACTGTATGTTCCTTTAAAGTGCATCTACAGTATTCCCGAGCGCCTGTGGCGCGAGTGTAGATCAAGATTCCGCGCAAGCGGCTCGAGCGGAGCGAGTGTATGTCCCTTTAGATTACTGTAGCAGATAATTTAAGGCTACAGTAATTCAAAAAGACATACACTCGCTTCGCTCGAACCGCTTACGCGGGGAATTTTGATCTACACTCGCGCCACAGGCGCTCGGATTTTGCCACGTGGAAAGAGAATTCCACGTGGCAAAATTGAATTTCAAAAAAAATTTCTAAAAAAGTTCCAGGAGTACTGTAGCTGTAATTGTTTTGAATTTTCCTCAAATTCAAAAAATTTCTAATTTTCAAATTTTTCAAAAAAAAATTTTGTGCTAAAATAAGTACTGTAAAAATTCCACGTGGCACAAAATCTATGGGTACTGTAGCTTCGAGAGTACTGTAGTTTTGTGAAATTTTAAGCTTAATAAGCTTTGTGATTTTTTTTTGAAAAATAAAAAAATTAGCTCTTGAGACTCAAAAATCTAGGAATCCACGTGGCAGAATTGAATTTTTAAAAAAAAATCTTGAAAAGTTCCACGTGGCAACAAGAGGAGTACTGTAGTTGTAATTGTTTTGAATTTTCCTTAAATCCAAAAATCCTCTAATTTTTGACATTTTTTTTCATTTTTGTGTGGAAAAAATGTCAAAAAATAGGGGAAAATATAGTTTTTTGACAAAATTCAAAAAAAAAATCTAAGTTCCCGGAAAAAACTCATAAATTTCAGAATTTTTCACCAAAAAATTAGCCTAAAAAGTTATTTTTTTGCTCGATTAAAATACGTTTCACACAAATTCCAAAGATCAAATTCGAATTTTCTGAACTTTTTTTCAGTGAAAATATTCTTCAGCTAAAAATTCTATAATTTTTTTTTGGAAAAAAAAATGTTCAAATACATTTTTTTCCCCGAAAATCTTATATCAAACATTTGCGGGCAATAAAAACAAAGCGCGCGTGTCCTAGTGGTAAACACGCGTGCCTCACAAATTTTAGGTCACGGGTTCGATCCCGCATCGAGGCAAACTTTTTTTCTTTTTCCCCCCAAACCCATAAATAAACTAACTTCCACAGATCTTTGCTCGTGAGACACTCGGCGATTTCGCCAACATCATTCCATTTCTCATCGGTATTCTCCTCATCGGCTCACTCAACTCCAATCTATTTTCGGGGAAGTCGATATATGTATGCGGCTGCACGGCAAGGACATCTTCCCGCCTGTTTTTCTTGTGTCAATACGTTGACCGATTCGCCGAGGGTTGCGGTTTTTGCGCAGGTTCGTTTTGTTTTTGGGATGGGAGGCTGAAAATTTTAGATTTTTTTTTTAGAAATTTTGAAAATCCACGTGGATTTTTTTTTTTGAAATTTTTTTGATTCTTTAGCAAAATATGGTCCAAATTTCAAAATAGAATCAGTAATTCGAGATTTTTTTTTGGTAAAAAAAATCAGATTTTCAAAAAAATGCCCGAAAAAATACTAGAAAATTTTAGATTTTTTTTTAGAAATCTTGAAAATCCACGTGGATTTTTTTTTTTTTTTTTTTTTATTTTTAATTTTGAAAAATTTAAAATTAATTTTTTTTCAAAAACTGAAAAATGAAAGTTAAAATTAGCCACGTGGATTTTTTCAGGGCGAAACTTTTAAAATTTGAAAAAGTTATATTTTTTGCTTAAAAATTTCAAAAAATTTGGATTTTTTCCAGCGAGTCTGAAATTTTAGGGCCAAAAATCTAACTTTTTCAAATTTTGAAAGTTTCGCGCTGAAAAAATTCTAATTTTAACTACCAGAATTTCAAAAAAAATTAATTTAAGACGTGAATTTTTATGAAATTCATTTTCAGAAAAAAATATCAAAAATAGGAAAAAATATAATTTTTTGACATTTTCTGAATCGAAATTTTTTGTCAAAAAAAATTTTTCAAATTCAATTTTTTTTGGCGCCAAAAATCCACCTCCGGGTTACTGTAGAGCTTTCAGTGGGGCCCTAATTTATTGATATTTAGCTCTGACAAAAATCTTCCCAAAATTTTTTAGATTACTGTAGATTTTACAGGTCTCGTAGGTGTGTTTCTCAAAAAATCCACGTGGCAGTGATTTTTTTCAGATTTTTTTTTTCTAGAAATTAAATCGAATTCCACGTGGCAGAGATTTTCCAATTTTCATCAAAAAAATTTCGAAATTTTTTTCAAAATTCGAATTCTAAACATCACTTTTTATGAAAATTGGACCAAAAATTTTCGAATCGCTGCCACGTGGAATTCTAGAATTTCGAGAAAAAAATCTGGAAAAAAATCACACTGCCACGTGGATTTTTGGACAAAAAATTTCGCAAAAATTTTTTCACACATGAAAATTTCATTCATTTTTTCTCTAGAATTTGATTTTAATTTTTTCAAGTCGAAAAAAAAAAAATTTTTACAAAATTTTTTAAAATTATTTTTTGTTGCAACTCCATAAAGGACGGATTTTTTTGAAAACACGTGGATTAATTTTCCAAAAATTTTCCAAAAAAAATTTTTCTGCTTCACAGAGTGTCCTCGCGATGCTCATCTCCTACATCGGCGATCTCGACACCCTAATCGGCTACGTCATGTTCGGTTTCTGGGCTCAACGCATCTTCAGTCTCGTCGCTCTTCTCCTAATCCGCTATCGAAATATTCCAGTTCACCCCGAAGCGGTTCGAGTTCCCATCATCTTCATTTACCTATTCCTGGCTGCCACAGTGGCGCTTGTAGTGATCCCGATTTTCCAAGAATTTGCCGTAACTGCTCTAGCCATCGCTATTCTCCTATTCGGCTTCGTTTTGTACTACTTTTTCATCTACAATTCAAATTTACCGCTTTGGGTGCTGACCTTAAATCGTAAGATTTTCCTTGGAAAATTTTTAAATTCCAAAAATTTCCAGAAAAATGCACTCTTCTCTGCTGCATCATTTTCGACTGCCTGCCCGACGTCAAAACCGGAGTTGTCCTTCTACCCTCCGACAGTTCACAAGCTCTACTTTTCAAAAAGTGAGTTAAAAAAAAAAAAAAAAAAAAGGTCTGCCCTCACGCAGGATCGAACTACGGACCTTTGGTTTACAAGACCAACGCTCTACCACTGAGCTATAAGGGCGCATGGGGAAGAGGGGAGGAAATTGCATATAAAAATAGCGCGCGTGCGCGCGTTTTTTCTTTGGCTAGCGAGGATAAAAAATCTGAAATTTTCAGACTATCTCAAACCCGTCTCTCCGACGAAAGTCTACCCGATTTACATTCCGACGAGAAGAACATAATGCGTCGAAACGGCAGTTCAGCAGGCCTAAAAATGTTGTAAGTGCGGATTTTTTTCAAATTTTTTCAGAAAAAATCTGAAATTTTCAGCGTTCCTTCCTCACTAGTCGATCTTATGGGTGATGTTCAGTGAAAAATTTTTTTTTGTTTTTTTCTGTTGTAGAATTGAATTGCTCATGTTATACTGAAACTTGTTTATTGAAAGCACTAACTATTTTTTGAAAAAAAAAATATTTTCAGACAAATTTTCAGACAAAAAATCGTCTTAAACATTTCGACTCCTCGTGTTTCGATAAATACGATTTCAGTGCAAATTGTTTTCCACATCTCGAACATTTAAAGGGTTTTTCGCCTGAAAAAATTAGAAATTTTAAAATTTGAATTGCCACGTGGCAAAAAAAAAAAAAAAAAACTTTTTTCGCGCACACATGTTTTTTACACACTCACATGTGTCAAAAATGTATAAATAAATCAATAAATCACGACAATTTGGCACCGTTTTATGGCCGAAGAAAATAAAGGGGGTGGTGGCCTAGAAAACCAAAAAAAATTTGAATTTGGATTTCTAGGCCACGTGGATGTTATCAGGCAAAATTGTAGCCGAAAAACGTGAAAATTACGCGCTAAAAATCCAGGTGGCCTAGAAAACCGAAAAAAAATTGAATTTGGATTTCTAAAATTTCAAAATTCATATGGCCTAGAAAACCAAAAAAAAATTCATATTTGGATTTCTAGGCCACGTGGATTTTTAGCCGTGAAAATTGCGATTTTTTGAATCTAATGAATGACAGGTTTCTGACCTAAATTCACATGGCCTAGAAAACCAAAAAATATTCATATTTGGATTTCTAGGCCACATGAATTTAGATCAGAAACCTGTCATATTTAGGTTCAAAAAATCGCATTTTGCAAGCTCAGAAATCTACATGGCCTAGAAAATCAAAAAAAAAATTGAATTTGGATTTCTAGGCCACGGGGATTTGATCAGGCATATTTAGATTCAAAAAATCGCAATTTTCACGCCTAGAAATCCACATGGCCTAGAAAACCAAAAAAAATTCGAATTTGGATTTCTAGGCCACGTGAGTTTAGGTCAGAAACCTGTCATATTTAAATTTAAAAAATCGCAATTTTCATGGCTAAAAATCCACATGGCCTAGAAAACCAAAAAAAATTGAATTTGGGTTTCTAGGCCACATGAATTTTGGTCAGAAACCTGTCATATTTATATTCAAAAAATCGCAATTTTCACGGCTAAAAATCCACATGGCCTAGAAAACCAAAAAAATTCGAATTTGGATTTGGATTTCTAGGCCACATTAATTTCGGTCAGAAACCTGTCATATTTGGATTCAAAAAATCGCAATTTTCACGGCTAGAAATTCATATGGCCTAGAAATCCAAATTCAATTTTTTTTTGGTTTTCTAGGCCATGTGGATTTTTAGCCGTGGAAATTGCGATTTTTTGAATCTAAATATGACAGGTTTCTGACCTAAATTCACATGACCTAGAAAACCGAAAAAAAATTCGAATTTGGATTTCTAGGCCATATGAATTTTGGTCAGAAACCTGTCATATTTAGTTTCAAAAAATCGCAATTTTCACGGCTAGAAATCCACATGGCCTAGAAAACCAAAAAAAATTGAATTTGGATTTCTAGGCCATGAAAAAAACTCACCAGAATGCGTCTGAATATGTGCTCGCAAATTACTTTTGTCCGCAAATCGCTTCTCACAAATCTCACATTGAAACGGTTTTTCGCCGGCTGAAAATTGAATTTCAGATTTCAGAAAAATTTTCAGCCAAAAATTTTCAGCCAAAAAATCACTTACTATGCGTTCTCAAATGTCCCTGCAGCAACCATTGCCGGCTGAATTTTTTGCCACAAATCGCACATTTACACGTCTGCAAAAATATGTTCCGCATTCCGCAAGCTTCCGCGCGGAAGCTTGCGGTCTAACAAAAAAAACTCACCACTGGGCTCTTCTTGTTGTCGGGTGAATTCGGACTACTGTGGGTACTGTAGGTTCCGCCGCTACTACTTGTTGACGGAGAAAAGGAGGCGGAAGCGGAAGGGGTTGCGGAAGGGGTTGCGGAAAGAAGCGGAACGGGTAGAATTCGGCCCGGAGTGTTGTATTTTTTCTGGAAAATTTGAGAAATTTCAGATTTTTTTGGTATACTGTACCTCCCTTTGAATAATTAAACAAAACTGCAAGGTATACTGTACCTCCCTTTAAATACTTATGCAGAACTGAAAGGTATACTGTAGCTCCTTTCAAATAATTAAACAGAACTGCAAGGTATACTGTAGCTCCCTTTAAATCACCGTAACCCGGTCATATTTGGTCTCAAAAAAATGCAAATTTAAAATTCAATAATTTTTTTTCAAAAAAAAAAGTGGCTCACCTGAATCATCTCAAAAACGTGCCGCGAAAAATTCAACAAATCCGGCGTCGACAAAATCGGATACGGTGGAATTTCGAAGTTTTCCATCTCTCAAAATGAATACTATTGGATTCTGGAGCAAAAAAAAAATAAAATGGTCCAAAAAAGGGGCGTGGCTAAAAAGAGCACAAAAAGTGGGCGTGGCTTAAAAAATTGTGGTATACTGTAGTTTTGCGGGGAGCGGTTGTAAAACATAACACACATAAAGACAATTTGGAGCCCCGAAAAAAAAAAAAAAATTTACGAGCAAAAATTTTTGTGTGGTGATCTAATGTGATGTGTTAAAGATGTTGAGACATAAAAAAGTTTGGCGCCAAAAAAAATTCGAAAAAAATTGTGCCACGTGGAAAAATTGACCTACAGTAATCTTATTTTTCAAAAAAATTGTGCCACGTGGCAAAAATTGACCTACAGTAATCTCATTTTTGCACAAAAAAATTCAAAAAATTGTGCCACGTGGAAAAATCTACAGTAATCTTATTTTTTTTTTGAAAATCTCAAAATTCAAATAAAAAATTGTGCCACGTGGCAAAACTCTAGAGCTACAGTAATCTCATTTTTTTTTGAAAATCTCAAATTTCTTTTCAAAAAATTGTGCCACGTGGAAAAACTCTAGAGCTACAGTAATCAAATTTCACAAAATCTTCGGGAAAAATTATTTTTTGGGCCTACAGTAATCCTTGGAAATGTTTTGAAACCCAAAATTAAATTTAAAAATAGGCCTACAGTAATCCACACTCAAAAAAAATTGCACCAAAAAAAATAGAATATTTTGCTGGCGCCAATTCAAATCCCATAAAAACCCGGAAATTGTCGGCAAAAATTCAAAATCAAACAAAAAAAGTGAAAAAAAACCGCAGAGCACACACTTTTGGCCAAAAAAACAGACACACATGTGTTTTTGGTGGGTGTCACAATGTTTTTTCAGGTCGCTGACAAATTGTAGGTCACCAAAAGGGTGAAAAAAACACATAGAGAATTAGCCACGTGGATTTTTGAATTTTGAAAAAAACTTCGAGGTTCAGAAAATTTAAATTCACAATTTTTTCACTGAAAATTAGCCACGTGGATTTTTGAATTTTGAAAAGATTTTTAAAGGTTCAGAAAATTTAAGTTCAAAATTTTTTCACTAAAAATTAGCCACGTGGATTTTTGAATTTTGAAAAAAAAATCGAGGTTCAGAAAATTTAAGTTCAAAATTTTTTTTTTGGATTTTTGAAATTTCGAAATTTTAAAATTGCCACGTGGAAAATCAGAATATTTTTAATATGATTTTAAAATTAAAAAATTAATTTCAAATTTTCAAATTTTCTATCAAAAATAGTTAGGCTAACATATAAAAAGGTATATTTTCGGAATTAAAAAGTAAATCCTAGAAGATTTGTGTGGGGGATTATTTTCTATCCAGACTTAGACTTATCAAAACTCAATTTTGAAAATTAAAAATTGAGTGGATTTTCATAGACACGTGGCAATTCTGCAATTTTCAGCTAAAAAATCCCATGAAAAATTCGGGTTTTTTGAAAAATTAACAGATTTTCTTCCTTCAAAAAATCCACGTGGCAATCCAAAAATCCAAAAAATTAACCATAACATAGGCTAACTTGTTGACTACCTGTAAATCATTTTTCCGCTCACCCTGGCTACAATAAAAATGTCGTTTCGGAAGTTGGACAAGAGCACTTTGCCTATGATTTTTTATGATAGGCCGTGTTTTCTTTTTGTGCACCGCGAGCGTGGTTTGGCGCTTTTGGGAAGTTAGGATAACCTTTTTTTTCTGGGCTGATTCAAGTCGAAAAAATTTTTTGAATCGAATTTTTTTGTGAGAAAAATCCAAATTTTTAGAATGAATTTCAGCTTTTTTCTAATAGGAATTTTTTATTAATTAGAAAATTTTTAAAATTAATTTTTTCCCGAAAAATGTTTTCGAAAAAAATCCTTATGAAATTTCAGGTTTTCATAATTTTGTCTGAAAAATCCACGTGGCAAAATTTTGTTTAAGAAAAAAATATTTTTTTTGAATTTCAAAAGTTTCGCGCTGAAAAAATCCTAATTTTAACTACCAGAAATTCAGTTTTTGAAAATTTTAATGAAAAATTAATTTAAGACGTGAATTTTTATGAAATCCATTTTCAGAAAAATTAAAATTTCGAGAATTTTTAGAATTAAATTTCAGATGTGAAGTTCTGATTTTGTCCAAAAATCTAATTCAAGTCGAAAAAAAAATTTCGATTCAGAAAATGTCAAAAAATTATATTTTTCCTATTTTTTTCATTTTTTTCATTTTTGTGTGGAAAAAAATACAGTTTTTTGACATTTTCTGAATTTTAATTTTTTTTTAGAAAAATCAGAACTTCACGTCTGAAATTCAATTAAAAATTCTCAAATTTTAATTTTTTTAGAAAAATCAGAACTTCACGTCTGAAATTCAATTAAAAATTCTCAAATTTTAATTTTTCTGAAAATGAATTTCATTTTCAAAAACTGAATTTTTTGGTAGCTAAAATTAGGATTTTCCAGGTGTGAAATTTCAAAATTCAAAAAATATTTTTTTTTTCTTGAACAAAATTTTTCTGGTTTTGGCACAAATTTAAAAAAACCATCACTTTTTTGTTGCCACGTGGCAAACCAACCAAGATTACATACTTACACAATCTTCTAATCCACACACTTCTTTTTGCGGCACTTGCCACGTGGATTATGTAACTTTGTTTGTTTTTACACTAAAATGATACCCAAAAATAACTAACCTCAAAAATCGAACCAAAAAAAATGTGTGAGCTGAGCGGGGGGGGTCCAAGACTTCTTCCAAGTTGAGAGATCTGAAAAAAAATTGAAATTTTCTTGGAAAATTCTCATTTTTGAAAAAAAATTGATTTAGAAATTGTTAAAATTCAAAAAAAATCCCAAATTTTCAAAATTTTCGAGGGAAATCTGAAATCGCAGAAAAATTTAAATTATTTTTTTTAGGAAATCTAAAGTTTTGTGAATTTTCGAAATTTTTTAGATCATTTTTTGAGATGAAATTTGAAATTTGAAAAAAATTGATTTGAAAATTGTTAAAATTCAAAATTTTTGAATTTTAACAAAATTTTTTGAAATTAGAACATTTTCATGAAACGTATAATTTTCCGGAATTTTTTTTCAAATTTTTCTGAATTTTTCCAAAAAAAAAATCAATAAATAATCGAATCATCAAAAATTTTCCCTAAATTTCCAATTTTCCATCATTTTCCCTATTTTCTCCCCCCAAAAAATGCATATTTCTCTAATTCTCCTCTCAATTCTTCAAATTCTCTCATCTCAACAAATCCTCTCCCCCTCAAAAGCCACCGAAATCTTCCGTCAGCAATTATCAGCTCATCGCGCTGCAAAAAACGCGTCAATCGTCCATCCAACCTTCATTTTCATATTTCCCAATGGCCGCTATTTATTGCGTCAAAAATTTGTGGATTCCACATTTTTGCGGGCAACAAAAAAACCAGAGGCTGCGAAAACGCAGAAATTATTTTCGAGTTTTCAGAAATCGGGCATTTTGGAGATTTATTCGCAGGATTTTCATTTGATTATTTTGGCGAAACCTGATGAGAAAATTAATGGAGGATTTTCTTTGTTTCGAATGATTTCTACTGATTAATCGATTATTTGAGAACAAATAAATTATTTACATTTTGAAAAATATGTTCAACTTTGCTGTTTTATGCAAGAATTAACATACAAATGTCGTTGGACGCGTTGCGGTCAAGCGCTGCGTGTTTCGAAATTTATGAAACACGCAGCGCTTGACCGCAACGCGTCCAATTTCTACTTTGAGTTTTAAAAATGTCAAATAGTCGCATTTGTTCAATAGAGCAACATTGCTGTTTGCGCGCTCCACCGAAATAAACACGCAACGCAGACCGCGCCGCGCCACAACACACCCTTATTTGTGTGTGTTTTGGCGCGGCGCGGTCTGCGTTGCGTGTTTATTTCAGTGGAGCGCGTGAGATTTTCGATAATTCATCCCACAAATCTCGTTAGACGCGTTGCGGTCAAGCGCTGCGTGTTTCGAAATTCATTTTGACTCAAAACACGCAGCGCACTGACCGCAACGCGTTCATCGACATTCGTGAAATGAAAAAGCATTTTTTTTTTCGAAACCCCACCCAAAATCTCACCAAAACCGTCATTTTCCAGCATTGCTCTCACCATTCCCATCTTCGAAATCTGAAATTCACAAAAAATCAATAAAAAATCCCAAGAAATTAGGCTAACTCACCTTTTCACACCAAAACAAAACAAGAAATGCGAGAAAAAATCGATTTTTTCCTCTTCCAAAAAAAAAAAAAAACAAAAAAAAGTTGGCGGTCAAAATCAATTTGATCTTCCAATTTTCAATAAATTTTTGCGAGATTATTCAAAACTTCATCATTTCTTCAAGGCAATAAAATCAAACACTAAAAAGCAAGAGTTACTGTAGCTCTGGATTTTACCGGATTTTTTTCAAATAGCAAGGATTACTGTAGCTCTGAATTTTGGAACTGCAAAGTTTACTGCAGATCTAAAATTTCAAGGATTTTTTGAACTGCAAAAATTACGGCAGTTCTGTATTTTGTTACTAGAGCTGTAAGATTACTGTAGCTCTGAATGGCTTAGAGTTTTTGCGAAATACAAGGGTTACTGTAGCTCCAAATTTTATATGATTTTTTTTTGTTTAAAAATCTTTGCAAAATTCAGAAATCTTCAAGACATCTTTGAATTCCCTCAAATTTTCATAAATAATTTTCATAAATAAATAAATTTCAAGGTTTTTTCTAAAATCAAAAATCCACGTGGCTATTATATTCAACCTGAATAATCCTCAAATATAAATCCTTAATTTTTGGTAGATGCATTTTTTGAATTTTTTTCAAAAAGTTTATTTATATTTTTTAAGTTAACAAAAAGATGAAGAAAACGATAAGAAAAGAGAATTGTTAAAAATCGTCTCGTTTCAGATACATTCGAACAGGCCAATGATGATTCTGATCAAGCAAAACTCCTTTGATATTAAAATCTACTGATGGCGAGCCAACAACTTCACATCTTATTTCATCAATACTGCTGCAAAAATATGAAGATTTTTTTGTTGAATCTTACGGCGTTTTTGAAAAAGTGACTCGATCGAGTACTTCAGAAGTTTTTGGAATTCTATCAACTCACCTCTGTACTATCTCTCCATATTCATTCATCACAACTCTAAGAATCGTATTATCAACAAACAAATCATGAAACCAATCATCATCTCCAAACATCGTAACTTTTCTCAAATTTTCCATCAAACCATCTCTCCATTTTGTCAAAACCTCGTTATACAATGTTTGGTCCATAACTGTTTTGTGCAACACAAGATCTTTTGATTTTATCATTGGAAGATGTTGCGAGCTAATTTTGAAATTTTTCATGCTAACAAATTCAATTGAGAGAAATTGATTCAATTGTGGATGATTTGTGAAATTTCCATCGATTTGCAATATTTTCAAGTTTTCCGAATAAATATCGATCGCTCTCATGTAAATTGATTCAATACTATTTACTTCAATTGTAATTTCATCAATCGATGATTTGTTAAATTCAATTATATTTTTGAATATTTCAAAAGCATTAATTTGAAGATGTTTTGGATTTGTTCGATGTAATAGTAGTTTCGTATCTTGATATCTTGATAGTGGTGTTATTGTGAATCTGAAAATATGAATTCCTTCCGCTGGAATCGAACTGTGATGATATCTTGATTCGAAATCCGAAGGTGGACTCAGCACATAGAAAAAATAGAAGCGGTGTTTGCAGACTCGAAAGCCCATGTCATTTTCACGTTTTTCCGCGTGTCAAAGCAATTTCGTTCTTTTTTCCATTGAAATTTTGAAAGTGCAAAATTGCAAATTAGCTTCATGCGGTCAAAGCAATCAGTCCGCAATTTCACGTGAAAAAAAAACATGTTTTATTTTTTCTATGTGTCTCAGCAAAAAAAAACACACTTCTAATTTTTTTGTTCTTTCTCAAAGACACGTAAAAAACTAGAAATGTGTGCTCGCAATCGTAAAAATTTGAACGCGCGCCGTTTTTCAAAAAATAAATAAAAAGTGGTGGTACGGTATGCTAAGAATGCACACATGTGCGTCAAATTACGAACATTTGTGCAAACACCAATTTCGCGTCGGCTGAGCGATTTCAAAAAAGCCGATTTCTTTTTTTGACTTTCGCTTAACCGAATATTTTTCAATTTTGTTTATGTACTGTTTGAAGGATGATATAAAATATGCAAATAATGATTTTTGAACGATTTCTAGCTTTCTACGTGTCTTTAAGGTTTGAGATTTGTGACGTCATAACTTTTTAGTAAAAATTCCAAACACGTTCATTATTTGATCAAACTAAATTTTAAACAAAAAACTAACTTTGTGAGTAAAATACTGGATCTGCATCCTTTCGTATTTGATTTTTTCGATCCAATAGTTTCGACGATTATTCCATTACATTCAATCATCCTATTTCTTCTCGATAATTTTTTCGAATTGATTGTTTCCAATTCTATTTGGTATATTTTCGTCGGATATTTATGAAATTGGATTCGTAGATAACATTCTTGGCTCATTTCTATATTTCCTCGATAATATACACTTTTGATTTTTGGTCGCAATAATTTGAATAATTCTTGACAACTTTTTGAGCATTTTCCAAATTGAGTTATATCTTCCGGATCCAAATATATGAAAATCATCATTTTCATTTCCATTGGAAGAATATCGAACTGCAAGAAACGTAGGTTTTGATTGGAATTTAGCAAATAAAAAGATTGTGTCGTGAGTAATATTAGCTATGACGTGGCAAATCTTGATAGCCACGAAAAAATACGATTTTGAAACAACTCACCGGATTTTCGATTTGCTTCCAATCAAAGAAAAATATCTTCCCAACATTTTCGTAGTCAAATTCATAATCGCTTTGATTTTTAAACTTGAGTAGCACCATTTTTCCAGCAACAAAAATAATGAGAAACAGAGAATCTAGCAGGTTCTAATTATTATATGATTAATAAAAAGTATTTAGGAGCGTTGTTTTTTCTTTCCTATTTTTTACACCTTTTAAGCTCCGCCCATTTTTTGGCTTGGGAACAATTTATAGGAAGTCAATTGGAGTTTGGCAAGGAAAACATGTACAAAAAAAAGTAGAGAGCGGTTTATTTAAAGGTGGAGTGCGAGCAAAAAATAAGTTTATGCCAATTTGAAAGAGCATGTTGTAATTAGTACAATCGTCGAAGGATTTCAGAAAGCTTCTTAAACATTAGATACAAGCTACAGTACTTATGCATTTTCAAGCCATTTTACACGGTATGTCACTGTTTTTTCAAATTTTGAAATTTTGTAACTAATGTTCAGAGATTCGGAAAATCTGTTTGAATCTGGCTCAAAATCCAGAGAAGATATCATTTTACGAAATTCGATGACTCAAGTGGAACACGAATGCTCAAGCTACCGCTGAATTCCTCATGAGGGAACATTTGAAGGCGACTATTCAACATTCAAGACAGTGGAAATAATCTGAAAATTCGAAGAAATCAACAACAAGTTCCTGTTAAAAAATCAACAACAAGTTCCATGGAACTGGATATGCTCACCCAATGTTATTGCTCGGATTCATTGGAAATTATGCAGCCTTTCCGTTTTATGCGAAAGCGAATCTTTTGGCGCCAAGTTTGACATGTCAAAGAATCAATGAAAAAAATTGAAAGTTATAGAATAATTCTTATAACCTGAAAAATGCGTTTGTGTGAAATTATTCTCGAGAATTCGAAAAACAAATTCGGTTTCTAGACTGAAAACTGTTTAAGAAACTTTTAATTCTGAAAAGTCTACGTCTACAACAATTAGTTTTCAATTTTCACATCGTAAAGTGACATTTTTGCTACAGTAGCAGGCGCCCCTGTGTCTCTGACATGCCCCGCCCACTGGTTCTTTTCTGTTCTAATGTAAATTTTGCAACCTAATGTTCAATCGTTTTTGAATCCCTAAGCCACCTGTCACGTCATTCATAAAATTTTCGCACCTCGAGATGGGTTTGTTTCAAAATAGCGTGTTTTTTTTGGATGAGGCAGACACTTTTCAATTTTGGGAAGTTAATATTAACATTATAACAAGGCAATATTGAGACATTTTCCCAAAATAATATCGTACTATCATCTATTAGGCTAACTCACCTTTTCACACCAAAAAAAGCAAGAAATGCGAAAAAAATCGATTTTTTCTTCTTCCAAACAAAGAAAAATAAGGTGGCGGTCAAAATCAATTTGATCTACCAAAATCAAAAATTTTGCAAGTCTAGATACGATTATTCATAACTTCATCATCATTTCTTCAAGGCAATAAAATCAAACACTAAAAAGAATAAATATATTAATCTGGAATTACAGGGTGGATTTATTTGGGGGGCTGGAAAATACATAAAACATGAAATAGCACATGAAAATTGGAGAGAGACAGAGAAAAATAAGGGGAATTTTTTGGTAGGAGAGGTTAGGTGGTTGGGTAGAAAAACTAGGGGTCTATTTCCTTTGTACATTCAATTTTCGGCCAAAGTTTGCCGAACTTTCCGAGATTCGAATTCGATTGATAACTTCATACAATTGCATCGCATTTAAGACATCTTCGAATTTTCTGGAAACAAAAATTTGATAGGTTTTTAGAAGAGCGTAGGGCTTCAGATGTCAAAAACTACTTAGCTTAACTCTGAATATTTCAGAGCACAAATGTCTTTGAACGCGTTGCGGTCACGCGCTGCGTGCTTCATTTTTGCATTTGAAGCACGTAGCGCATGACCGCAACGTCATAGCTTATTTTCAGAGTTGAGCTAACTTCTGACAAGCAGACAGCGGTAGCTAGTCTCTCATAAATATTTCGAAAATCAATGAATGCCGGTGTGTGCGCGCGCGGTCGCGATGCGGTCGAAATAAAATCAATAATTTTTCTCATTTTTCCCTCAAAAAATCTTGTTTTTTTCACAAAAAATGACCATTTTGTGTAAAAAACAAAATTTTCGAGGAAAAATGAGAAAATTTGGCGATATTGATTTTATTTCGACCGCATCGCGACCGCGCGCGCACACACCGACATTCATTCATTTTCGAAATATTTACGAGGGACTTGCTTCCGCTGTTTTTTCTCTGTCACATTTTGACCTTCTGGTCAGATTCTGCTCTCAGAAGTTAGCTCAACTCTTATGATGAGTTATGACGTGGACGCGTTGCGGTCATGCACTGCGTGCTTCAAATAAAGCACGCAGCGCGTGACCGCAACGCGTCCAACGACACACGAGGACGTGTTTCCTTACGTCAATGATCCATTTTGATGATGATTCGCCTCATTTCCCAACAAATTTCTAAACACCGCACATCTCGGATTCGAACAATCCGTATTTTCGACAACCGGCGGCTTCGAATTCGGCAATCCCATCGACAACAACGATTTGACCATCTTTTCGTGATGACAATTCGGACCGACGGTTGGAAGACGATAGCCAAATGGAAGAAGATCTGAAAATGAAAAATATATAATTTGTTTCGGGGGATTTTCTAGAGTTTTCCTTGCTCACTTTCAAATTGATAATCTCCAACTCCTCCTGAAGCTGTCGAATTCGCAGCGGCTGCTGCAATTGCTGCAGCTGATCTTGGACGATAAGTTCCATTCATATTGGCAAGAATCATCAATTGTTGGCGTTTCAACTCGTCTTGACCATCAGCCTAGAAAAATGGTGATTTTGGAGCTAGAACGCTTCAAAAACTGAAAAAAAAACATTTTTTAACGTTAAAAACCAGAAAAAAGGATTCAGGAACGGTATTTTTATCCATTTTCTTAACACATTGAATAAAATGAAGCTAAAACGCATTTTAGTGTCCAGAAATGCTATTTTAAGACGTTCTAATCAGTCTGAAAGACAAATCAAGCCTCACATTT
The DNA here is from genome assembly GCA_947459285.1 of Caenorhabditis angaria. NCBI lineage: Eukaryota > Metazoa > Nematoda > Chromadorea > Rhabditida > Rhabditidae > Caenorhabditis > Caenorhabditis angaria. Next base: position 11,178,551 of record CANHGI010000001.1, read on the forward strand.
CCCAAAAATGAAAAATTTGGCTTGATTTGTCTTTTCGGCTGATTAGAAGATCTTAAAATAGCATTTCTGGACACTAAAATGCGTTTTAGCTTCACTTTATTCAAAATGAATAAAAATACCGTTCGCAAATCACTTTTTTGGGGTTTTTAACGTTAAAAAACGTTCGTGAATTAATATTGTCAAAATTGAAAAATGTGGCCGCCGTAAAAAATGAAAACCAATGAAGAATTGAATTGGACTTCGTCAGTCGCGTGCGGCTGTGCGGCGCGGTCGAAAAACAATCAATAATTCATTTTTTCCCGACCGCGCCGCACAACCGCACGCGACTGACGAAGTCCAATTCAATTCTGCACATTTTTCAATTTCGACAATGAAGCTTTCTAGATGGCTAATAAATCTCCGCGCGCTCCACCGAAATAAACACGCAACGCAAACCGCGCCGCGCCACAACACACACAAAAAAGGGAGGGAATTTGAATTTGTGTGTGTTGTAGCGCGGCGCGGTCTGCGTTGCGTGTTTATTTCGGTGGAGCGCTTCAAAATCCTCACCGGTGGCACCAACAACGCCTCAATCACACTGACACCCATCTCCAGCTTCTGGGCCGCATCCGGCAAACTCGCCGAACACGTCAACTCAACGCTCAATGGCTCATTCGCGGTGGCGACGGAACTTCCGGTTCCCGACGCTTTTCGCCCATGAATAATGATTTTGCAGCCGGTGGCAGTTTCCAATTGCTTTGCAGTGGTTCCGCGTGGTCCCAAAATGCGCCCAACGAAATTGTAGTTTGGATAGAGTTCAACAGGCACGAGCAAGGTTTTTGAGAGAAGCGACGGGTCCTTGGAAGCTTGAGCAGCGGCCTGAGCAGCTTCAACTTGCTCCGCATTCGATAATCTCTTAATTTCCTTGTCGATCAAATCGAAAACATGCGTCAATTCACTGTGACTAGACAATAGTTTTCGCTCCTCTTTCAACGATTCAATATAGCTCGGCGTGTTGTGCTCCGAATGAGCCGAGCTCGATGAGATCGAGATCGTCGTCTGCCCGTATTTGTCTTCGGTTTGCGGTGGCGTCAAGAACTTTTCGAGTTTTTGCGGAATGTTGGTGGTTGATGAAGAATCGCCGAACGCTTGCATCTTCTTTGTTCCTGCAAAAAACAACAAAAATTTCTTTGAGAACAAAAAGCTCTGAAAAACTCACGATTTCTAATCTAATCTGATTGTGAACTGATTTCTAATCTACACCGCCCGAAATCCACTTCAAATGACGTGGAATTGCCATCGTCATCATCACGTTTCAGTGTTGGCGTTCACGTGAAAATTCGAAAATCTTTTTTTTTGCGAAAAAATTTTCGAAAAAATTTCGGGGGACGAGTTTTTTGTCGGCGCCTAGGCCACACATTGTCCGGGAGAAGTACACGAGACCGCGCATGTTGTTTTTTTGCTGGAAATTCGTGATTTTCAGCGTTTTCGGGTGGATTTGCAGTCTGAAAATGGGCGGAGCTTTGGGAAAATGCAAGCCTGGCACATTTTACATCAAATTTTCTGTAATTTTCCTTCAATTTTTCCCAAAAAAAAGATAAAAGCATTTATTTGGTGTCAAAAAATAGAGAAAGAAAGAAGAAAAATCGTGTGGTTGGTTAAATAAATGAAAATCGCACACATAAAGCTTATAAAATCAGAGAAATTTTCAAGTTTTATAGTGCCAAATTGAGGCGGGGGAAACTCAAACATCGTGGAGACCTAACAAAACTAGGGGGAAAAATATTGGATTTTGCGAGAAGTTTTGCCCGGGATAGAAAAATGGGGCGAAGCCAGGGGGACTTTACAAAAATACACCAAACCGGACCAACCACATCACAACTAATTAACTTCACAACAAAATTCGGTGATTTTTCTAGAGAAGCCTCCTTGGCTTGAAAAAATAGGAAAAAAAGCGGGATTTTCGTTCGTTTTTCGCTAAATTACAATAGGTAGATCTACACACAGATGGAATTCTTCCACACGCTCAAAAAAAACGGGGGGGCACAACTTTTTTGGGGAAAAAAATAAGGGGGGACCGTTGTTTTAACACCATATTATATGTAGTTATAAGAAAAAATAAGGAAAAAAATAAGGTAAAAAAATAACGTTAGGAATGCATTTTTGAAGGGGGGATTCTCGTTTATTGGGTCGATTCTTGACGAACTTCAATTTTCTCAACAACCATGTCCGGGTTCATTTGAGTGGCTTCCAAAATTGCTTGACTCAATTCCTGTAAAATTTGGGGGTTTTTTGAATTTTAAACGGATGGCCTAGAAATTCAAATGGAAATTCTAGGCCATCTGGAAAATTTGGGCTTGAAAACCAAAAGTTATGCTTTCCATAGGACCTTGAGGTATTTAGGTTAGAAAATTTGCAATTTTCAGGGCCTAGAAACCCAAATGCAGATTTCTAGGCCACCTAGACATATTTACACTCAAAAAACCGCATTTTTCTGGCCTAGAAATTCAAGAGCAGATTTCTAGGCCACCTAGGCGAATTTAGACTCAAAAAATCACAAATTTTTGGCCTAGAAACCCAAATCCGGATATCTAGGCCACCTAGACATATTTACACTCAAAAAATCACAAATTTCCGGCCTAGAAATCCAAGACCAGATTTCTAGGCCACATGGGCGGATTTAGACTTAAAAAACCGCAATTTTCAGGGCCTAGAAATCCAAATGCAGATTTCTAGTCCACCTAGGCAAATTTAGGCTCAAAAAATCGCATTTTTCTGGCCTAGAACCCCAAATCCGGATATCTAGGCCACCTAGACATATTTATACTCAAAAAATCACAAATTTTTGGCCTAGAAACCCAAATGCAGATTTCTAGGCCATATGGGCGAATTTAGACTCAAAAAATCACAAATTTTCTGGCCTAGAAACCCAAATGCAGATTTCTAGGCCACTCAGACTCAAAAAACCGCATTTTCAGTCACAAATTTTTGGCCTAAAAATTCAAGAGCAGATTTCTAGGCCAACTAGACATACTTACATTCAAAAAACCGCAATTTTCAGGGCCTAGAAATCCAAGAGCAGATTTCTAGGCCACCTAGGCGAATTTACACTCAAAAAATCGCATTTTTCTGGCCTAGAAACCCAAATCCGGATTTCTAGGCCACCTAGACATATTTACACTCAAAAAATCCCGAATTTTTCGTCGCTCACCGCATCATGATCAATATCTCCATCCGAATGAATTGTGACTCGATGTTCGACGTGCGTCTCGATGATTCCATCCTTTTCCGTTTTGTAGGTGATCGTCTCGATTGTACGATTTCCTTGCGTTACACTTTTCGACGACACATATTCACCGAGACCCTAAAAATATAAATTTTTTGAAATTTCTGGATTTTTTCTGTGAAAAATCTTGAATTTTTCGATTATTTTGGAAAAAAACGTTTCAAAATTTTAAAAAAATTCCCCGGAAAAATTACGTTTCAACAATTTTTCAAAGATTTTGCTTTAAAATTCTGATTTTATCCCGAATTTCAACACTGAAAACTCGCGCAAAATTCAAATTTCAAGAAATTTTTTTTGCAAAAAAAAATGCTCACTTGTTCATCCCATCCTGGCGGTGGAACTCCACCTTCCGAAGCCGCAGCTTCATAAGTCATAGTTCGGGTTTGCGTTTCAACAATTCCATTTTTGTCCGATGTTCCGGCTGGAAAATCAAGGGGTTTTGGTGAATTTTTGATCAATTTTCCTATTTTATATCAAAAAATCACGATTTTTTCCACAGAAATCCCCAAAAAATCCCAAAAATTCCCAACCTTGTTGACCAATCGGCGTCAATTGTTCGCGACTTCGTTCAACTTCAACAACTCCAACTGGAACCTGATCTCCATCGACAATGTAGTTTTGGATTGATTGCGTTTGAACCGTATGTTTCACTTGTGATGATTTGATAACTCTTCTGGAAAAAATTTGGAAATTCAGATTTTTTAAGCATTTTTTTAAGGTTTATGATAAATCTTCTGGTGGATTTTTTTTTTCAGAAAGTTCAGAATTTTGACAAAAACCCAATTTTCAGGCTTAAATTTAGATTTTCATATGAATCAAAAAATTTCCCCAAAAATATCTGATGTTCAGGCTCGAAAAATCCCATTTTTGAATTTGAATTTTCTTCTTAATTTTGAGCTTGAAATTTCAAATTTGTTATCAAAAATCAAGTTTTTCTGAATTTTCCCAAAAATATCTTGGGCTCAAAAAATAGCCAAAATTTTCAAATTTGAATTTTCTTTTAAAATTTCAGCTTGAAAATTCAAAATTTGCTATGAAAAATTTAAATTTTCAAATGAATCAAAAATTTTCTCAAAAATATCTGATTTTCAGGCTCGAAAAAAAGCAAATTTTTTAAATTTGAAATTTCTTCTCAATTTTCAGCTTGAAAATTCAAATTTGTAATGAAAAATCAAGTTTTTCTGATTCAAAAAATTCGAAATTTCTCAAAAAAATCAATTTTTCAAAATACATCATGTTCGGGCTCAAAAAACTCCCAAATTTTTAAAATTTCAATTTTCTTTTTAATTTTCAGATTTAAATTTAGTTTTTCAATGAAAAATCAAGTTTTTTTCTGATTCAAAAAATTCCACTTTTTTCCAAAAATACGTACATCATGTTTAGGTTCAAAAAATCCCAAAATTCACGAAAAATCAAAAATTCCCAAAAAATCCCATGTTTGGGCTCAAAAACTGCCAAATTTTTCAAATTTAAAGTTTTTTTCAAAATAAATCATATTTAGGTTCAAAAAATCGCAAATTTCTCCCAAAACAAAAAAGCACTCACGCAATCTGTCTACCGTTCTCACCGGTAGACACCTCAACCTGTTCCGGTAAATCAATCGATTCTTGAGTGGCTTCCAACATATCTGTAAAATTAGGGGGGTTTTTGGATTTTCAAAGGGTTTTGATGGCCTAGAAATTCAAATGGAAATTCTAGGCCATCTGGAAAATTTGGGCTTGGAAACCAAAGTTATGCTTTGCATAGGACCTTGAGGTATTTAGGTTTGGAAAACCCGCAATCAGGGCCTAGAAATCCAAGAGCAGATTTATAGGCCACCTAGGCGAATTTACACTCAAAAAATCACAAATTTTTGGCCTAGAAACCCAAATGCAGATTTCTAGGCCACCTAGGCGAATTTACACTCAAAAAATCACAAATTTTTGGCCTAGAAACCCAAATGCAGATTTCTAGGCCACCTAGGCGAATTTAGACTCAAAAAATCACAAATTTTTGGCCTAGAAACCCAAATGCAGATTTCTAGGCCACCTAGGCGAATTTAGACTAAAAAATTCACAAATTTTTGGCCTAGAAACCCAAATGCAGATTTCTAGGCCACCTAGGCGAATTTAGACTCAAAAAAATCGTAATTTTCAGGGCCTAGAAACCCAAATCCGGATTTCTAGACCACCTAGACATATTTACACTCGAAAAAATCGCATTTTTCTGGCCTAGAAATCCAAAAGCAGATTTCTATTTTTAAACCCCCTATCTCAAATTTCCTAACCTTCTCGCAAATTTGGAGACAAATGCTTGCTTATTTCTTGTGTTTCCAAACAAAGTTTTAATGATTGTATCAATTTCTTCTTGTTGACTCCCTCGCTTTTGATGCACTCAATTATAAAAGAAACAAATGTATCCAAAATGAATTTGTATTCGTTCTCTGCCGTCACATCAGTCCTGGAAATATTGGATTTTTGAGGAGACATTTTTTGGTAGAAAAATAATTTCTTCAAAAGTCTGGTTTTTGCTTTCTTTCCTAGTTTTGACGTTTTAGCGGCTTGTGTTTTTCGCAAAAAGCGCGCACCAATAAATTTTTCTGAACACGGAATGTTCAAGAAGCACGTTAGCCCAAGCTATTTAGCTAATCTTGCCTGGTAGAAAGACAACCCCTTTAAAGGAACATAGATTTTGGGACCAGAAAAACTTCATTGCAGACCTGTCGTTTTACGGCTATTTGCGGCCCTCGGGCCAGCATTTGAAGGGCCGGCCTAGCCAGCCCGAATAGTGAGAGATGGGCTGGTTCAGCCCGGCTTTTCCTACACATTTTATTGTGTAAATTCACTATTTTTATGGTGTCTCTTTCGAATTTTTGCATTTTGGCGTAAGAAAATTGTCGAATTTTGTGTATCTAATGCTGGATTTGATACAGTTCTAAAATTTTCTCAAATTATGGTGTTTCACCATTACGATCCTGCACCAAAACAGTTCTTCGAAGAAATGTTGGTGCAATAACACCAATATAAGTTGTTCTGATTTACGAAATTTGCCCAAATGCAAAAATTTGAGCAAAATCATCCATTTGTAAAAATTCCGAATTGTCATCAAAAATTTATGAAGGGCCGAAAAAGGGCCTGTAGTAAAAAAAAAGGGCCGGAGGGCCGAAATAGTCCTCATTTTTTGAATTTAGAAGGACCAGCCCGGCCCGGCTGCCCGAAAACGACAGATCTGCTTCATTTTTTACTAGAAAAATGAATTTTCTCGAAGTTTCAAAATTCTCTCCCAAAAATTACCCAAACTAAAAGTGATCTAAATGAAAAAGAAGATAATGAAGCATGCAAATTCCGAAAAGTGCATAAAATACAGTACCTACAGAAAGAGGTTGTAATTTATTCCCAAAAAAGAAAATTAAAACTCACTTAGTCAATAATGTATACAGCAGCCTATTTTTTGCGTATTGTGGAGGAATCGGTTTCATAGGCTGAAAATCGGGATTTTTGGGTTTTCGAGTATGGGAAATCATGTGGTGATAATTATTTTATCTGAAAATCTTTTTCAAAGGACCCCATCACTCAAAAAAAATTTTTTAGAAAAATTGTGTTTCGATGTTTTTCGGTACGGGGAGTTATGTGGGGCTGACCATTCGACTCAAAACTCGTTTTTTAAAAGCAGTAAACACGAAAAATCATTTTTTTTTGAAATTTGAAGATTAGTGGTTTTTCGACACGAGGAACACCGTGGTGAAACCCTTTTGACCTAAAAATGACTTTCAAAGGCACATTCCGACCAAAAAATATTTTTATAGAAACCAAGTTTTTTTGATATGGGGAACATTGTCGATTTTGACGATTTTGGCCGAGGTGTGTTTTTCATTAAAAGTTTGCGAATTTTCAAAGAAATTGGCGGGAATTTCAAAATTTGTCAATTTTCAGTTTCAGAATCTAAAATTCACATTTTCTAGTGGAATTCTAGAACATTCTATTCCTTTTAACCTCCAGAACTCCAAAAATCACAAATTTTCCCAGATTTAGAGGTGAAATTCGAAAAATTGATGATTTTTGGAGTTCTGAAGGTTTTCCACCAGAAAATGTGAATTTCAGCTTCTGACACTGAAAATTATCAAATTCGGAATAGATTTTGAAATTTCAGCCGAATTCTTCGAAAATTTGCAAACTCTCAATGAAAACTCGAATTTCTCAAGCTTTGAACCAAAAAATTCGCAATTTCCAGAAAAAATCCTGTGAAATCAAATTAGCCGTTTCAATGAAATTTTGATAAAATTAATAAAATTGAGTCGTTGAAAAAACAGTTTTGGCGCATAATTTTTTGGGTGAAAATTAGGGGGAAATGGCTGCGAAATTCAAATTTTTGACAAGAAATTTGATAACTTTCAGATTATTAAAAAAACGATTTTTTATTTCGTGAATCACTGCACAATGATTTTCAGTTTTTGAAGCTTCCTAGATGGCTAGTGCTGAAATCTCGTGCAATTTCAGCTTCAAAATGTTGATTTCTCCACCATATTTCAATTACTGATTTCAAAATCTCACCGGTGGCACCAACGACCCCTCAATCACAATTCGATCCATATCCACCGCGCATCTCGGATTCGAACAATCCGTATTTTCGACAATCGGCGGCTTCGAATTCGGCAATCCCATCGACAACAACGATTTGACCATCTTCTCGTGATGACAATTCGGACCGACGGTTGGAAGACGATAGCCAAATGGCAGAAGATCTGCAAAAAAAATATAATTTGTTGGGGGATTTTCTAGTTTTGCTTGCTCACTTTCAAATTGATAATCTCCAACTCCTCCTGAAGCTGTCGAATTCGCAGCGGCTGCTGCAATTGCTGCAGCTGATCGATAAGTTCCATTCATATTGGCAAGAATCATCAATTGTTGGCGTTTCAACTCGTCTTGACCATCAGCCTAGAAAAATTGATGATTTTGGAGCTAGAACGCTTCAAAAACTGAAAAAAAAACATTTTTTAACGTTGAAAAACCCAAAAAATGATTCACGAACGGTATTTTTATTCATTTTTTCACCATTTTCTTAACACATTGAATAAAGTGAAGCTAAAACACATTTTAGTGTCCAGAAATGATATTTTAAGACCTTCTAATCAGCCTAAATGACAAATCAATTTTCGAAATCAAGGCTGATTTGTTTTCAGGCTGATTAGAAAAGATCTTGAAATAGCATTTCTGGACACTAAAATGCGTTTTGCTTCACTTTATTCAATGTGTTGAGAAAAATAATTGAAAAAATGAATAAAATACCGTTTGTGAATCACTTTTTTTGTTTTTTAACGTTAAAAAACGTTCGTGAATCACTATTATCGAAATTGAAAAATGTGGCGGCCGTAAAAAAAATGAGCGTTGCGTGTTTATTTCGGTGGAGCGCGTGGAGATTTTCGATAATACACGAAAAGCACGTTTTGAAAACAATTTCAGCTTCAAATACTCACCGGTGGCACTAACAACCCCTCAATCACACTGACACCCATCTCCAACTTCTGGGCCGCATCCGGCAAACTCGCCGAACATGTCAACTCAACGCTCAATGGCTCATTCGCGGTGGCGACGGAACTTCCGGTTCCCGACGCTTTTCGCCCATGAATAATGATTTTGCAGCCGGTGGCGGTTTCCAATTGCTTCGCAGTGGTGCCACGTGGTCCCAAAATGTGCCCAACGAAATGGTAGTTTGGATAGAGTTCGAAGGTTTTTTGAGAGAAGCGACGGGTCCTTGGAGGCTTGAGCTGCGGCTTGAGCAGCTTCAACTTGCTCGGCATTCGACAATCTCTTGATTTCCTTGTCGATCAAATCGAAAACATGCGTCAATTCACTGTGACTAGACAATAGTTTTCGCTCCTCTTTCAACGACTCAATATAGCTCGGCGTATTGTGCTCCGAATGAGCGGAGCTCGATGAGATCGAGATCGTCGTCTGCTCGTGTTTGTCTTCGGTTTGCGGTGGCGTCAAGATCTGAAATTTGGCTATATTTATCAATTTTACAATAAGTCAATTCACAAAAACTGATGGGGTGATTCAGGTCGAAAAAAAAAACTAAAAAAAAACATTTTTTTTACAAAAAAAATCGATTCAGCAAATGTCAAAAAACTATATTTTTTTCCTATTTCTCGACATTTTTTTCATTGAAACATTTTCGCTGCGAGATATCTCTCTGTTTTGTGTGGAAAAAAATAGAGTTTTGGTCAATTTTTTTCCCAAGCTATTTTTCCCAAATTTTTCCAAGTTGATTTTTCATTTTCCCAAGTTTTATTTTTCCCAAATTTTTTTCCACAAGTAAGTTTTGTTTTTTCCCAAGTTTTTTTCCCAATTTTTCTTTTTTTTTCCCAAATTGTCGTTTTTACCCAATTCTTCAAGTTTTTTTCCGGTATTCCCTATTTTTCAAAGCCAATTGAGTACTGATCACATATCAGCTTCTCCCGGTCATAACCTGAAGTTATGCAATTCCTAAATGCGAAAATGCTAAAATTAGTCGAAAAAAAATTTTGTTTTTGGAATGAACATTGTGATTTTTCACAAGTTTGTCGGAACGAAAACAGCAGATTCAGACTTATTTTGAGAAGGCCGACTGTAAAAAATAAACCAACATTCAGTTTTCTGGGCGTTTAACTAAGCCTAAGCCTAATTCTGAAGTTGAGAAGCCAAGTAAGATTTTTAATTTTTCTATTATTCTTTCTAGGCTTGAAGTAGTGAACCCTCCTGGAAACATACAGACTCGCCGAAAATTGAAAAAAACACACTACACTTTACACAAGAAAAACTCTCATTTTTCTAGTAGCTATTTTGACGGACCCTTCTATTTTTATAAAATTTCGAGATCTCTTATAGAGAATCAAAATCCCTGATGTTCTTAAAAAACGAACCAATTTCATGCGATCCGAAAATTTGGGAAAAAAACTAAAAATTGGGAAAAAAACTTGGGAAAATGAAAAAAAATAACAGGAAAAAAAAATTTGGGAAAAAAATAAAACTTGGGAAAATGAAAATCAACTTGGGAAAAAAATTTGGGAAAAATAACTTGGAAAAATTGATGATTTTTTTGACATTTGCTGAATCGAATTTTTTTGTAAAAAAATGTTTTTTTTAGTTTTTTTTCCGACCTTGGAGCCAAAATCAGAAAACTTTAGAAATTTTGAAACTAAAATCAGAAAAAATTCAATTTCTGACTTTCAGCCACCAAATTTCAATAAAAAATATTAAATTTTCAGAGCCAAAACCAACCTTTTCATGAATCAATTGTTGAAAACATCGGCACCTTTCGAATTCATGATTACTGAAAAATCGGAAATTGATACTTTTGGGAAAACATTTATGAATTGTGAAAACGGAATGAATCTCTCAACTACTCAGAGAAATGGGCTGGAGAACCGGCGGAAAACGACCTGTCGGCGAACTTTCGGACAACCGCCGGAATGTCTGACCAACACTATTTCGTCGAAACTTTTGTCCGCCGGTTATCCGAAAGTTCGCCGACAGGTCGTTTCTCCGCCGGTTCTCCAGCCCATTTCTCTGAGATAGAAAATGCTTTTTGAACGACAGAAAAAATAAAGATGGAGCGAAAAGGTAGATCAAAAAAGCAAAAAAATGAATTCTTCTTCAAAATGTTGCCCAAAGCCGTAAAACGACAGGTCTGCAATGAAAGCCCAAATGAACTCCCATGCGTTGTGTATTCCTTTGGTTATAGAGACGTTATAAGAGACATCGGGTCATCCCGGTTTTCTCGGCTTCCACAGGCATAAATTCTTGACTTTTTTAATTCAGAAATGCCTGTCGCAGAAAAAAAAAATTCTCGCGTGAATTGGGAGGCGGGATTTATTTGGCAAGGTGCGGCACGTTTTTTTCAAGCAATAATTATTTCTGATTTTTTGCATTTCGAAATTTAGTGAAGAAAAAAGATGAAATCGACAAAATTATTTAAAAAACGTGAAACGTGTAATCGTGGCAGGGGGCGGAGCCGACAGAAAAAAAAGTCAGAAATTTATGCCTGTGGCTTCTAATGGGGCTATTCAGCGATTTTCTCAACACGCTGAAAACGGGAGAAAAATGCTGAGAAAATCATTTTCTCAACCGTTTTCCTATTTTCTCAACCTTCCTGAATAAGTTTCCTCAACCAATATTGGTTAAAGTGGTGCGCCATTTGGGGCGACGTCGCATGCTAAATTTGATAAAAGAATTTTGATGCGACGTTGCCCTGAGCAACGCCTCATTTTATGCGCTGTTTGGGGCGACGGCGCGCATTCCGGCGCTATTTCGGGCGACGGCATGCACTCGCACTACGGTAGGAAACAAAGTGTGCAAGCATTTTATATGACGCGAACCTTTTTATTTTTCTTTTTTTGGGCGGCCTCTTTTTTGTTTGTGTTTTTCGAGGGTTTTCAGTATTTTTTCAAGAGAAATTGTGGTAAAGTGATGAAAACCACGTTGATTTTATCTTTTTATATGTTATTTGCTGCCGAATAAGTAGAAATCTCGGCTCTATTACGGAGAAAATGATTTTCGAAAAGTTTTGTCATTTTTCGGTGTATTTTTTCAAGCCGGAATATTTTAATTAAGTATTCAGATTTACGAGAAATTTTCCGGCAAGATTTCATTATTTTTACGTGAACATTAGACGTCATTTCATTTTCAGTTAAATTCTTGATCCTAGAGTCAGTTTTTTGTTTCTCTTTCGACCCAATGGCAATTTCCTATTCGTCTGGCTTGTTTCTGCGATAAGATAGTTTTCAGATAACCGGAATCGGAAGTACGACAATAAATAACCAATACAACATATGGTGGCGTCACAAAAATCATTTTGTTTTGCGCGCTCCTCAGGTTTGATTTTTATGTATTGTCTTTCGAAAATTCAAAAAAAAAAATCGTAGGTTAACTGATTGATTCTAGATTGGAACAATTAAAATATCATGATCAACATCGAGACGGTCGAAATGGAAACAGATCGAATGGTCAATCGACTAGGAAAACAAGAGATGGTAAGTGTTTTTCGATATGAATCTCGAAATACAGACAATCGAATACGTAAAAAGATAGCGAACCAGCTGATCTGGCATACCTTCCTGCCGTATATCAACATTTGACGAGAATTAGAATTTCAAAATTTGATTAAATTTCGAATTTTTCATTAAAAAAATTCCAATAGTTTTCGAGCTGAAATACATAAAACTCATGGTTTTTTCATGGTTTTCAGCTCGAAAACTATCATTTTTTTCGAAAATCCCTGAAAATCGCGATTTTTCAGCTGAAAATTGTGATTTCCAAGGATTTGGGCAGAAAATCTGAAATTTGGCTTGAAATTTGAAAGTTTGCCTTGAAATTCACGTTTTTTTGGATGAAATCGCAACTTTCTAGGTGGTTACTAAGCCTAATCCTGAAGTGATGTTGAAATTTTGAAATAATTCTTATACTTTCAACATCATGTTCAGGTTTTTTTAGACTTATACTTAGCAAACCCCCTAGAAAGTTGCGATATGTCCCGAAAAAACATGAATTTCAAGCCAAACTTTCAAATTTCAAGCCAACTTTCAGATTTTCTGCCCAAAATCCTTGGAAATCACAATTTTCAGCATATAAATCGTGATTTTCAAGGATTCTCAGCAAAAAATCTGAAAATTTGCTCGAAATTCATGTTTTTCGCGAGAAAAAAAGTTTCAGCCAAAATTTGGAATTTCAGCCCAAAATTAAGAAAATTTGGAATTTTCAGCTTTGCCTTGACCCGGAACCTTGAATTTTCAAATTTCAAGGTTTCCAGCGAGGAAAAGCTGGATTTTCAATCAAAAATGATGAAAATCTTGAATTTTTCAGCTTATCCTCAACCATAAAGCTTGATATATGAGAATTCTTGCTTTTGATAAAAAAAAAGCTGGATTTTTAACCAAAAATGATGGAAATCTGAAATTTTCAGCTTTTCCCAGACCCGAGATCTTGAAATTTGATAATGCAAGGTTTCGAGCGAGGGAAAAGCTGGATTTTCAGCCAAATTTCTAGAAACATCCAAATTTTGGGCCAAATCAGACCGTATTTTCAAGAAAATCTGTAATTTTGGGCCCTGAGTCTGGTTTTCAACAAAAATCGGAATTTTTGACAAAAAAATGGGAAAAATTTGAAATTTCAGTCAAATTTCTAAAAAAATCCAAATTTTGGGCCACATTTCGATAAAAAGGCCAAATTTCTGAAAAAATCTGTAATTTCGGGTCCATTTAACTTTTTTCGAACATTTTCGCAAAAATAGTGGACACGTTTTTGTTGACTTTTCCTCAATTTTCTTTCATTTCGAAATGGATTCAAAAATGAGCACCGAGTTTGAACCACGAGTCAACAAAGCTCAAGTGAGTTCTATTATTAGAAAATTAGCCTAGATAAGCCGAGTTTTACTAAAGTTATTAGAGTATAGGAAGATTGTGAAAGTTCATATCTTACAATTCGCAGAAGTGCTTCGCTATGTTTATACCAATACCATTTTTCAGATTGCGGCACGAGATTTTCAATCAACAACAAGCTGCCGCAGAGTCAAAAATAATTATTTATGTTATAACTTCTGTATTTAGAGTAAATAAATATCATTGTTTCAATATATGATGTTAATTTAGTGTTCAATTCAGCTTTTCTAGCGCTTATCGAGCTTTTTCTGATCCAAAAACGCTTTTTGGAAGGTTTGCTGCGTTATTTCGAGCGACGGCGCGTCGTTCTGATGCGTCAGTTCGGGCGACAGCGCATCATCTGAGGCGCTGTTTCGGGCGACGGCGCGTCGTTCTGATGCGTCAGTTCGGGCGACAGCGCATCATCTGAGGCGCTGTTTCGGGCGACGGCGCCCGGCTGTTTGATGCGCCTATCGCCCCAGATGGTAGCAACAGCGCCCCAGAAGTGAGCAAGTGGCGCATCACTTTATCCGAGGACGTTGAATAGCCCCATAAACAAAAAAGTAGCTTCATTTAGAAAAATTCATTTTTGGGCATAGCTTCCGCATCGCCGCTGTAATCCCTGTAAAATATTCTGAAAATCAATTCTCAGAAAATTTTACACGGTTTTTCAGATTTTCGCTATAAATTCTCACACCAAATTAAAATATCAGATATCTGGCTCGTGAAACCATTTCACAGAATCCACAAAAAAAGAAAAAGATAAAAATTTATAATTTTCGAATTATTATGAAACAAAAAAAACAGACTAGTTGTAGAAAAAATGGAAATTTCCACCGTTTCCGCCAAATGGATTGAAACCATGTGGAAATCCGCCGTGATGCCCGTGATTTTGTTGATTTTGAGCTGCTCCAGGGTCCAATGGATCGATTCCGTTGTCGAATTGCTCACGTTTCTCTGCAAAAAAGTTTTTCTCAAGTTTATCCAAGCTCCCAAGCTAACCCACCTTTATCAGTCAAAACTTCTTTCGCCGCCGCAATATCAATAAACTTCTTTTCCGCTTTTTTCTTCTCCTCTTCACTTTTGAAATTATCCGGATGCCATTTTTGTGCCAATTGTCTATACGCTTTCACAATTTCTTTTTTCTTCGCATTTCTTTTCACTCCCAAAATCTTATAATAATCTCGTTTTCCAGCTTGAACCTTGGCATTTTCAGCTTTTCTCAAAAGTTCTTTGAATTCTCGATTATCCTCATCATTTTCTAGCATCTTCTTCAAATCTCGAATTGCATCATCGAATTCCGATTCTTCTAGAAAAACCAATGCGCGATGATGAAGAATTTCAGTCTCGAAGGGATTTTCAGCAGAATTGAGAAGTTCTGTGGCGTCGATAATTGTTTGTTGATTATTTCCAGATTCTCGATGACATTTCAGACTAAGGATTTGCAATGCAGATTTTGCATTTTCGAAAGATTTCACAGTTTTTTCAGCGGTTTTTAAACATTCTTCCCAGTTTTGCGATTCGATTGACAATTTTACAGAGTCTGCAAAAATCATTTTTCTTTAGGAATTTTTCGTATTTTTATAATAAGTATATAAATACTCACCAACTCCTTTCACAAGTTTTTTGATAGTTTTATAAAATGCAAAGCATTCTTTATGATCGGCATTCAATTTCAAGCATTCGCGAATCATTTTCAAAGAATCATCAAAATCTCCAATTTTATATGAAATTTGCGAAACTTCATGCATCAAATCTGTACTATCTGGTGACAATTTTATAAGTTGTTTGAGATTTCTGACAGCTTTTTTGAAATCGCCAGCCATTTCCGCGCATTTTGCTCGTTTCTTGAATAATTCCCCATTCCATTTTTGATCTTCAATAATTCCAGCAATCATTTCTTCAGCAACTTCATAATCTCCATTCTCAAAAGCGTGTTCAATTTCATCGAGATGATTTTGAATTCGTCGAATCTCAACAAGTTTTTCACTATTCCTCAATTTCTCATAGATTTTTTCGGCTTCTTCTAGTTTTCCCTGCTTCGATAAAATATCAGCTTTTTGTTGTTCAGCTGCGACAAAATCGGGTTTGAGAGCAAGAACTTTTTGAAAATCAGAAAAATGCAGAAGATGGTCGTGAAAGTGCCAAATATGTCAAAGCGCGTCGATAAATAGCTTGATAATATTCCAGCTTCGAGAAATGTGTGTTGCGCTGCGAGACCATCGCATGCACCTTTAATCGGCTTCGTTGTGTTTTTCGCATTTTGCACATCTCACAGGCAACGGATTCTAAAATGACGAATAAAGTTTTGCTCCTCTCGTCGAGACGATTCTGATGATATACAACACTTCTAAAATTTCCCTGTAAAAAGTGATATTTCCTTGAAAAGTCAATATTTTCATTATGTTTTCTTCGAAGAGGCAGTATAAGTAGATGATTATATTATGACAAGATGATGGTTGGTGACGGATTTAGATTCAATAAATCTCCTCTCGAACATTATGAAGAGAATGGCGATTGCGGTATGAGAAGAAGGCGGAGAGAGCGTAGAAAATGGCGAGAATGAAGGTGAGGAACTGCAAAAATTTTGACTGGATTTTGGGGCAAAAACTAAGAACTTACAGCTGCAAACGCCCACTCATAAACAATTCGACAACCATTGTGAATGAAACCATCGGATCCCATATCATTGCAATTATTCGACCAAGATCCCGTGGAATAATAGGCTTCGATGAATGAAAGAATGAAGAAGAGGATTGAGCAAGTCACATTGAATAGAAGATCCTGGAATAGACATTTTTTTATGGGATAATCATAAATGAGCTGATTTTCACAACGTTTCACGGTGACACAGGCGAGAGAGAAACACCCGAGGAGACGCAGAGAACATTGAAGTGCGCCTACTCTACCGAACACAAAACGTTTTTTTGTTTCAAACCTATTTTTTTCAGTTTGAAGCGGGTTTTCCAGAATAAAAACCTACCGGCATTGATTTTAAAGAGATGAATCTGAAATTTTTTAGAAGAAGACAAAACATTTCATTCGAAAAACACTGTTTTACAGCGTACAACAACAAATTTAGCTCAAGATGCCAGAAAATACATAATGAAGAAAATAAACAAGATACAATGCTATAAAACATCTATAATTAAAAGGTATTTCAATTATTCTCAATGTTCTCCGTGATTTTCGAAAGCGAAGAGCAAAATTGGTGATCGTCATCAAAGGTTTTCGGAAATTGCTAACACTCAAAAAGCAAAATCGGCGATTTTCATCAAATTTTTCGAGACATCCAATTGAATTCGTCCTCAAGAGCATCCTATTTTCAATCATCAATCAACAAGTCAACAAGAAAATAGAAAATTTTAACATCAATTCGGTTCCGAGATTATGATTGATTTGCTGGCAGTTTTTTCGAGATTGCTGGTGCGAAACTTTCGGTTTGATGGTTGCCCAATTGGTTATACATCATAACAATCCTATTTTCGATCCGTGAAGTGTGAAAAAGTAGGCGATGAGGAAAATGAAGGTGAGAAGCATGGCGACGCTGGCGACAATCAGTAGAATTGTTTGACCGAACAGGACACCTTTGAATGGTCCCGGACCGAAAACTGAGACGATCAGGCACACGATGACGATGCGGAAAATTGAGAATTGAAAAATGGGCTTGGAAAAAGGGATTGGGGAAATTATTCTGAAATTTCGTGGAAATTTGTGCAGAAAAAATTTTTCTACGTAGATTTTTTAGAAATAAAAGTTCTTGGTTTTTCTTGAAAATGTATTTTAATTTTCAAATTTCAAACTTTAAGGATTACTGTAGCTCTGAAATTTTTAGGACTTTAGAATTCCGAATATTATTGTAGCCATAGCACGCCCAGGGGTTAACAAATGCACGGCGCCAATATTTTTTCAAAATTTTGATGAAATCCACGACGCCAAAATTTTTTTGCTAAGTGAGGGGATTTTTTTCATTAGCTCTAGAACAAATTAATTTTTACAGATTCAAACGACTACGGCCCATTTCAACTTCAAGTTCCAATCTCAAATGGATTTTAATCAAAAGTTATTATTTATTTATTTCAATTACCACTAATAAAACTTAAACATTTGAAAAAATCGTTCAATTATTGTCTTTTTTTCTCAGAAAAATTGCAGAAAACGGAAACAAACTATATTTTGAAGACATTTATTATCAAACTCAAAGCCATCATCTGTTTTCTACAGTGCAGAAAACATGAAATATATCTTGGCAGTCGCACCTACTTCAACAAAATGTGTGGTAGCTCAGTCGGTTAGGCGCGCTCTAGTTTTGTTCAGAAGATCCCAGACAGGCCTGATCGGAATCGGAATTCCGAAATTCCGAAACCGACAGGTTTTTCGGAATGAGACAAACGTGTCTCGGAATCGGAATCTATTTTTTCGGAATCGGAATCATTCCGATGTTACTTCCGAAACTTTTTGGAATTTCGGAATGTGTTTCTCTTCCGAATTTCGGAATTTTTCTACCGAATTTCGGAATTTTTCGGAATGTTTGAGCTGAAATTAGTGAAAAATTCAACAAAAAAAAAATGGAAAAATAGATGAATTTTACCTGTCATTTTCAAAAAATCTCTTTTTCTCTTGTGATTCTCGAAAAATGTAACTTTTGAAGACAAATTTTTAAAGTTTTATTTCATTCCGAAAAATTCCGAATTTCCCAGGTAAAAATGTCAAAAAATGTTCCATAAACTAGGTACCACGCTATACGTTGAAATTATTCCATAAACTTTCGGACAACGTACGTTGAAAAAAGTTCATGGAATATTTTTTTCGACCTTTTTAGGCCCTTCGCGAAAAAATCCCCTGGGGCTTTTACTATTCAAAGGGAGCCCGATTCATTGAGCAAATAAAATTTTGTCGTCTTACCCCCCCCCCCCCTTTAAAGCCCAACCCGAACCCTAACCCAACCCGAATCCTAACCCAACCCGAACCCTAACCCAACCCGAACCCTAACCCAACCCGAACCCTAACCCAACCCGAACCCTAACCCAACCCGAACCCTAACCCAACCCGAACCCTAACCCAACCCGAACCCTAACCCAACCCGAACCCTAACCCAACCCGAACCCTAACTCAACCCGAACCCTAACCCAACCCGAACCCTAACCCAACCCGAACCCTAACCCAACCCGAACCCTAACCCAACCCAACCCAACTTCATGGGCCAACCCCGGGCTCAACCCAAACCCAACCCAAAACCATGGTTCACCGGTTAACCGAACCAACCTTGCAACCCACCAAATGCGCGTGGTCACAGAGAGGCTTACTTATATTACACCCTTTGCTATTGGCTGCGCCACAATAAAGAATGTATAAAGAGTATTTCAAAAAACAAAACAAAAAAATAATTAACAATATTTCCCTGGGGCCAATAGTAAAATTATCACCAATCAATATCGATTATCTACAGTAATTTTTAAATAAAATTTTATTTGTAACTAACATTCCGGGTAAACCATGGTTGGTTCAGTTAACCGGTGAACCATGGTTTTGGGTTGGGTTTGGGTTGAGCCCGGGTTTGGCCCATATCGCAATTTTGGACATTTCCCATTTTTTCCGAAAATCATACCTTCGCGAACGTCCAAAAGGATCCGATCCTGGACCTTCTGAACAAAAAACACATGATTTAACCACTTGACCATTTCTGACACAAGAAATGACCATCAATTTGCTTAGAAATGCTCGAAAAAAAATTTTGACGTTATGGGGCTATTCAACGTCTTTTCTCAACGCTGAATTGGTTGAGAAAACTTATTCAGGAAGGTTGAGAAAATAGGAAAACGGTTGAGAAAATGATTTTCTCAGCATTTTTCCCCTTTTTCTAAGCGTGTTGAGAAAATCGCTGAATAGCCCCATTAGAAAAATAGTCTACCTTTTTTCAGAAAGAAATTCATTGTCAGAAAAAAAATTAGTGAGGGATTTTATTAAAAAGGTAGAAAATGTTATTTTTTTGATCAACTTTTTTTTGGTCAAAAATTTGTAAATCTGACGTTCATGCTTTTAGCGTCCTTTTTTCATCCTTAAATTTTAAAGGATAAAGAAGTTCGGAAAAAGGAAAGGCCAAAACAGGCTCATTTCATGCTCATAGTGATAATAAATTGATGTCATATTGTCTGAATCTAACGATTTAATCCCGAACCAAATCGTTATTTTTTTTAACAAAGACAAAATTTTGAAGAAAAAAACGTGACCTCAAAATAACCATTATCCATTTTCATCATTTCCAATTGCTCAACTCTTTTTCTCAACTCAGCCATACATTTCATAGCAATATCATAATTAGCTTTTAGAACTTCAATATGAGTGGATGCTTCTTTCAATAGCTCATTTTGTCTATCAACTTCTTGGCGAATAACACTCATTTTCTCCTCAATAACATTACATATCTTGGTAGTGAATAAATCGAGGTGTTTATTGAGTAATTCCTCAATTTTGTCTTCAATACCATTTTTCGATGACTCCTCCGTACTTTTACCTTTTTTTGTTTGGGTTTCGTCATAGCAAAATAGTCACCACAACGCGACAAAAACACGTAATGATGTTCGATGTTCGAGGATTTTTGGAACTGCCAGGGTTACTGTGGCTCTGGAAATGCCACATTTTTGGAAACTGCAAGAGTTACTGTAGCTCTGGATTTTACCGGATTTTTTTTAAATAGCAAGGATTACTGTAGCTCTGAATTTTGGAACTGCAAAGTTTACTGCAGATCTAAAATTTCAAGGATTTTTTAAACTGCAAAAATTACGGCAGTTCTGTATTTTGTTACTAGAGCTGTAAGATTACTGTAGCTCTGAATGGCTTAGAGTTTTTTGCGAAATACAAGGGTTACTGTAGCTCCAAATTTTATATGATTTTTTTTTGTTTAAAAATCTTTGCAAAATTCAGAAATCTTCAAGACATCTTTGAATTCCCTCAAATTTTCATAAATAATTTTCATAAATAAATAAATTTCAAGGTTTTTTCTAAAATCAAAAATCCACGTGGCTATTATATTCAACCTGAATTTTCGGTAACTCTAGCCCAAAAAAAACCTACAATCTCAATAATCCTCAAATATAAATCCTTAATTTTTGGTAGATGCATTTTTTGAATTTTTTTCAAAAAGTTTATTTATATTTTTTAAGTTAACAAAAAGATGAAGAAAACGATAAGAAAAGAAAATTGTTAAAAATCGTCTCGTTTCAGATACATTCGAACAGGCCAATGATGATTCTGATCAAGCAAAACTCCTTTGATATTAAAATCAACTGATGGCGAACCAACAACTTCACATCTTATTTCATCAATACTGCTGCAAAAATATGAAGATTTTTTTTGAATCTTACGGCGTTTTTGAAAAAGTGACTCGATCGAGTACTTCGGAAGTTTTTGGAATTCTATCAACTCACCTCTGTACTAACTCTCCATATTCATTCATCACAACTCTAAGAATCGTATTATCAACAAACAAATCATGAAACCAATCATCATCTCCAAACATCGTAACTTTTCTCAAATTTTCCATCAAACCATCTCTCCATTTTGTCAAAAGCTCGTTATACAATGTTTGGTCCATAACTGTTTTGTGCAACACAAGATCTTTTGATTTTATCATTGGAAGATGTTGCGAGCTAATTTTGAAATTTTTCATGCTAACAAATTCAATTGAGAGAAATTGATTCAATTGTGGATGATCTGTGAAATTTCCATCGATTTGCAATATTTTCAAGTTTTCCGAATAAATATCAATCGCTCTCATGTAAATTGATTCAATACGATTTACTTCAATTGTAATTTCATCAATCGATGATTTGTTAAATTCAATTATATTTTTGAATATTTCAAAAGCATTAATTTGAAGATGTTTTGGATTTGTTCGATGTAATAGTAGTTTCGTATCTTGATATCTTGATAGTGGTGTTATTGTGAATCTGAAAATATGAATTCCTTCCGCTGGAATCGAACTGTGATGATATCTTGATTCGAAATCCGAAGGTGGACTCAGCACATAGAAAAAATAGAAGCGGTGTTTGCAGACTCGAAAGCCCATGTCATTTTCACGTTTTTCCGCGTGTCAAAGCAATTTCGTTCTTTTTTCCATTGAAATTTTGAAAGTGCAAAATTGCAAATTAGCTTCATGCGGTCAAAGCAATCAGTCCGCAATTTCACGTGAAAAAACATGTTTTATTTTTTCTATGTATCTCAGCAAAAAAAAACACACTTCTAATTTTTTTGTTCTTTCTCAAAGACACGTAAAAAACTAGAAATGTGTGCTCGCAATCGTAAAAATTTGAACGCGCGCCGTTTTTCAAAAAATAAATAAAAAAGTGGTGGTACGGTATGCTAAGAATGCACACATGTGCGTCAAATTACGAACATTTGTGCAAACACCAATTTCGCGTCGGCTGAGCGATTTCAAAAAAGCCGATTTCTTTTTGACTTTCGCTTAACCGAATATTTTTCAATTTTGTTTATGTACTGTTTGAAGGATGATATAAAATATGCAAATAATGATTTTTGAACGATTTCTAGCTTTCTACGTGTCTTTAAGGTTTGAGATTTGTGACGTCATAACTTTTTAGTAAAAATTCCAAACACGTTCATTATTTGATCAAACTAAATTTTAAACAAAAAACTAACTTTGTGAGTAAAATACTGGATCTGCATCCTTTCGTATTTGATTTTTTCGATCCAATAGTTTCGACGATTATTCCATTACATTCAATCATCCTATTTCTTCTCGATAATTTTTTCGAATTGATTGTTTCCAATTCTATTTGGTATATTTTCGTCGGATATTTATGAAATTGGATTCGTAGATAACATTCTTGGCTCATTTCTATATTTCCTCGATAATATACACTTTTGATTTTTGGTCGCAATAATTTGAATAATTCTTGACAACTTTTTGAGCATTTTCCAAATTGAGTTATGTCTTCCGGATCCAAATATATGAAAATCATCATTTTCATTTCCATTGGAAGAATATCGAACTGCAAGAAACGTAGGTTTTGATTGGAATTTAGCAAATAAAAAGATTGTGTCAAAAATAGAAAAAACAAAAAAAAAAAGTTCGCATGCAGGAGGGATCGAACTCGTCACCATCAGATTCAAAATCGAGAGTTTTACCACTGAACTATGTCACATTTTATTTGCACAACACAAAATGTTCAATAAATAATTTGCAGACCCAAAATAAATTTGGGACTGCTTATTTTTTTTTTGGACTGATAAAATGAATTTTGAAAAGTTTTGAAACAACTCACCGGATTTTCGATTTGCTTCCAATCAAAGAAAAATATCTTCCCAACATTTTCGTAGTCAAATTCATAATCGCTTTGATTTTTAAACTTGAGTAGCACCATTTTTCCAGCAACAAAAATAATGAGAAACAGAAAAACTAGCAGGTTCTAATTATTATATGATTAATAAAAAGTATTTAGGAGCGTTGTTTTTTCTTTCCTATTTTTTACACCTTTTAAGCTCCACCCATTTTTTGGCTTGGGAACAATTTATAGGAAGTCAATTGGAGTTTGGCAAGGAAAACATGTACAAAAAAAGTAGAGAGCGGTTGGTGGAGTGCGAGCAAAAAATAAGTTTATGCCAATTTGAAAGAGCATGTTGTAATTAGTACAATCGTCGAAGGATTTCAGAAAGCTTCTTAAACATTAGATACAAGCTACAGTACTTATGCATTTTCAAGCCATTTTACACGGTATGTCACTGTTTTTTCAAATTTTGAAATTTTGTAACTAATGTTCAGAGATTCGGAAAATCTGATTGAATCTGGCTCAAAATACAGAGAAGATATCATTTTACGAATTTCGATTCTTCTAAAGGTAAGTATTAGGGTTAGCCGCGCCTTTTCTGCATTTTCTGGGAATTTCCGGTTCAAAATGGCGAAAACTGAAAGGGTACGGCTGAATGGGGCCCGCTTGTCAAAAAGGGGCCCAAAAAGAGTCTATCGTCTGAATGGAGTCAGATGCATAAAAAATAAGGCTGAATGGGGTCGAAAAATAAAACGGGGCCCATTTATGAAAATTGTGATTCTGAATGGGGCCCGTTTTATGTCATTTTATTGGAAATAATATTTTCTGAATGGGGCCCATTTTATTTATAGTTTTTATGTAACTCAAAAGGATCCATTTTTTCGTATGAATTTTTCCTTCACTCTTCGAATTTATGCTCCACGCATTTAAAAATTGTATTCAAAAATTGGTTTTGTATTTGTAAAAAATTGAAAGTTATAGAATAATTCTTATAACCTGAAAAATGCGTTTGTGTGAAATTATTCTCGAGAATTCGAAAAACAAATTCGGTTTCTAGACTGAAAACTGTTTAAGAAACTTTTAATTCTGAAAAGTCTACGTCTACAACAATTAGTTTTCAATTTTCACATCGTAAAGTGACATTTTTGCAATGAATATTACTTCAATGTTCAATCGTTTTTGAATCCCTAAGCCACCTGTCACGTCATTCATAAAAATTTTCGCACCTCGAGATGGGTTTGTTTCAAAATAGCGTGTTTTTTTGGATGAGGCAGACACTTTTCAATTTTGGGAAGTTAATATTAACATTATAACAGGGCAATATTGAGACATTTTCCCAAAATAATATCGTACTATCATCTATTTTGAACCCTTTTCGCACCAAAACAAAACAAGAAATGCGAAAAAAATCGATTTTTTCTTCCAAACAAAAAACAAGGCGGTCAAAATTAATTTGATCTACCAAAATCAAAAATTTTGCGAGATTATTCATAACTTCATCATCATTTCTTCAAGGCAATAAAATCAAACACTAAAAAGAATAAATATATTAATCTGGAATTACAGGTGGCTTTATTTGGGGGCTGGAAAATACATAAAACATGAAATAGCACATGAAAATTGGAGAGAGACAGAGAAAAATAAGGGGAATTTTTGGTAGGAGATGTTAGGTGGTTGGGTAGAAAAACTAGGGGCTTATTTCCTTTGTACATTCAATTTTCGGCCAAAGTTTGCCGAACTTTCCGAGATTCGAATTCGATTGATAACTTCATACAATTGCATCGCATTTAAGACATCTTCGAATTTTCTGGAAACAAGAATTGGTTAGGTTTTTAGAAGAGCACAAATGCCGTTGGACGCGTTGCGGTCACGCGCTGCGTGCTTCATTTTTGCATTTGAAGCACGCAGCGCATGACCGCAACGCGTCCACGTCATAGCTGATTTTCAGAGTTCAGCTAACTTCTGGCAAGCAGAAACTAGTCCCTCGTAAATATTTCGAAAATGAATGAATGTCGGTGTGTGCGCGCGCGGTCGCGATGCGGTTTTCATTTTTCCCTCGAAAATCTTGTTTTTTCCAAAAAACCGGTCATTTTTTGCCTCAAATTAAAGTTATTCAACATTAATTCCAGGTTTTAGTTTGAAAAACTTGAAAAATGAATAACTTCAATTTAATCACGCAAAAAATGACCGTTTTTTAGGTAAAAAACAACATTTTCGAGGGAAAAATGAAAAAAATATTGATTTTATTTCGACCGCATCGCGACCGCGCGCGCACACACCGACATTCATCAATTTTCGAAATATTTACGAGGGACTAGCTGCTGCTGCAAGTAGATTTTGACCTTCTGGTCAGGATCTGCTTGTCAGAAGTTAGCTCAACTCTTAGGATGAGTTATGACGTGGACGCGTTGCGGTCATGCGCTGCGTGCTTCAAAGCACGCAGCGCGTGACCGCAACGCGTCCAACGACACACGAGTTTCCTTACGTCAATGATCCATGTTGATGATTCGCCTCATTTCCCAACAAATTTCGAAAAACCGCGCATCTCGGATTCGAACAATCCGTATTTTCGACAATCGGCGGCTTCGAATTCGGCAATCCCATCGACAACAACGATTTGACCATCTTTTCGTGATGACAATTCGGACCGACGGTTGGAAGACGATAGCCAAATGGAAGAAGATCTGCAAAAAATCGAATTTGTTGGGGGGATTTTCTATTTTTGCTTGCTCACTTTCAAATTGATAATCTCCAACTCCTCCTGAAGCTGTCGAATTCGCAGCGGCGGCTGCAATTGCTGCAGCTGATCTTGGACGATAAGTTCCATTCATATTGGCAAGAATCATCAATTGTTGACGTTTCAACTCGTCTTGACCGTCAGCCTAGAAAAATTGATGATTTTGGAGCTAGAACGCTTCAAAAACTGAAAAAAAGGATTCAGGAACGGTATTTTTATTCATTTTTTCACCATTTTCTCAACAAATTGAATAAAGTGAAGCTAAAACGCATTTTAGTGTCCAGAAATGATATTTTAAGACCTTCTAATCAGTCTGAAAGACAAATCAAGCCTTAAAAATCAAAATTTTGATTTTCGAAAATTGATTTGTCTTTCAGGCTGATTAGAAGATCTTAAAATAGCATTTCTGGACACTAAAATGCGTTTTAGCTTCACTTTATTCAATGTGTTGAGAAAATTGTGAAAAAATGAACAAAAATACCATTCGTAAATCACTTTTTCGGTTTTTTATCGTTAAAAAACGTTCGTGAATCTCTATTGTCAAAATTGAAAAATGTGGCGGCCGTAAAAAATGAAAACCAGTGCAGAACTGAATTGGACTTCGTCAGTCGCGTGCGGTTGTGCGGCGCGGTCGAAAAACAATCAATAATTCATTTTTTCCCGACCGCGCCGCACAACCGCACGCGACTGACGAAGTCCAATTCAATTCTGCATTGGTTTTCATTTTTTACGGCCGTTACATTTTTCAATTTCGACAATACATAATGATTTTCCAGTTTTTGAAGCTTTCTAGTGGGCTAGTGCTGGAATCTCGCTCCACCGAAATGAACACGCAACGCAAACCGCGCCGCGCCACAACACACACACAAAAAAGGGAGGGAATTTGAATTTGTGTGTGTTGTGGCGCGGCGCGGTCTGCGTTGCGTGTTTATTTCGGTGGAGCGCTTCAAAATCCTCACCGGTGGCACCAACAACGCCTCAATCACACTGACACCCATCTCCAACTTCTGGGCCGCATCCGGCAAACTCGCCGAACACGTCAATTCGACGCTCAATGGCTCATTCGCGGTGGCGACGGAACTTCCGGTTCCCGACGCTTTTCGCCCATGGATAATGATTTTGCAGCCGGTGGCGGTTTCCAATTGCTTGGCAGTGGTGCCACGTGGTCCCAAAATGCGCCCAACGAAATTGTAGTTTGGATAGAGTTCAACAGGCACGAGCAAGGTTTTTGAGAGAAGCGACGGGTCCTTGGAAGCTTGAGCAGCGGCCTGAGCAGCTTCAACTTGCTCGGCATTCGACAATCTCTTGATTTCCTTGTCGATCAAATCGAAAACATGCGTCAATTCACTATGACTAGACAATAGTTTGCGCTCCTCTTTCAACGACTCAATATAGCTCGGCGTATTGTGCTCCGAATGAGCCGAGCTCGATGAGATCGAGATCGTCGTCTGCCCGTATTTGTCTTCGGTTTGCGGTGGCGTCAAGAACTTTTCGAGTTTTTGCGGAATGTTGGTGGTTGATGAAGAATCGCCGAACGCTTGCATCTTTGTTCCTGCAAAAAACAACACAAAATAGCTGATTTGAAACAAAAGCTCTGAAAAACTCACGATTTCTAATCTAATCTGATTGTGAACTGATTTCCAATCTGTGCCGCCCGAAATCCACTTCAAATGACGTGGAATTGCCATCGTCATCACGTTGGTGTTGGAATTTTCACGTGAAAATTCGAAAATCTTTTTTTTTGCGAAAAAATTTTCGAAATTTTTTTCGGGGGACGAGTTTTTTGCCGGCGCCTAGGCCACACATTGTCCGGGAGAAGTACACGAGACCGCGCATGTTATTTTTTTGCTGGAAATTCGGGATTTTCAGCGTTTTCGGATGGATTTGCAGTCTGAAAATGGGCGGGGCTTGAGAAAAATGCAAGTCTGGCACAGTTTATTATCAATTTTCGATCAGAAAAGGGGCGGAGCGTCGGGAAAATGTTTTTTTTGCATTTTTACAGTCACCGCCCAATTTCAGACTGCAAATTCCTCTTCAAGCCTTTGAAACGATGCCAGGATTGCATTTTTTCGTCATTTCCTGTAATTTTCCTTCAAAAAAGCCTAGAAATCTCATTTTTTCTCAAAAAAAAGATAAAAGCATTTATTTGGTGTCAAAAGATAGAAAAAGAAAGAAAAAATCGTGTGATTGGTTAAATAATACATGAAAATCGCACACATAAAGCTTATAAAATCAGAGAAATTTTCAAGTTTTATAGTGCCAAAATGAGTGGGGGAAAACTCAAACATCGTGGGTGGGTAGACCTAACAAAACTAGGGGAAAAAGGATTTTGCGATAAGTTTTGCCCGGGATAGAAAAATGGGGCGAAACCAGGGGGACTTTACAAAAATACACCAAACACGACCAACCACATCACAACTAATTAACTTCACAACAAAAATTCGGTGATTTTTCTAGAGAAGCCTCCTTGGCTTGAAAAAATATAGGAAAAAAAGCGGGATTTTCGTTCGTTTTTCGCTAAATTACAATAGGTAGATCTACACACAGATGGAATTCTTCCACACGCTCAAAAAAAACGGGGGGGCACAACTTTTTTTGGGGATGAAAAAAATAAGGAGGGGGACCGTTGTTTTAACACCATATTATATGTAGTTATAAGAAAAAAATAAGGAAAAAATAAGGTAAAAATATACTTAGGTTAGGAATGCATTTTTTAAGGGGGATTCTCGTTTATTGGGTCGATTCTTGACGAACTTCAATTTTCTCAACAACCATGTCCGGGTTCATTTGAGTGGCTTCCAAAATTGCTTGACTCAATTCCTGTAAAAATACGGAGGGTTTTTTCGAATTTTCAACGGATGGCCTAGAAATTCGAATGGAAATTCTAGGCCATCTGGAAAATTTGGGGGGACTTTGAGGTAATTAGGTTTGGAAAATCCGCAATTTTCAGGGCCTAGAAATCCAAATGCAAATTTCTAGGCCACCTAGGCGAATTTAGACTCAAAAAATCACAAATTTTTGGCCTAGAAACCCAAATCCGGATTTCTAGGCCACCTAGGCGAATTTACACTCAAAACGTTGCATTTTTCTGGCCGAGAAACTCAAATCCGGATTTCTAGGCCACCTAGACATATTTACACTCAAAACATCGTAATTTTCAGGGCCTAGAAACCCAAATCCGGATATCTAGGCCACCTAGACATATTTACACTCGAAAAATCACAAATTTTTGGCCTAGAAACCCAAATCCGGATATCTAGGCCACCTAGGCGAATTTAGACTCAAAAAATCACAAATTTCCGGCCTAGATTTCCAAATGCAGATTTCTAGGCCACCTAGACATATTTACACTCAAAAAATCCCAAATTTTTCGTCGCTCACCGCATCATGATCAATATCTCCATCCGAATGAATTGTGACTCGATGTTCGACGTGCGTCTCGATGATTCCATCCTTTTCCGTTTTGTAGGTGATCGTCTCGATTGTACGATTTCCTTGCGTTACACTTTTCGACGACACATATTCACCAAGACCCTGCAAAAACCAGAGGTTTCAATTATATTTTGAAATTTCTGGATTTTTTCGGTGAAAAATCTTGAATTTTTCGATTATTTTTTTTTCAAATTCTAGCTCCGAAATTCAAATTTTATCTTCCAATGTCAAACACTCAAAAAAAAGTGACAATATATTTTAACTTAAAATTCTCTTGAAAAACCCAGAAAAATTACGTTTCAACAATTTTTCAAATATTTCGCTTTAAAATTCAGGTTTGATGTTCCGATATTGAACACTTTGAAAAAAAATGATGAAAATAATTTTTTGGAAATTTCATCACCAGAAAAAAGCCCGGCAAAATTACGTTTCAATAAATTTTCAAAGATTTTGCTTTAAAATTCTGATTTGATCCCGAATTTCAACACTAAAAACTCGCGTAAAATTCAAATTTCAAGAAATTTTTTTGCAAAAAAAAGCTCACTTGTTCATCCCATCCTGGCGGTGGAACTGCACCTTCCGAAGCCGCAGCTTCATAAGTCATAGTTCGGGTTTGCGTTTCGACAATTCCATTTTTGTCCGATGTTCCGGCTGGAAAACAGGCATTTTTCCACAGAAATCCCCAAATTTTATATCAAAAAATCCCAAAAAAAGTGAATTTTTTATCAATTTTCCTATTTTATATCAAAAAATCAGGATTTTTCCACAGAAATCCCCAAAAATTCCCAAAAAATCCCCAACCTTGTTGACCAATCGGCGTCAATTGCTCGCGACTTCGTTCAACTTCAACAACTCCAACTGGAACCTGATCTCCATCGACAATGTAGTTTTGGAATGATTGCGTTTGAACCGTATGTTTCACTTGTGATGATTTGATTGTTCGCCTGAGAAAAAAAATATTTTAAAAAAATCTGAGGGAAATTTGAGAATTTTCCGCGATTTTTTGAGCATTTTTTAAAGGCTTATGATAAATTTTCTGGTGGATTTTTAAAAAAATTCAGGATTTTGACAAAAACCCAATTTTCAGCTTGAAAATTCGAATTTGCTATGAAAAATCAAGTTTTTTCTGATTCAAAAAATTCAAATTTTCTCAAAAAAACTAGATTTTCAAAGTACATCATGTTCAGGCTCAAAAAAACTGCCAAATTTTTCAAAATTTGAATTTTCTTCTTAATTTTCAGCTAGAAATTTCAAATTTTTACTGAAAAAGCAAGTTTTTTCGATTCAAAAATCCCAAATTTCACGAAAAATCAAAATTTTCCAAAAAATCCCATGTTTGGGCTCAAAAAACTGCCATTTTTTTAAAATTTGAATTTTCTTCTCAATTTTCAGCTTGAAAATTTGAATTTTCTATGAAAAATCAAATTTTTCTGATTCAAAAAGTTCAAATTTCTCAAAAACATCTCGGGCTCAAAAAATCTCAAAAAAAAATCGATTTTTCAAAATACATTATGTTCGGGCTCAAAAAAACTGCCACATTTTTTTAAAATTTGAATTTTCTTCCTAATTTTCAGCTTGAAAGTTCAATTTTGTAATGGAAAATCAAATTTTTCTGATTCAAAAAGTTCAAAATTTTCCCGAAAATATCTCGGGCTCAAAAATTCTCAAATTTTTTGAATTTAAAGTTTTTTTTTGAAAATAAATCATGTTTGGGCTCAAAAAATCGCAAATTTCTCGAAAAAATCAAAAAATTTCCAAAAAATCCCATGTTTGGGCTCAAAAACTCCCGATTTTTTTGAATTTGAAGTTTCTTCCTAATTTTCAGCTGGAAAATTTAGATTTTCAATGAAAAATCAAATTTTTTCGATTCAAAAAGTCGCAAATTTCTCGAAAAATTCGATTTTTTTGCAAATTTCAATTTTCTTCCTAATTTTCAGATTTAAATTTAGATTTTCAATGAAAAATCAAATTTTTGCTGATTCAAAAATTCAAAAATTTCCAAAAAATCCCATATTTGGGCTCAAAAACTCCCAAAATTTCTCGGAAAAATCAAAAATTTCCCAAAAAATCCCATGTTCGGGCTCAAAAAATCGCAAATCTCTCCCAAAACAAAAAAAAACACTCACGTAATCTGTCTTCCATTCTCATCGGTAAACACCTCAACCTGTTCGGGTAAATCACTCGATTCTTGCCATGTGGAAACTGTCGTGTACGGTTGTCCGCTCTCCTGGAAATCGTGAAAATTAGCAAAAAATTTTCCTGGCTAGTGAAAAATCAAAGGGCGCATATCTAGCATGAAAAAAGACTGAAAGCTGTTGTTGAAAAATCAAATGGCGCGAAAAAGATAGAAAAATTAAAATTAAAATTCGTTTTCCAACAAAAGCTTCAGCATCACAACACATCGGCACTTCTTTGAACTCTCTCTTTTTTTTGGAGAAAAAAACAATTTTTGTAGGTTAGTTTTATAGTGTGCGGAAAAGGAAAAAGGCAAGCAAAAAAGCGATTTTGTGAAAGTGTTAGGGAGAAAACCACGAAACCAAGGGGATTTTTGAAGAAGGAAGACAGGAGGACGAATGGTTTTTGAAGGAAACCGAAAAAAATTGATGAAAAATAGGAGAAGCAACGGAAAATATGGGAAAACTGAGGAAAAGTGTGTGGAAAAATGAGCGGGTTTGGAACTTTTTGGTGCGAAAATGGGGGGATTCTGGGAATTTCCGGAGTTTCCAACAAAGCTTTCTACTAATTTTCAGAAACTTCTGAATTTCTCAGAGGCTTTTCGAAGTTTCTGTGGATTTTTATCGAAATTCCTGAATTCCTATTGGAAATTTGATATTTCGTTCATAAGAAAATCAGGTTTTCAAAGATTTAATTAGGACTTATTCACGAAAAGTCAAAAAATGTCGAAAAATTAGTTTTTTTTTAGTTTTAGAGCCAAAAATGATGAAAAATCGATATTTTTCAAGTTTCTGGAGTAATTTCTGATGAAAATAAGCTTCGAGAACCCTACTTTGCTTTATTTTATGAATTTTTTCGAAATTTTCTCGAAAAATCAGCAAAAACCTCTGGAAAGTGAATTCCAAGGTCAATTTTCATCAGAAATTACTCCAGAAGCTTGAAAAATCTCGATTTGTCATCATTTTTGGCTGAAAAC
Organism: Caenorhabditis angaria; assembly: GCA_947459285.1. Lineage (NCBI taxonomy): Eukaryota > Metazoa > Nematoda > Chromadorea > Rhabditida > Rhabditidae > Caenorhabditis > Caenorhabditis angaria. The sequence goes on from CANHGI010000001.1 coordinate 11,210,792, forward strand.
TCGAAAAACTAATTTTTCGACATTTTTTGACTTTTCGTGTTGAAAAAAACAAATTTTCGTTCGTGAATCAGTATTAAAAATAAATTCTTCGGACTTTTTTGAAAACGCTGAAAATCAATATTTTCTTGATTTTCAGCTCAAAATTTTGATCTAGAACATTCTGGAAATCCTGGATTTTCAGCCAGAAAAATAATATTACCAATTTTTTAAATCAAAAATTTTCCGGGTCTCCAAAAAAGTTCCAAAAACCCCAAACCCATCCGGTGCAAATAAAATCACAAAGTGAAAAAACGGAAAAGCAGGCGGAAATACAGGGGGATGAGTCTACCTCGAAGGAGAGCGGAAGTGGCGCATTGGCGCGCACAGTGAAAGTGCGCTCAGCGTGTTCCAACCGTGGCGAGCTTTCATTGAGCCGTTCGGCGCGTTGAATCGTCGACATCAGCGACTATAATCATCTTCGTGAAAAATCTGGGGGGAGTGGGGGGATGGGAAATTACCCAGGAGCGGGGAAAATTACCCGGGAAAGGGGGAAATACCCACGAAAAACACCTCCACCATTATATGAATTAAAATAGAAGAAAATGAGAGGGTTGAACTTAAAAACATATATAGAAATGAAAAATTTTGGTAGATTTTTGTTTTGTGGTGTGTGTGGTTGTGAGGTAAGGCCACTTCAAAAAAAAACCTCATGCAATTTTGTTTTGGGGAGGGGTTAGTTTTTGTGGGCGGGAGTGGGAAGAGTGTTGGAATGTCAAGTAGGCGAGCCTAGAGAATACAGCTGTCAAGGAGCCGCGCCTAGAGAACCTAATTGTCTAGGAGCCGCGCCTAGAGAACCTACTTCTCAAGAAGCCGAGCCTATAGAATGAAATTGTCAAGGCTATTATTTCTCATTTCAAAAAATCTCGGAAAATTTACGTTTCAAAATATTTTTCAATATTTTTAGTCAATATTTGGAACTGATTTTCATTTAATATTTGGAACTGATTTTGTCGAAGAAAAATATTTAAAAAAAAACATTTTTTTTACAAAAAACTATAATTTTTCCTATTTTTTCCACACAAAAATGTCAAAAAATAGGAAAAAATATAGTTTTTTGACATTTTCTGAATCCAAATTTTTTGTCAAAAAATGTGCTTTTTATTTTTTTTTTGAAAAATCCAAATTTTTAGAATGAATTTTGTTTGATTTTTGAAGAAAGACAATTTTTGAAATCAACTTTTTCCCGAAAAATATTTTCTGAAAGAATGAAATTCAAGGTTTTCAATTTTTTTTTATTTCTCAACTTCTCAGAGAATTTTTCAGTCATTTTCAGACTTTGGGCAAAAAAAACATTTTTTTTTAATTTTTTGGGAAAAGTATTTTTGCTTTTTGAAATTTAACATTTTTTTGAGAAAAATCCAAGTTTTTATGAAAAAAACTTCAAAAAATATGGAAAAAATGAAATTTTTTTTTCAAATTTTTGAGAAACTCCCAATTTTCAAACCAAATTTTCAGAAATTCCAACACTCTCCCAAATCCCAGTTGAAAACCAAGAGAAAAAGGTCCCTTCTTTACCGGGTCATTGGGATTAAATCCCGACGAATACCCATTTCCGCTCAGACGAAATTGTTGTTCGCGCGTCTCATGCCTGACGACACGTGTCGCTCCCAATTCCGCCGGCGGCCGCGCATCTTTTCCGCTCGTCACCAATATCGTCACCTCATTCATTGGCTCATCAATTGATCGCAGATGATGCGAATCGGATCGACGACTTGGCGATTCAGCAGATTTGCTCACAGCACTCGGTTTTTTACTACTATCATTTATCACATGCTTCTGATGGTGCTGATCCTTTAAAAACAACAGCAAACTAAAACTGGGTTCCCGACAAAAATTCTAAAGGTGAGAGTGCTTTTTGGTGCAACTTTTCTCTTGGGGGGAAAGGTGGAGGTTCATGCACTTTTTTGTCTGTTATCAAGATTTTTCTTTTTTTTTTTTTGGAATTTTGTTTGCTGTGAGACTCAGAAAATCTCATGGTAAAGTCCAGGTTCAAAAAATATTCCTGATTTTTGAGATTCTCACAAAACTTTATAGATTTTTTCATAAATTTGAGTCAAATTTTCACAATTTTTGTAAATTTTGAAAAAATTATTACGAGAAATGAAAATTTTTATCAAATTTTTCTCAAGTTTTCATTGAAAATTCCAAAATTTCAGGGCTGATTCACAAACGAAAAAATTGTTTTTTCAAAATTGAAATTTCAATTCACGAAAAGTCGAAAAATGTCGAAAAAACATTAGTTTTTCGAATTTTTCAGCCAAAAATTATGAAAAATCGATATTTTTTATTATTTTTTTCTGGAGTAATTTCTGATGAAAATAAGCCTCGAGAACCCTATTCTGCTTTATTTTATGATTTTTTTCGAAATTCATCAAAATTTGAAATTTTTTTTATTTTCCGAAAAATTACGGAAGCACAGATTTTTAAAAATTGAATGAAAAACAATTTTTAACTGCACTTTGAGCTCAAAAATTCTTTTTTTCGGCAAAAATTGACCCAGAAACTGAAAATTTTCGATTTTTTGTCTAGAAAATTTTGCTTTTTTTAAATGAATTTTTTCGAAATTCATCACGAAAAACTAGCAAAACTTTCTGGAAAGTGAATTCCGAGGTCAATTTTCATCAGAAATTACTCCAGAACCTTGAAAAAAATCGATTTTTCATCATTTTTGGCTGAAAAACTAATTTTGACCGATCTTTTGATGTTAAAAAAACAATTTTTTTGTTCGTGATTTTCAACATTTCAAAATTTGAATTTCAAAAAGAGTTTTGAAGCGCCGGAATTTCCAATTTTTCAAAAAATGAAAATTTCAAATTTCCACCCCAAAGCCCTCTAAAAAATCCCCATCCCCAACCTGTGGCTGAAATCCAACAACTGCAAATTCGCGCTTCTCATCATGCTCGCTATCCGAAGTTTCGATGCTCGAATCATTCTCCTTCTTTCCATTCTTCTTCGACTTCTTGTTATTACCATTTTGCGACTTCTTCTCGCCTCTCTGCAAAAACAAAAACTATTTTTGTGTCAAATTTTCCAGGGGGGCACTCAAGAAAATCTCTCTCTTTTGAGTAAATAGAGAAAACCATTCACACTCTCACAAAAATCTGATTTTTTTAAAACTTTTTGAAAAAAAAAACGTTTTTTACACATATCCCTCATGCGCTAGTATATTAGTCGTGTTTTTTTTGGTCTTTTCAAGACAACACTTTTTTGAGGGGAGAGAAAAATGGAAGCATTTGTTGTATATTCCCATGGGGTTAGGCTTGGAGAAAAAAAACTATGTCAGTTTTCAGAGAACATGCATAGGACTCGACAAAAAAATGGAGTTTTTCATTAAAAAATTATGGGCTTTTTGGAGAAGCATTTTTTCAATAGAGCTTTTTTTTAACATCGAAAGATCAATTCACGAAAAGTCAAAAAATGTCGAAAAAACATTGAGTTTTTCAGCCAAAAATGATGACAAATCGATATTTTTCAAGCTTCTGGAGTAATTTATGATGAAAATTGACCTTCAGAAGTTTTTGCTGATTTTTCGTAATGATGAATTTCGAAAAAATCCACAAATAAAGCAAAATATGGTTCTCCTAGCTTATTTTCATCAGAAATTACTCCAGAAACTTGAAAAATATCGATTTGTCATCATTTTTGGCTTTAAAACTTCAAAAAAAAACTAATTTTTCGACATTTTTTGACTTTTGATCTTTCAATGTTAAAAAAACATTTTTTCGTTCGTGAGCTTATTTGAACGAAAGCTTTTAGTACAAAAATAGCAGAAGCTCAACGAAAAAAATACCTTGAAACCAAGTCTGGCCAAGAATCCACGTTCAGGTGGTGACATTGGCGGTGTGGCGGTGAACAGAATATCCTGTTCCTCGTCGGAAAGCGCAGAGTGTCCGGAGAAAATGGCGGTGGCAGTTGAGAGATAGGCGTGGCGTTCCCAAGAGCTAGTAGAGGCTCCGCCCATTTGCTCTTGGTGAACGACTCGCACGCCGCTGGTCGAGGCGGTTTCGCGCAACACGTAGACTGGCTCGATTTGAATTTCGGCTCGACATTCGTAGTTGATTTGCGAGAAACCGGCGCGGGAGTAGGCGGTGAAGCCTTGGAGGCGTGCGGAGTGTTCGATTTGTTGAGATGTTGATGGATCGAAGGCGCGCGATTCGAGTTCTTCACTACGTCGCACCACATCGATTCTGCCCTGATAGGCTTCCGATGTTGATGGATAAGCTGGTTGTGGGGAAGACGATTTCCAGAATGAAAGACCTTTTGTGGATTTTGTAGATGGTTCTTTGACTCGTGGTTGAACTCGAGCAACTAGACGAACATCAGGAATTTCCTCAGGTTTGACAGATTTGACCTTCTTTTCTTTCACAATCACTGGTTTTACAGGTTCATCTCTGATCCATGATTTTCCATGATGATAAATATTTGAATATTCTCCAATTGGTGATTGTTCAAGTTCATTTTCTTTTGAAATATCTTCCAAAGGTCCATCATAAGTTGTTGATGCAAAACCATAAGATTCTGGTCGAATATTTGATTTATCAACTTCATCTTCATCTCCATCATGTCTGAATCTAGCAATCAATCGATATTTCTTTGGTTGTTCTCTTTCAAAAACATGTTCAGATGTTTCGATTTTCTTGGTAGAATATTCTGGATAATCAGGATGTTCAAATGGAATATTCTCAAGATCTTGATGACGATAAGTTGAATCGAGAGGTCCTGAATATTCATCTGAAGTTGTTGGATAAGCAGAAGTTGTAACAATCTTTGAAGATTTTCCACCTTTGAAAAATCCGAATTTTGATGAAGATGTTGTTGTATCTTTTGATTTTGGTGTTTTCTTCGATACAACTTGTTCAGATTCTTCTGATTCTTCTGGTCTTAATCGAGCAATCAATCGAACTTGTCTAGTTTCAGGTTCTTCAGGTTCTGGAGCAACAACAACTTTTTCTTTCTTTGGTGATTTCACCTTCTTTTCTTTGATAATCACTGGTTTTACAGGTTCATCTCTAATCCATGATTTTCCATGATGATAAATATTTGAATATTCTCCAATTGGTGATTGTTCAAGTTCATTTTCTTTTGAAATATCTTCCAATGGTCCATCATAAGTTGTTGATGCAAAACCATAATATTCTGGTCGAATATTTGATTTATCAACTTCATCTTCATCTCCATCATGTCTAAATCGAGCAATCAATCGATATTTCTTTGGTTGTTCTCTTTCAATAACATGTTCAGATGTTTCGATTCTTTTGGTAGAATATTCTGGATAATCAGGATGTTCGAATGGAATATTCTCAAGATCTTGATGACGATTTGTTGAATCAAGAGGTCCTGAATATTCATCTGAAGTTGTTGGATAAGCAGAAGTTGTAACATTCTTCGAAGATTTTTCCTTTTTGAAGAATCCGAATTTCGATGAAGATGTTGTTGTATCTTTTGATTTTGGTGTTTTCTTCGATACGACTTGTTCAGATTCTTCTGATTCTTCTGGTCTCAATCGAGCAATCAATCGAACTTGTCTTGTTTCAGGTTCTTCAGGTTGAACTTCAGCCAAAGGTTTTTCTTTCTTTGGAGATTTAACCTTCTTGATCTTTGTTCCAGCTGAATCATCATCAGTTTCAACAATTTTTGGTGAATATTCTGGATATTCTGGATGTTCAAATGGAATATTTTCCAAATCTTGATGTCTGTTGGTTGAATCAAGTGGTCCAGAATATTGTTCAGTTGATTCAGAATAAGTTGGAATTGGAGTTGTTGATTTTTCCTTTTGAAAAATCCGAATTTTGATGAAGATGTTGTTGTATCTTTTGATTTTGGTGTTTTCTTCGATACGACTTGTTCAGATTCTTCTGATTCTTCTGGTCTCAATCGAGCAATCAATCGAACTTGTCTAGTTTCAGCTTCTTCAGGTTGAACTTCAGCCAAAGGTTTTTCTTTCTTTGGAGATTTAACCTTCTTGATCTTTGTTCCAGCTGAATCATCATCAGTTTCAACAATTTTTGGTGAATATTCTGGATATTCAGGATGTTCAAATGGAATATTCTCCAAATCTTGATGTCTGTTGGTTGAATCAAGTGGTCCAGAATATTGTTCAGTTGATTCAGAATAAGTTGGAATTGGAGTTGTTGATTTTTCCTTTTTGAAAAATCCGAATTTTGATGAAGATGTTGTTGTATCTTTTGATTTTGGTGTTTTCTTCGATACAACTTGTTCAGATTCTTCTGATTCTTCTGGTCTTAATCGAGCAATCAATCGAACTTGTCTAGTTTCAGGTTCTTCAGGTTCTGGAGCAACAACAACTTTTTCTTTCTTTGGTGATTTCACCTTCTTTTCTTTGATAATCACTGGTTTTACAGGTTCATCTCTAATCCATGATTTTCCATGATGATAAATATTTGAATATTCTCCAATTGGTGATTGTTCAAGTTCATTTTCTCTTGAAATATCTTCCAAAGGTCCATCATAAGTTGATGATGCAAAACCATAAGATTCTGGTCGAATATTTGATTTATCAACTTCATCTTCATCTCCATCATGTCTAAATCGAGCAATCAATCGATATTTCTTTGGTTGTTCTCTTTCAATAACATGTTCAGATGTTTCGATTTTCTTTGTAGAATATTCAGGATAATCAGGATGTTCAAATGGAATATTCTCAAGATCTTGATGTCTGTTGGTCGAATCAAGTGGTCCAGAATATTCATCAGAAGATGTTGGATAAGCAGAAGTTGTAATAATCTTTGAAGATTTTCCACCTTTGAAGAATCCGAATTTTGATGAAGATGTTGTTGTATCTTTTGATTTTGGTGTTTTCTTCGATACAATTTGTTCAGATTCTTCTGGTTCTTCAGGTTTCAATCGAGCAATCAATCGAACTTGTCTTGTTTCAGGTTCTTCAGGTTGAACTTCAGCCAAAGGTTTTTCCTTCTTTGGTGATTTAACCTTCTTGATCTTTGTTCCAGCTGAATCTTCATCAGTTTCAACAATTTTTGGTGAATATTCTGGATATTCTGGATGTTCAAATGGAATATTTTCCAAATCTTGATGTCTGTTGGTTGAATCAAGTGGTCCAGAATATTGTTCAGTTGATTCAGAATAAGTTGGAATTGGAGTTGTTGATTTTTCCTTTTTGAAGAAACCGAATTTTGATGAAGATGTTGTTGTATCTTTTGATTTTGGTGTTTTCTTTGATACAACTTGTTCAGATTCTTCTGATTCTTCTGGTTTCAATCGAGCAATCAATCGAACTTGTCTAGTTTCAGCTTCTTCAGGTTGAACTTCAGCCAAAGGTTTTTCTTTCTTTGGTGATTTGATCTTCTTGATCTTTGTTCCAGCTGAATCATCATCAGTCGAAACATCAACAATTTTTGGTGAATATTCTGGATATTCTGGATGTTCAAATGGAATATTTTCCAAATCTTGATGTCTGTTGGTTGAATCAAGTGGTCCAGAATATTGTTCAGTTGATTCGGAATAAGTTGGAATTGGAGTTGTTGATTTTTCCTTTTTGAAGAATCCGAATTTCGATGAAGATGTTGTTGTATCTTTTGATTTTGGTGTTTTCTTTGATACAACTTGTTCAGATTCTTCTGATTCTTCTGGTTTTAATCGAGCAATCAATCGAACTTGTCTAGTTTCAGCTTCTTCAGGTTGAACTTCAGCCAAAGGTTTTTCTTTCTTTGGTGATTTGATCTTCTTGATCTTTGTTCCAGCTGAATCATCATCAGTCGAAACATCAACAATTTTTGGTGAATATTCTGGATATTCTTGATGTTCAAATGGAATATTTTCCAAATCTTGATGTCTGTTGATTGAATCAAGTGGTCCAGAATATTGTTCAGTTGATTCAGAATAAGTTGGAATTGGAGTTGTTGATTTTTCCTTTTTGAAGAATCCGAACTTTGATGAAGATGTTGTTGTATCTTTTGATTTTGGTGTTTTCTTCGATACAACTTGTTCAGATTCTTCTGATTCTTCTGGTTTTAATCGAGCAATCAATCGAACTTGTCTAGTTTCAGGTTCTTCAGGTTGAACTTCAGCCAAAGGTTTCTCTTTCTTAGGTGATTTGATCTTCTTGATCTTTGTTCCAGCTGAATCATCATCAGTTTCAACAATTTTTGGTGAATATTCTGGATATTCTGGATGTTCAAATGGAATATTTTCCAAATCTTGATGTCTGTTGATTGAATCAAGTGGTCCAGAATATTGTTCAGTTGATTCAGAATAAGTTGGAATTGGAGTTGTTGATTTTTCCTTTTTGAAGAATCCGAACTTTGATGAAGATGTTGTTGTATCTTTTGATTTTGGTGTTTTCTTCGATACAACTTGTTCAGATTCTTCTGATTCTTCTGGTCTTAATCGAGCAATCAATCGAACTTGTCTAGTTTCAGCTTCTTCAGGTTGAACTTCAGCCAAAGGTTTTTCTTTCTTTGGTGATTTGATCTTCTTGATCTTTGTTCCAGCTGAATCATCATCAGTTTCAACAATTTTTGGTGAATATTCTGGATATTCTGGATGTTCAAATGGAATATTTTCCAAATCTTGATGTCTGTTGGTTGAATCAAGTGGTCCAGAATATTGTTCAGTTGATTCAGAATAAGTTGGAATTGGAGTTGTTGATTTTTCCTTTTTGAAGAATCCGAACTTTGATGAAGATGTTGTTGTATCTTTTGATTTTGGTGTTTTCTTCGATACAACTTGTTCAGATTCTTCTGATTCTTCTGGTCTTAATCGAGCAATCAATCGCACTTGTCTAGTTTCAGCTTCTTCAGGTTGAACTTCAGCCAAAGGTTTTTCTTTCTTTGGTGATTTGATCTTCTTGATCTTTGTTCCAGCTGAATCTTCATCAGTTTCAACAATTTTTGGTGAATATTCTGGATATTCAGGATGTTCAAATGGAATATTTTCCAAATCTTGATGTCTGTTAGTCGAATCAAGAGGTCCTGAATATTGTTCAGTTGATTCAGAATAAGTTGGAATTGGAGTTGTTGATTTTTCCTTTTTGAAGAATCCGAATTTCGATGAAGATGTTGTTGTATCTTTCGATTTTGGTGTTTTCTTTGATACAACTTGTTCAGATTCTTCAGATTCTTCTGGTTTCAATCGAGCAATCAATCGAACTTGTCTTGTTTCTGGTTCTTCAGGTTCTGGAGCAACAACAACTTTTTCTTTCTTTGGTGATTTGATCTTTTTGATCTTTGTACCAGCTGAATCATCATCAGTAGAAACATCAACAATTTTTGGTGAATATTCTGGATATTCTTGATGTTCAAATGGAATATTTTCCAAATCTTGATGTCTGTTAGTCGAATCAAGTGGTCCAGAATATTGTTCAGTTGATTCAGAATAAGTTGGAATTGGAGTTGTTGATTTTTCCTTTTTGAAGAATCCGAATTTCGATGAAGTTGTTGTTGTATCTTTTGATTTTGGTGTTTTCTTCGATACAACTTGTTCAGATTCTTCTGATTCTTCTGGTCTTAATCGAGCAATCAATCGAACTTGTCTTGTTTCAGGTTCTTCAGGTTCTGGAGCAACAACAACTTTTTCTTTCTTTGGTGATTTGATCTTTTTGATCTTTGTACCAGCTGAATCATCATCAGTAGAAACATCAACAATTTTTGGTGAATATTCTGGATATTCAGGATGTTCAAATGGAATATTTTCCAAATCTTGATGTCTGTTGGTTGAATCAAGTGGTCCAGAATATTGTTCAGTTGATTCAGAATAAGTTGGAATTGGAGTTGTTGATTTTTCCTTTTTGAAAAATCCGAATTTTGATGAAGATGTTGTTGTATCTTTTGATTTTGGTGTTTTCTTCGATACAACTTGTTCAGATTCTTCTGATTCTTCTGGTTTCAATCGAGCAATCAATCGAACTTGTCTAGTTTCAGGTTCTTCTGGTTGAACTTCAGCCAAAAGTTTCTCTTTCTTTGGTGATTTAACCTTCTTGATCTTTGTACCAGCTGAATCTTCATCAGTTTCAACAATTTTTGGTGAATATTCTGGATATTCTGGATGTTCAAATGGAATATTTTCCAAATCTTGATGTCTGTTAGTCGAATCAAGTGGTCCAGAATATTGTTCAGTCGATTCAGAATACGATGGAATTGGAGTTGTTGATTTTTCCTTTTTGAAGAATCCGAATTTCGATGAAGTTGTTGTTGTATCTTTTGATTTTGGTGTTTTCTTCGATACAACTTGTTCAGATTCTTCTGATTCTTCTGGTTTCAATCGAGCAATCAATCGAACTTGTCTAGTTTCAGGTTCTTCTGGTTGAACTTCAGCCAAAAGTTTCTCTTTCTTTGGTGATTTAACCTTCTTGATCTTTGTACCAGCTGAATCTTCATCAGTTTCAACAATTTTTGGTGAATATTCTGGATATTCTGGATGTTCAAATGGAATATTTTCCAAATCTTGATGTCTGTTAGTCGAATCAAGTGGTCCAGAATATTGTTCAGTTGATTCAGAATAAGTTGGAATTGGAGTTGTTGATTTTTCCTTTTTTGAAGAATCCGAATTTCGATGAAGTTGTTGTTGTATCTTTTGATTTTGGTGTTTTCTTCGATACAACTTGTTCAGATTCTTCTGATTCTTCTGGTCTTAATCGAGCAATCAATCGAACTTGTCTTGTTTCAGGTTCTTCAGGTTCTGGAGCAACAACAACTTTTTCTTTCTTTGGAGATTTAACCTTCTTGATCTTTGTTCCAGCTGAATCATCATCAGTTTCAACAATTTTTGGTGAATATTCTGGATATTCTGGATGTTCAAATGGAATATTTTCCAAATCTTGATGTCTGTTGGTTGAATCAAGTGGTCCAGAATATTGTTCAGTTGATTCAGAATAAGTTGGAATTGGAGTTGTTGATTTTTCCTTTTTGAAAAATCCGAATTTTGATGAAGATGTTGTTGTATCTTTTGATTTTGGTGTTTTCTTCGATACAACTTGTTCAGATTCTTCTGATTCTTCTGGTTTCAATCGAGCAATCAATCGAACTTGTCTAGTTTCAGGTTCTTCTGGTTGAACTTCAGCCAAAAGTTTCTCTTTCTTTGGTGATTTAACCTTCTTGATCTTTGTACCAGCTGAATCTTCATCAGTTTCAACAATTTTTGGTGAATATTCTGGATATTCTGGATGTTCAAATGGAATATTTTCCAAATCTTGATGTCTGTTAGTCGAATCAAGTGGTCCAGAATATTGTTCAGTCGATTCAGAATACGATGGAATTGGAGTTGTTGATTTTTCCTTTTTGAAGAATCCGAATTTCGATGAAGTTGTTGTTGTATCTTTTGATTTTGGTGTTTTCTTCGATACAACTTGTTCAGATTCTTCTGATTCTTCTGGTTTCAATCGAGCAATCAATCGAACTTGTCTAGTTTCAGGTTCTTCTGGTTGAACTTCAGCCAAAAGTTTCTCTTTCTTTGGTGATTTAACCTTCTTGATCTTTGTACCAGCTGAATCTTCATCAGTTTCAACAATTTTTGGTGAATATTCTGGATATTCTGGATGTTCAAATGGAATATTTTCCAAATCTTGATGTCTGTTAGTCGAATCAAGTGGTCCAGAATATTGTTCAGTTGATTCAGAATAAGTTGGAATTGGAGTTGTTGATTTTTCCTTTTTGAAGAATCCGAATTTCGATGAAGTTGTTGTTGTATCTTTTGATTTTGGTGTTTTCTTCGATACAACTTGTTCAAATTCTTCTGGTTCTTCTGGTTTTAATCGAGCAATCAATCGAACTTGTCTAGTTTCAGGTTCTTCAGGTTCTGGAGCAACAACAACTTTTTCCTTCTTTGGTGATTTGATCTTCTTGATCTTTGTACCAGCTGAATCTTCATCAGTAGAAACATCAACAATTTTTGGTGAATATTCTGGATATTCTGGATGTTCAAATGGAATATTTTCCAAATCTTGATGTCTTTTGGTCGAATCAAGTGGTCCAGAATATTGTTCAGTCGATTCAGAATACGATGGAATTGGAGTTGTTGATTTTTCCTTTTTGAAGAATCCGAATTTTGATGAAGATGTTGTTGTATCTTTTGATTTTGGTGTTTTCTTTGATACAACTTGTTCAGATTCTTCTGGTTCTTCTGGTCTCAATCGAGCAATCAATCGAACTTGTCTAGTTTCAGGTTCTTCAGGTTCTGGAGCAACAACAACTTTTTCCTTCTTTGGTGATTTGATCTTCTTGATCTTTGTACCAGCTGAATCTTCATCAGTAGAAACATCAACAATTTTTGGTGAATATTCTGGATATTCTGGATGTTCAAATGGAATATTTTCCAAATCTTGATGTCTGTTAGTCGAATCAAGTGGTCCAGAATATTGTTCAGTTGATTCAAAATACGATGGAATTGGAGTTGTTGATTTATCCTTTTTGAAGAATCCGAATTTCGATGAAGATGTTGTTGTATCTTTTGATTTTGGTGTTTTCTTCGATACAACTTGTTCAGATTCTTCTGATTCTTCTGGTCTTAATCGAGCAATCAATCGAACTTGTCTTGTTTCAGGTTCTTCCGGTTCTGGAGTAACAACAACTTTTTCCTTCTTTGGTGATTTGACCTTCTTGATCTTTGTACCAGCTGAATCTTCATCAGTTTCAACAATTTTTGGTGAATATTCTGGATATTCTGGATGTTCAAATGGAATATTTTCCAAATCTTGATGTCTGTTAGTCGAATCAAGTGGTCCAGAATATTGTTCAGTTGATTCAAAATACGATGGAATTGGAGTTGTTGATTTATCCTTTTTGAAGAATCCGAATTTCGATGAAGATGTTGTTGTATCTTTTGATTTTGGTGTTTTCTTCGATACAACTTGTTCAGATTCTTCTGATTCTTCTGGTCTTAATCGAGCAATCAATCGAATTTGTCTAGTTTCAGGTTCTTCAGGTTCTGGAGCAACAACAACTTTTTCCTTCTTTGGTGATTTGATCTTCTTGATCTTTGTTCCAGCTGAATCTTCATCAGTTTCAACAATTTTTGGTGAATATTCTGGATATTCAGGATGTTCAAATGGAATATTTTCCAAATCTTGATGTCTGTTAGTCGAATCAAGTGGTCCAGAATATTGTTCAGTTGATTCAGAATACAATGGAATTGGAGTTGTTGATTTTTCCTTTTTAAAGAATCCGAATTTCGATGAAGATGTTGTTGTATCTTTTGATTTTGGTGTTTTCTTCGATACAACTTGTTCAGATTCTTCTGATTCTTCTGGTCTTAATCGAGCAATCAATCGAATTTGTCTAGTTTCAGGTTCTTCAGGTTCTGGAGCAACAACAACTTTTTCCTTCTTTGGTGATTTGATCTTCTTGATCTTTGTTCCAGCTGAATCTTCATCAGTTTCAACAATTTTTGGTGAATATTCTGGATATTCTGGATGTTCAAATGGAATATTCTCCAAATCTTGATGTCTGTTGGTTGAATCAAGTGGTCCAGAATATTGTTCAGTTGATTCAGAATAAGTTGGAATTGGAGTTGTTGATTTTTCCTTTTTGAAAAATCCGAATTTTGATGAAGATGTTGTTGTATCTTTTGATTTTGGTGTTTTCTTCGATACAACTTGTTCAGATTCTTCTGATTCTTCTGGTCTTAATCGAGCAATCAATCGAACTTGTCTAGTTTCAGGTTCTTCAGGTTCTGGAGCAACAACAACTTTTTCTTTCTTTGGTGATTTCACCTTCTTTTCTTTGATAATCACTGGTTTTACAGGTTCATCTCTAATCCATGATTTTCCATGATGATAAATATTTGAATATTCTCCAATTGGTGATTGTTCAAGTTCATTTTCTCTTGAAATATCTTCCAAAGGTCCATCATAAGTTGTTGATGCAAAACCATAATATTCTGGTCGAATATTTGATTTATCAATTTCATCTTCATCTCCATCATGTCTGAATCGAGCAATCAATCGATATTTCTTTGGTTGTTCTCTTTCAATAACATGTTCAGATGTTTCGATTTTCTTGGAAGAATATTCTGGATAATCAGGATGTTCAAATGGAATATTCTCAAGATCTTGATGACGATAAGTTGAATCGAGAGGTCCTGAATATTCTTCCGAAGATGTTTGATATGTGGATGTAACAGTTTTCGAGGTCTTCCCAGTCTTGAAGAATCCGATTTTTGAAGTGTCTCTTGGTTTGGCTTCCAGTACAACAGTATCATTCTCATTTTCCGGTTTCAATCTAGCAATGAGTCGAACTTGTCTTGTTTCGGATTCTTCGCTATCATCAGCAATACGTTTCTTATCCTTCTTAGCCGATTTGGATGGTTTTATTCTCGATGATTTCTCGTCCAATATTCCAATAACTTTTGGAGAATATGCTGGTATTTCGTATTGTCTATCAAGTGGAAGATTTTCGAGATCATGTTTTCGATTGGTCAAATCAAGAGGGCCCGAATATTCGTCTGATGTTGAAGGATAAGTGGAAGTGACAATTTTTGTTGATTTTCCAGTTTTGACAAATGACGAAGAAGAAGTATCTTTGGATTTAGTTGATTTCTCCAAATTGCGAACTTCAGTATCTTCTTGCTCTTCTGGTCTCAATCTAGCAAACAATCGAACTTCTTTCGTCTCTGGCTCATCTGAAGAACCAGCAATAACTGGCTTGTCTTTCTTCACTGATTTGACCTTCTTCACTTTCGATTTTTTATCACCAGTGATTCCAACAATTTTTGGAGAATATTGTGGGATTTCGTATTTGTGATCGAGTGGGATGTTTTCGAGTTCAAGATATCGATTGGTATAATCAAGAGGACCGGAGTATTCATTGGAAGTTGTTGGGTATGTTGAAGTGACATGTGTTGTAGTCACAACAGTTTTCGGCGAATAAGATGGATGTTCTTGGTGTTCAAGTGGGATGTGTTCATGTTCATTGTCACGATCAGTTGAATCGAGAGGGCCAGTGTAACTTTCAGAAGTGGTCGTTGTTGTTCTGGTAGATTTTCCGCCCTTGAAGAATCCGAATTTCGATGAAGTTGTTGTATCTTTTGATTTTGGTGTTTTCTTCGATACAACTTGTTCAAATTCTTCTGATTCTTCTGGTCTTAATCGAGCAATCAATCGAACTTGTCTTGTTTCAGGTTCTTCAGGTTCTGGAGCAACAACAACTTTTTCCTTCTTTGGTGATTTGACCTTCTTTTCTTTTACAATTACTGGTTTTACAGGTTCATCTCTTATCCATGATTTTCCATGATGATAAATATTTGAATATTCTCCAATTGGTGATTGTTCAAGTTCATTTTCTCTTGAAATATCTTCCAAAGGTCCATCATAAGTTGTTGATGCAAAACCATAAGATTCTGGTCGAATATTTGATTTATCAACTTCATCTTCATCTTCATCATGTCTGATTCGAGAAACATAATGATAAGTTCTCGATGTTCGAACAACATATTCAGATGACGTGAATTTCTTTGGAGAATATGATGGGACTTGATGTTGCCTATCAACCGGTAAAGTTTGAAGATCTTGGTCTCGTTCAGTAGAATCAAGCGGGCCAGAATATTTGGTTTGTTCAGGATAATCGTTGGTCTTTTTCTTTCCAAAGAACCCAAACATTCTTTCGCGTTGTTTCGCCGGCTCACGAGTCTCCTGAACTTTTGACGACGGTGGAATCTTCTTGATCTTTTTCGCTGGCGACGAAGATGAAGCACCCTCGTTGTCAGTGGTATCAGTAAGATTGCCACTTCTATCGACACTCGCCGACAATCTGATTCGTCGATCTTGATCCGGCGACTCTCTTCGAACCTTGGTCGACACAGTCTGCTCTTTTTGCGAGATCACCGCATTGACATTCGACGATGCGTTACGATCTCTTCCATCTCTACTCGAAGATGTTGACAAAACCGTAGTGATCAATCGATATGGCGGAGCTTTTGATGTCGACGGCTCATCAGAATGTCCAGTATGGTAAATTCTGGTGAACTGCTGAATGTTTGCAGCAGGAACATCGCGAGACAATTCCGTGCGAAGATCCGAAGCATCATAAGGAGTTGTGGAGAAATTATAATCGGCTGGATTAACAACATCACGCACATCTTCTTTTCCAGGATGACTGATACGTTTCGCCTGATCTCTTCGACTCGAACCAGAATGACGAACATCAACAAAGAATCGAATTGGTTGTTGATCCATCTCGTTATTCGGTTCAAGACGATCAACATGAGTCACACCATTTCTTGGAGTGTAAACTCCAAATCCATATGGAAGATCAGCACGTCCACGTTCTCTACTCGGACTCAATCGATCATAATGTCCTTCGTGATAAACATGAACAATTCGTTCGATTGGAATCTCCGGTAGCTCATTTCCTGGATAGGTTTGTCTCATTGGCGCTGTCGGATCAACCGGTTCATGAATCGAGACAAGTCGCACAGTATCTTGCGAAGTTCCCGACGATCTTCCGAACAAATTCCGTCTCGCACCACCTCTTGATCTCAATTGAACATTGTATTCTCCACGATGTGGTCCCTCATAATAATGCGAATCAGTGGGACTTTGCATCGCCGAATCAGCTTGCGGATAATACGCCGACGACGGTGTTCGCAACGACGATCTTTCCGACATGTAGTAGGCGGCTCCGCTAGATTGCGGTGATTCAAGACCTCTTGGCGAGTACGACAAACTATCATCAAGATTTTGCGAATCCCGTTGATACTGATGATCGTACGGTGTTGTGGTGACAAGAAGCGATGTCGGACGCAACGAGGCATACTTATCAAAAGTCGACGTGGACATCGCATCATCATTGTGATCGCGGGTGAAAGATTTTGGTGTGATCGTACGTCGATATCTCTGCAATCAGGATATTGACAAGGGGGAGAGCGTTGGGGGGTAAGAGTTAGGGTAAGTACGAGTGAAATAGAGGATAGAGATTCCGAAAATATAGAGAAAAGCACTACAATCAACATAAAATAAAACGACTACACAAATCAAAATCACACATTTCCCCTGGGTTCTAAATTGTATTTACAACAAAAAAATCGTGGGGGTTAGGTGTAAGGATGCGATACTACCAATTTCAATATATAGATTATCTATCTATAGAAAAAAACACAAAGCACACCACATTTACTAAAAACCAAAAAAAAATTTTGTTACGCGCCGTGATTCGGAGTGATATTTTTTCTCGTAATGATAATTTTTTTTAATATTTAATCTTGGTTCACCGCATCCCACATTTCCTAACCCTTACAGAAAAAAATTGGGGGGCTCTAGAGAAATATAATCAAAGCGAAAAAATCCTACAAAAAACTTTCCTTCTGAAAAAATCTGAATGAATGAAAATTAACGGTATCACGTGCCGGTAGGACATGTTATGAATAAAAAAATTTTAATATAGGGGCTTGAGGAAAAGACATAGTCCAAAAATGAAACACGAAAAATGACGAAAGCTTGCTCGGTGAGCAAACTCAAAAAAAAAATCCCCCAAATCACGACGATTTCCCAAAGCGTTTTTGACACATATGTTTTTGAAAAAAAACATGCGTTTTTCGTTTGTTAAAAGTTCTAATAAGCGTGAACTTTTCAAGCATGCAGTGAAGTTAGCATTCCCAAGCAAAAAAAAAAAACAACCGTGCAAAAAAAAACACACCTCATAATTTTTGGCTTCGAGTTCGTTGTCCGTGTAGTGAAGTGGAGAAAGGACTTGGCGACCAGCTGGAAAACACACATTTTTGGGAAACATTTTTCAAGTCGAAAAAAAATAATTAAAAAAATACATTTTTTGACATTTTCTGAATCGAAATTTTTTGTCAAAAAAATGTTTTTTTTTATTATTTTTAGCGCTTTCGAGTCAAATTTTGATTCAAAAATTCAAATTTTTCAAAAACAAAAAAATACGTTTCAAAATTTTGATATAATTTATTATCAATTCTTCTTTCAATTTCCTTCAGTATGGTTGAATTAAAAATTCGAAAAATACATTTTTTAAAAGAAAAAAGGGGAAAAATTGCAAAATTTTAGAATTTTCTGGAAAAAAACGTGCCAGGCTTGCAAAACCAAGCCACGCCCATTTTTAAACTAATTTTGTTCAATTTTTTAGGAAAAAAGTGTGTTTGCAAGTTTCGAAAAAATTTCTTAATTCAAAAATAGATAATGGGGTGATTCAAGTCAAAAAAAAAAATAAAAAACATTTTTTGACAAAAAATTTCGATTCAGAAAATGTCAAAAAACTATATTTTTTTCATAGAATAATTTCGAAACCTAAAATTCCCTGGTATTTTTTTCGTGAGATAATAAATCAACGCAAAATTTTGGAATTTCAAGATTTCGGAATTTCGAAAAAAATCACGGTTTTTTGCCCAAAATTCTCAGCAAAGGTCAAAAACCTATATTTTTTTCCACACAAAAATGAAAAAAATGTCAAAAAATAGGAAAAAAAAATATAGTTTTTTGACATTTGCTGAACCGAAATTTTTTGTTAAAAAAATTTTTTTATTATTTTTTTTTGGATTTGAATATTTGTTTTGATAATTATGGTAAAAATCAGCAAAAAAAATTGTTTTTTTTTAAATTTAATTTCTGAAATGCGCAAAATCCACTTTCTCTGCATAGAAACTCAGAAAATTCGATTTCTAGACGATTTTCCCAAAAAAAAACTCACATTCAATCGGTTGCGACATGGCCGATGGCGATCTTTCAACAATCGACGGTTTGTCAAACATCTGACTGGCCATTTTGGTTTGGAATTGAGTTCGACCGTGGTAGCGGAAGCGGCTGGAGCCGAAATTCAAGAAGGATGACGAGTGCTTTTGTGGCTCATCCGGTTGGATCAATCTAGAAAAATTGAGGCTCAAATTTAGTATCAAAAATTCCCAAACCCGCAAAATCATACCTGAAGAAAGTGTGATGTTCAACCGCACATTTCCAAGTTCTTTTCGCATGCGCATAATCAACCAACTTATAATTAACACTCGTTTCTTTCTTCTCCAATTCACCAGCCTTCAATCGAACACTAAACGTATTCCTCTTGTAGCTGATCTTCACAATACTCGCCCATCCGAATTTATGAACCGGTTCATCGCCTTTGTAGATGTTGATACCTTCGGCACCAACTCCAATTTGAATCGCATTCGAATCTTTGTCTTTGGCCGGGAACAGATGAATTCCATAGAGAGCCAATTGACGACAATGATCGAGATAGAGATTTTCAGCTTCCGATGTGGTTTGAGCTCTGAAAATTTTGAATTTGAGACATTTTTTCATACAGGCTTCTTCGTCTGGAGAAAATCCCTCTAAATGGGGTTTTCTCCAGGAGAAAACCCCCAAAAATATGTGTTTTTAACCGGAAAAAAACAATAAAGAACCAGTTTCTTAACAAATTAGTTGCGCTTCAAAGCGCGCATGAAATTACCTCAATTTTCTGTTTGCGAAAAAAGATTTGGGTGTAGGAAAAACTGGAAAGATTTCAGATTTGGGCCGGTTTCTGAACGAAAACTTCAGAATTTCAAATTTTAGAGAAATCAATATTTTAACTGAAAATTGAGAGAGAGCGCAGACAAGTTTCTAAAACAAAAAAAAACGAATTGTGAGAAAGTAGATGCAGGGACTAGTTTTCACACAAGATGGAAAACTAGTCCCCCTCTAGGACTAGTTTTCGCAACGTGCAAAAGTCAGTCCCCGCTTTACATGATGATACATTTTTCAGGTGAATCAGGTCGGGGACTAGTTTCCCATGGAAACCTGGAAAACTAGTCCCTCACTAGAAGATCACAATTCGTTCTTTTTTTTTTTGAAAAATTTGTCTGCGCTCTCTCAATTTTCCGTTATCTCTAATGGGCCTATGCAGAATAATATTTTGTAATAAAAAAACATATATTTCCCATGCAGAAAAACGTCTATTGTTTTTGAGTAGAGACAATGTGAAATTGAGAGAGTGCAGACAGAAAAATTAATTTTTTGTATTTTTTGTGCGAAAAATCAATTTTTCTGTTTAAAAAAATTAACTTTTTTGTATTTTTTGTGCGAAAAATCAATTTTTCTTTTAAAAAAACCAATTTTTTGTATTGTTTGTGCGAAAAATCAATTTTTCTGTAAAAAAAATTAATTTTTTGTATTTTTCGCACAAAAAATACAAAAAACTGTCTGCACTCTCTCAATTTCACATTGTCTCTACTCAAAAATAATTTTTTTGTTTTTTCGACGTTTTTCTGCATAGGAAAATCATGTTTTTTATTACAAAATATTGGCAAACTTTAAAATTTTCCAGATTTTTTTGAAATTTCCAACCCCATACCTCAATTCACGATGCAATTCGGCAATTTGTTTATAAACCTCCGGATTCGCCTCATTTTCGGGCACCAATCTCGATTCGACAATAAACTTTTCATAATTTGCCGTAATTTGTGCGGGCGCATCACCGTATTCGATTTGCGCGACAAATGAGCCCAAAAGGGCGTGTGTGGCTGTTGTGGCCGGAAGTCGGCCAGTTAGAATATCGCGACGAAGTTGAAGGAAAAGATAGTAGCGAGCGTGATCGTCGACTAATGTTGAGGGAGTTGTTGGATAGAATTTGACCTGCAACAAAATCGGGGTAAATTCAGAATTTTCATATGAATTTGTAACATTTTTTGACAAAAGTTGGCGAAAAATCCACGTTTTCCGACACCAAATAAGCCTGTGCTTAGGCTTGGCCCAAATTTCAGGCATAGGCTTATGTAGTCTCAAAAAACGTGGAATTTCGGTGCAAAAATTCGGTCACGTGGCGAAAAATCCACGTTTTCTGACACCTAACAAGCCTTTACTTAGGCTTGGCCCAAATTTTAGGCCTAGGCTTGTGTAGTCTCAAAAAACATGGAATTTCGGTGCAGAAATCCCCGCCACGTGGCGAAAAATCCACGTTTTCTGATATCAAATGAGCCTAGGCTTATGTAGTCTCAAAAACCGTGGAATTTCGATGCAAAAATTCGGCCACGTGGCAAAAATCCACGTTTTCTGACACCAAACAAGCCTAGACTTAGGCTTAGCCCAAATTTTAGGCCTAGGCTTGTGTAGTCTCAAAAAACGTGGAATTTCGTTGCAGAAATTCGTCCACCTGGCAAAAATCCACGTTTTCTGATATCAAATGAGCCTAGGCTTATGTAGTCTCAAAAACCGTGGAATTTCGATGCAAAAATTCGGCCACGTGGCAAAAATCCACGTTTTCTGATATCAAATGAGCCTAGGCTTATTTGATGTCAAAAAACGTGGATTTTTCCAGCCTTCACAAAAAAATCTCACCTCAAACGAGAATTCCCATGGCAGACCTTTCAATTGGCGAAGGATTCGTTTGTCATTGTAGAGCCAATGACGAGCGCCTTCGGTTTTGTCGTAAAAACACAGCGAGAAATATTCGCGTTCTTCGATGGACAGATCGGCAGTCACTTGACGGAACAGAATTTCACCATCTGATCCTCTCTGCAAAAAATATTATTGATTTTTTCATTTTCTAGTAAATTTCCTTCATTTGCTGATCACAATCCTGTTGTCAAAAACAGGTTGAATATGAGTTATGACGTGGCAAAACTTTCTGACTATAGTCTTGTAAAGTAACCAATCTTTGCCACGTCATAGCTCATTTTTTAACGTTAAAAAACCAAAAAAGTGATTCACGAACGGTATTTTTATTCATTTTTTCACCATTTTCTCAACACATTGAATAAACTGAAGCTAAAACGCATTTTAGTGTTCAGAAATGCTAATTAAAGACCTTCTAATCAGCCTAAAAAGACAAATCAAGCCTCACATCTTCGAAAAATGAAAAGTAGGCTTGATTTGTCTTTTACAAGGGAACTGTTTCAAGATTTCTAATGAAATATATTTTTCTAGTAGTTTTCGACCCGCTGATCACGATCCCTCTGTCTAAAACTGCAAAACTCAACTCCTAACATGAGTTATGACGTGGCAAAGTTGGAAAATTTTGAAAAATTGGGAAGAAAATCGTATTCAAAATTATTTTCATGAAAATCTGATGGCATAGCGTTATTCAGGAGGCTCGATTACATAAACCTTCCTGAAAAACCCTATGCTATCATATTTTCATAAAAATAATTTTGAAGGCGAGTTCGGACCCTCCAAATTCCCAATTTTTCAAAATTTTCCAATTTTGCCACGTCATAACTCATGTTAGGAATAGAGTTCTGCAATTTTGGACAGCGGAATCGTGATCAGCGGTTCGGAAACTACTAGAAAATATATATTTCATTCAAAATCTCGATTTCAGACTGATTAGAAGGTCTTGAAATAGCATTTCTGGACACTAAAATGCGTTTTAGCTTCACTTTATTCAATGTGTTGAGAAAATGGTGAAAAAATGAATAAAAATACCGTTTGTGAATCACTTTTTTGGTTTTTTAACGTTAAAAAACGTTTTTTTCGTGAATCACTGTCTCTAAAACCACACTCACATTCAATTCAAACTCTCTGAATTGTCCGTCAGGCAATCTGACACGAGCCGCCTGTAATTTCGGGTCTCGTGGCGACATTGGGCGCGAACCCGCGCCGCCACTATTGATCGTTTGATCTTGCAGGTCTCCGGGATCTCTGTCCGTACCCATTCGCTCTGCAACATATAGTTATAGTAGATAATAATGAAAATAATAGGTATAATAGCGAAAAATTTCAGTAAGTTATGATAATAAAAATGGGCAAAAACGGTTGATAAGGATGGAAAAAAGGGGTGTTCCGAAAATATAACAACAAAAAAATTACACAAACTTCTGTGGGCAAATAATGGAAAGAAGAAATAATGTGTTTTTGTTCAATTTCAAGTTTAATTAAAAATATTTGTGGCAAAATTGGAAATTCAGAAGAAAAACCCTATTTCTTTGCGTAAAACTAGATTCCAACGAAAATCCAAGTTATCCTAGCAAATTCAACCCGCTCTCCAAGTTCCTGTCACTAAAAATCCTCGAAAAAACATAAAGTTTTCCCAATTTTCAGCAAAAAACGATATTTTCAGAAAAACACCTAATATTCTCAAGGAAATCAGAATTTCAACAAAAATCAGAACTTCCCTAGCAAATTCAACCCGCTCTCCAACTTTCTGTCAACTAAAATCCTCAAAAAACCCAAGTTACACCTCAGTTTCAAGCAAAACCATTTTTGTCCGCGCGCGAAAAAAAAATGAAAATTCAAAAACACATGTGGCCGTGTTCGCAGCGGAGCGCGTTTGCTAAACTAGGCCACGTGTTTTTATTTTTTTTATTTATTTTTTTTTTGAAGTTTTTCAAAAACAAGCCATTTTTCGATATAAAACGCGAAAAAACGCGGCAATAAAATGAGAGAAAACAAAAAAAAACAACAACTGTTGTTTGGCAACTATACGCAAGCAAAGAATAATGTTTACAACCAACGAAAAAACCTGAGAGAAGAAGAAAAAGATACATTTCGTCTCTGCCTCGCAACAAAATTGCAACTACTCTTTCATTTTTATTATTTTTTGCTGTTGTTGTGTTGAAACAGCAGCTTTGAGAGAGAAAGAGACGTTTTTTTTTTGAAAATCCAGTTGAGTGGAAAAATGACCTTGGGGGAGGGGAAGTGTGTACTTTTTTCTACAAAAACAAAAGTATATTTCATATTGGAAATTTAGAAAATCTCAGAATGAAAATAAATGGGGCGGGGTCATTTTTTATCGTTTAAAATGAAAAAATGACTCATGAAATGGGCGGAGCTCGCAGTTTTTTGTTTTTTGGGGAAAAATTATGACGAAATCGTTAAATTTTATGTGATGGGAAGAGTTTTTGACGGCAAAAAATTGGAAAAAAGCCCGAAATTTCGTGCTGAAAACGCTGGAAATGCTGAAAATCAACAAAAACTGATAGTTTCAGGGTTTTCAGCGCTGAAAATTGATCTAGAAAATTGGTTTCTAGATGTCTTGGGAACTGGGGAGACTTCAGGATCCAGATTGACTAGAAAATAAATTTCTAGATCAAAATTTTGCGCTGAAAACGCTGGAAATGCTGAAAATCAACAAAAACTGATAGTTTCAGAGTTTTCAGCGCTGAAAATTGATTTAGAAAATTGGTTTCTAGATGTCTGGGAAACTGGGAAGACTTCAGGATCCAGATCAACTAGAAAATAAATTTCTAGATCAAAATTTCGTGCTGAAAACGCTAGAAGTGCTGAAAATCCCTAAAAATCGTGATTCTCAGCACGTCCAGCGCAAAAACTAAAACCAAATAAAAAATCTTCATCTTTTTCTCATCATTTTTTTGATGGCCGAAACTAAAAACAGAAGAAAGTGTAAGAAAAAATGGGGCGAGAAGAAGAGAAGATGAAAAAATAAATAAAAATAAAAATAAATGGCGAAAAAATAGAGAGAGAAAGATTTGTGTGAAAAAGAAAAAAAGACACATTTTTCAGAGGGAAAACGGATGAGTTGGAACATTTTTTTTTAATCAGGATGATTCAGATCAATTTTTCGCGCTGAAAACGCTGAAATTCTCAATTTTTTATGATTTTCAGCAATTCCAGCGTATTCAGCGCAGAATTTTGATCTAGAAGTTGATTTTCTAAAAGATCCGAAAGTTAATAAATCCTCAAGTTTATTCAGTTCCCCAGAACCCAAAATTCTCATTCTACATCAATTTTTCGCGCTGAAAACGCTGAAATTCTCAATTTTTCATGATTTTCAGCAATTCCAGCGTTTTCAGCGCAAAATTTTGATCCAGAGGTAAATTTTCTGCTAGTTTTGGGGCCAAACGCCAAAAAAACAGCGTGCACGACCTTTCAACAACCAAAAAAAAAATGTGGTCACCCTGGACAAAGAGAGAAAACTATGTGAGTGACCAGATGTGTGTGTGGCGCCAGGACGCCACAAACATCGATCGATAATCGATGTGAGTCACTGGGGGGGGGGGCGAAAAACTTTGGAGAAGGCAACCACAAAAATTGGCGCGCGCCCGACAATAAATGTGGGGTCATGTTTTTTTTTGAATCTCATAAAACTCACAAAAATTGAAATTCACATTGGAAAAAAATAAAATAATTTGCGAGAACTAGAAAAATCATGAAAAATATGAATTTTTCAAATATTTTTTTTTTGAAAAAAATCAATATTTTTGAGTCACGTTTTCAGATGAAAAAATATATCAAAAATTTGAGAAAAACACGTGGATTTCTGATATTAAAATTTGAAGATACTATAGCCCTCCAGCTACTCAAAAGTAGCTGCTCGAGTAGCTCGAGCAGATTATCTGCTTATCTACTCGAGTAGCTAAGCACGCTCATCTGCTCGAGTAGATAATCTGCTCATCTGCTGAGTAGCTAAGCACGCTCATCTGCTCGAGCAGATTATCTGCTTGCCTGCTCGAGCAGTCTACTCGAAATCTGCTCACTTGTTTTTTGAAGATGAATTTGAAATTTTTTTAATGACTGAAAAGTTGTAAGTGAAGTAGGAGAAGCTTGAATTTCAGCTTCTGGTGTCATTTTAGGCAGAAGCTGACTTTTAAAGGAAGTATGCATGAAAAATCGATTTTTATGAAATTTGATATTTAAGGGTATTTCGATATGGGGAACATCGTGGTGAGACCCATTCGGCCCAAAAATCACTTTTAAAGGACCCCATCACTCAAAAAAATTTTTTTTTTGAAAATGAGGTATTTGGGCACGGGGAACATTTTGGTGAGGTATACGGTCGGGAACAGACTTTTAAAGGCGCATGCCAGGTTATTGCACATTTTCCGAGATATTTTTTTCAAACTATCATAACTTTTTTATTTTGGAAGCTTTTTTGAAAATTCGACAACCATTCTGACGGTCTTGAAGCGGGCTACATTTTTTGTGTTGACACCAACTACCGTACTTCGCTCCTAAGGGATGAAAAACACGGTTTTATCTCTCAGATCTCTCAAAAATGTCATTTTTTTATGTAAATTCGAACAAAACCGTGTTTTTCACCTCTTAGGAGCGAAGTACGGTAGTTGGTGTCAACACAAAAAATGTAGCCCGCTTCAAGACCGTCAAAATGGTTGTCGAATTTTCAAAAAAGCTTCCAAAATAAAAAAGTTATGATAGTTTGAAAAAAATATCTCGGAAAATGTGCAATAACCTGGCATGCGCCTTTAAAAGTCTGTTCCCGACCGTATACCTCACCAAAATGTTCCCCGTGCCCAAATACCTCATTTTCAAAAAAATTTTTTGAGTGATGGGGTCCTTTAAAAGTGATTTTTGGGCCGAATGGGTCTCACCACGATGTTCCCCATATCGAAATACCCTTAAATATCAAATTTCATAAAAATCGATTTTTTCATGCATACTTCCTTTAAAAGTCAGCTTCTGCCTAAAATGACACCAGAAGCTGAAATTCAAGCTTCTCCTACTTCACTTACAACTTTTCAGTCATTAAAAAAAATTTCAAATTCATCTTCAAAAACAAGTGAGCAGATTTCGAGTAGACTGCTCGAGCAGGCAAGCAGATAATCTGCTCGAGCAGATGAGCGTGCTTAGCTACTCAGCAGATGAGCAGATTATCTACTCGAGCAGATGAGCGTGCTTAGCTACTCGAGTAGATAAGCAGATAATCTGCTCGAGCTACTCGAGCAGCTACTTTTGAGTAGCTGGAGGGCTATAGAAGATACTTGAAAATTTCATGTAAAATTTCAAAGTGGATTTTTTCGCAAAAAAATTTTTTGATAAAAAACAGAAATTTTTGTAGAAAAGACGTTTACCACGTGGCATTTTTATTTAGCTTCAGAACAAAATTTTCAGATTCACGAACGAAAAAAATGTTTAAAAATGTTTTTCTTAACATCGAAACATCAATTCACGAAAAGTCAAAAAATGTTGAAAAAACATTAGTTTTTCGAGTTTTTCAGCCAAAAATGATGACAAATCGATATTTTTGAAGCTTCTGGAGTGATTTCTGATGAAAATAAGCTTTGAGAACCCTATTTTGCTTTATTTTTTGAATTTTTCGAAATTCATCAAAATTTGAAATTACGAAAAATCAGCAAAAACTTCTGAAGGTCAATTTTCATCAGAAATTACTCCAGAAGCTTGAAAAATATTGATTTGTCATCATTTTTGGCTGAAAAACTCGAAAAACTAATGTTTTTTCAAAATTTTTTGACTTTTCGTGAATCAGCCCTAAAAAAATCGATTTTTTTTGCCACGTGGATTTCTCAGGAACCAGAAAACTACAGTAAACAAATTCCCACAAAACCAGAAAGATTAGAAGCAATTAAAACAATCTGTGAAAAAAGTACTGTAGAAGATACTGTAGATCATCTTTTTTTGATTTGCAATCCGGAAATCTCTTATCAAATATTTTTGGCTATAGAAAAAATAGGAAAAAAACCAACTACAATCAATCTTCTTCGAAACTTTTTTGATTTGAGAAAAAAATAACAGAAAATGGATTGATTGATTGATTATAATGGGATTTTGTGGTTAAAAAGTGGTTTTTAATAGGCTTATGCGATTAGGGACAATGGAAAAATGAGAGAGCGCAGACAAGTTAGCCTAAATCAATTATTTGCGGTTTTCTGTTACATAGAAAATGTGCCGAAAAAATTACGTTTCAAAAATCTAGATCAAAATTTCGTGCTGAAAACGCTGGAAATGCTGAAAATCCACAAAAACTGATAGTTCCAGGGTTTTCAGCGCTGAAAATTGATTTAGAAAATTGGTTTCTAGATTTCTGGGGAACTGGGGAGACTTCAGGATCCAGATCAACTAGAAAATTAATTTCTAGATCGAAATTTTGCGCTAGAAACGCTGGAAATGCTGAAAATCAACAAAAACTGATAGTTCCAGGGTTTTCAGCGCTGAAAATTGATTTAGAAAATTGATTTCTAGATGTCTGGAGAACTGGGGAGACTTCAGGATCCAGATCACATAGAAAATCAATTTCTAGATCAAAATTTCGTGCTGAAAACGCTGGAAGTGCTGAAAATCCTCAAAAACTGATAGTTCTACGGTTTTTAGCGCTGAAAATTGATTTAGAAAATTGGTTTTCTAGATTTCTGGGGAACTTGGGAGACTTCAGGATCCAGATCAACTAGAAAATTAATTTCTAGATCAAATTTTCGTGCTGAAAACGCTGGAAATGCTGAAAATCATGAAAAACTGATAGTTTCAGGGTTTTCAGCGCTGAAAATTGATCTAGAATATTTTTCTAGATTTCTGGGGAACTGGGGAGACTTCAGGATCCAGATCAACTAGAAAATTAATTTCTAGTTCAAAATTTTGTGCTGAAAACGCTGGAAATGCTGAAAATCAACAAAAACTGATAGTTCTACGGTTTTTAGCGCTGAAAATTGATCTAAAATATCCAATTTTTCCCCAAAATTCCTTTGAAATCAACAAAAACAGGGAAAAAGCCATAAAACTGTGTGAAAAACAAAACACAGAAGAAAATAAAAAATAAAACAAAAATCTAGTGAAAGTTTGTGTTGTACATATTCCGGTTGGCAGAAAAACGCAAAAAAAATTTGGAAAACACTTTTTTTTCTCGTAGAAGAATTTCAAAACGAGAGAGGTGAGAGAGTGAGAGACGCAGAGAAAACACAGAAAAAAGGTGCTAGAATTTTAATGAGAGAAACTCAACAGCAGAAGGGAAATTAGTGGATTTAGGTGCGCTTGGGTGATTTTGGAACTCAGGAAACCAGAAAAATTCAAAAACTTTTTCGGAAAAAGTCAATAAATCAATCTGTATTCATGGGAAATTATAAATATTGTATATATATATACATTATAAAACTCATAAATATTCAAATTTCCGTGCGCGCTATGGAAAAATAGAAAATAATAATAATAGAATAATATGTGTGAGTGTGTAAATAAACATTTAATTAAATTATGTATAAATTTTGGATCAAAAAAGGGCCGTAGAATCCACGTGGCAACAAAATTGGGTTTTAAAAAAGTTTCGAAAAAATCTCTTGGGTTCTGGAAAATTTTCAGAAAAATTATTCTAGTAGCTCTAAGATTCCCCACGTGGCAAAATTTCTTCAGAAGCTTGTGAAAAAGGTTCTGAAAATCCTTATTTTTTGCCACGTGGATTCTGATTCTATTTTTTAAAGCTTCAAAATCCACGTGGAATCCTTAAGAGATACTCTATGTCAAGCAGCCGAGCCTTGAGAACCCTATTTTCTAGCACTCGCATCTAGAGATTCAATCTGTCAAGTAGCCGAGCCTAGAGATTCAGTCTGTCAAGGAGCCGAGCCTAGAGATCCCATCTGTCAAGTAGCCGAGCCTAGAGAATATTTACAATTGTCAACAAAATTGTTCTAGAAGCTCTTCTTTTTCCGAAAAAAAAATCAATAAATACATTTTTCCACCACGAAAAAAATTCCATAAAGTAGATTAACTTTTTTTTTCTCGCACCGATCGAACAATGAAATTTTTTGATTGTTGACATTTGGCAGAGAGTTTACATAAATATATATTGGAAAAAGGAAAAAGGTAGTAGTTTGTTCGAAAAACAAATAAAAATGAGGGCGCAGAAAAATATTTCGAAATATTTTTTAATATGAGCAATTTTATTGATTTTTAACATGAGCAATGCTAGAAATTCGAAAAATCCATGGAACATTCCAAATATTTTCGAAAAAACACTTAAAATATAGATTTTCGTGGGAAAATCGATGATAAAAATAAAATTTCTTCTAAAAATTGAAATTCTAAATTTACAGTACCCCCAAAAATAGAAAAAGTGCATACAAATCAAGTGTGTAAAAACACTTGATGTAATTTAGAAGAAGAAGAAGAAGGGTACTTGAAAATGACAAGGAAAAGATGGAGCGAAAATGGATTTGGAATGAATTTGAGGCGAAATCTAGATCAAAATTTCGTGCTGAAAACGCTGGAAGTGCTGAAAATCAACAAAAACTGATAGTTTCAGGGTTTTCAGCGCTGAAAATTGATTTAGAAAATTGATTTCTAGATGTCTTGGGAACTGGGGAGACTTCAGGATCCAGATCAACTAGAAAATTAATTTCTAGCTCAAAATTTTGCGCTGAAAACGCTGGAAATGCTGCAAGTCTACAGAAACTAATAGTTTAATGGTTTTCAGCGCTGAAAATTGATCTAGAAAATTGGTTTCTAGAGGGAACTGAGGAGATTTCAGGATCCAGATCAACTAGAAAATTAATTTCTAGATCAAAATTTCGCGCTGAAAACGCTGGAAACGCTGAAAATCCACGAAAACTGATAGTTCCAGGGTTTTCAGCGCTGAAAATTGATATACAAAAAATTTTTAAGATCATATAACTTCGTATAGAATATTTCTTAAAAAATTCCACGTATGACATTTGAAATCAACAAAAACAGGGAAAAAACCCATAAAAACTTCGTCAAAAAATATTTTTAAACATTTTTTTCGTTCGTGAATCAGTCCTCATGGAATAGTTTTTTTTTCTAATATTCTGATTTTAATAATCGAATATTTCTATAGGAAATCTTTTTTATAGCAAAATTTTGAAACCTAAAATTCCCTGGTATTTTAACATTTCGGAATTTCGAAAAAAATCGGCGCCACGTGGTAAATTTCAAGCCAAAATCAATAATTTTCAAAAAATATTACATATTTTCCAAGAAAAAGGGCCCACTACACCGAAAAAAAGGAGAAAAAAGGAGAGTAAAAATATTTGTGTCATGTATAGAGAATGAGAAAATATACACACACACACACAAACAACTCCAATTTCTCTTTTTCTTTTCCGCCTTCAGGGGCTCTTTTTCTCTCACTTCTCTCTGCACTCTCTGCACTCTCTTCACTCTCTGCTCTTTTTCTCTATCAATTTTATATGAACGAGAGAGAGAGAGAGAGTGCAAAAATGCGGAGAGAATTAGAGAAATTGCGAATTAATTCAGTGGAAAAGGAAGAAATTGCGAATTAATTCCATTTGGAACACACACAAGATGGCTCTTTGTGCAAATTTTTGAAAAATTTTTGAATTTGCACAAAAAAATCGGATTTTCCACGTGGCAAACAAAAATTTTGGAGAAAGAATTTTCAGAAAATTACAATTTGTGACTTTAAATTTTGAGATTTCTATGATTTTTGGCTCAAAATGCATCATTTTTCTAAAATTCAGGTGAAAATGCTCCAAATTTCAAGATTTTTACCTGGAAAATCGTGCCAGGACCCATATTTCATGAATTTCCCGGTCTTGCCATGATTTCTAGTTACAGTAACCACAATTCTTCAATTTTCATAGTTTTTAGGCTCAAAATGCTCCAAATTTCATTATTTTTAGGTAAAATTCATCATTTTTCTAAATTTTTGGTCAACATGCTCAAAATTTCAAAATTTTTGGCTCAAAATGCTTCAAATTTCAACTTCAGATAAGATTTCAACAATATCTCTTAATTTTAGGTCAGAATGCTCCAAATTTCAAGATTTTTGGCTCAAAGTTCATCAGTTTTCTAAAATTTAGGTCTGATTTTATCAATTTTTTTGAATTTCAGGTCAGATTTTATTAATTTTTTGAATTTTTAGGTCAAAATGCTCCAAATTTCATAATTTTTAGGTAAAGTTCATCATTTTTCTAAAATTTAGGTCAGATTTTATTAATTTTTTTGAATTTTAGGTCAAAATTCATCATTTTTCATAATTTTGCGCTCAAAATGCTCCAAATTTTATAATTTTCAGGTAAAGTTTACCATGATTTCTAGCTACAGTAAGGTCAGAATTCTTCAATTTTAACAATTTTTAGGCTCAAAATGCTCCAAATTTCATAATTTTTAGGTAAAGTTCATCATTTTTCTCAAAATTTTGATGAAAATGCTCCAAATTTCAAGTTTTTTGGCTCAAAATGCTCCAAATTTCAAAATTTTTAGGTAAAGTTCATCATTTTTCTCAAAATTTTGATGAAAATGCTCCAAATTTCAAGTTTTTTGGCTCAAAATGCTCCAAATTTCATAATTTTTAGGTAAAGTTCATCATTTTTCTCAAAATTTTGATGAAAATGCTCCAAATTTCAAGATTTTCAAGATTTTTAGCTCGAAATGCTCCAAATTTCAAGATTTTCATGATTTTAGGCTCAAAATGCTCCATTTTTCTAAAAATTTCGATCAAAATGCTCCAAATTAGGGTTTTTAGGTAAAATTCATCATTTTTCCCAAATTTCAGCTCTAAATTCAATTTTTCAAAAATTTTCTAGCAAATATGCTTATGCAAATATGCCACGTGGCAAACATTTTTTGCAGAAAATTTTAATTTTTGAAAAATTCTGAATTGCCACGTGGCAGTTGATGACGTCACAGTTTTTTTTTCTATTTTTTTTTCATAATCGGGTGCTCACAAAATCATTCGAACGCGAAATAGTAAGCGTTGCATAGGAGACGTCGGAGACTTAACATAAGATTATATAAATCTGCGTGCTCAAAAAACTTATTTTCACCTTTTTTTTCATTTCTTTGATTTTTTTTTTGAAAAAAATCTTGAAAATGAAAAATTGGAGCGATTTATCAGATCGCCTAAGATCGGAAGTGATTCAATATTTGAATCAAAATGATCGGTGAGACATTTTTTTTCGGAAAAAATTTTTTCTGAAATTTTTTGAAATTTAGAAAATTACAGCCTCAAGTTTGCTGGAATCTCATTTCAATGTTTGAAAGAGACAATTTTTTATGAGAAAAATATTGTGACACTTGAGATTATCAAAGAAAAATCGAATATTTTTCTGAAGGTTGTGTCGATTTTCAAGTGAGTTTTGGGGATTTTTTGAAAAATTCCAAATTTTCTTGATTAAATTTTGAAACGTATAATTTTCAGGGAATTTTTGAGCTCAAAAATTGAAGCTGAAAATCATTTTTGAAAAATTTTGATTAAAAATTTTCGAAAAATTCCGAATTTTCTTGATTTAGAGAATTTTTTGGGCTATAAAAAATTATTTTTTTTCAAAATTATAGCCAAAAAAAAATTCGCAGAAAATTATACGTTTCAAAATTATATCAAGAAAATTTGGAATTTTTCAAAAATTCGATTAATTTGAAAAAACTCCATTAGGATTTTTTAATCAAAATTTTTCAAAAATGATTTTCAGATTCAATTTTCAGCTTCAATTTTCGAGCTGATTTTCACATGAAAATGCCACGTGGATTTTGAAAGCTAAAATTTTCTGAATAATTTTCAGAAACATTTTCAGAAGCCAAATTTTTAGTGGTGCAAAATATGCCACGTGGATTTTCGGTTCCAGAAAAATTTTGAAAACATCCAAAAATTTTTTCATAATTTTTTTTGGAACGTATAATTTTCAGGCATTTTTTTTCACCTAAAAAAATTCCACGTGGATTTTTTTATAGAAAATGAAAATGAAAATGCCACGTGGATTCTGAAAACTAAATGAATTTTCCAGAAATTTTCAGAAGCCAATTTTTTAGTGGTGCAAAAAATGCCACGTGGATTTTTTTGGGAACAAAAAAATCCACGTGGAATATTCTTGGTGAAATCAAATTTCGAGAAAATTTCCGAAATCCTTGTGAAAAATTTGAAACGTATTATTTTTGGGGAGGATTTTTTTAAACTCGAATTTTGGAATTGAAAAAAATTGGATTTTCGGTTGCAGAAAAATTTTGAAATTTTTTTGGAACGAAAAAATTCCACGTGGATTTTTTGGTGCTCAAACTGAAATTCAGGCCTAGGCTCATTTTCAGGCCTCAAAAAATCTCCAAAAAAATTTTTTTTCCAGCTCCTACGATCTAATCTTCCAACAAACGGGCTCAAATTGCCTAGTCAAAATCGATCAAAAAAATCAACTCTGGAAAGGTTTCGCCAACTTCAAAACCATGGCCTACGGATTTTTCGACGATCTATTATCCATCTCCCAAACCACTCTAGTCAATCTAAAAAATCATTCACGCAAATCTAAACCTGCGACAAAATCAGATCGAAAACTTTCCGCAACTCGCGATGCTCAAAATCTCAACTTCCGATAAATCTCAATTATTTTGGCTGATTTCTAAGGCTAAAAATCTGAAAATTCTCGATGTAAAATATCGGGAATACGTGGAAACCTCAAGGATTTTTGAGAATGTTCCGAGGGTTTCAAAAAACATCTCGTTGCGAAATTTGAAAATCCGCTCAAACGCTTCGGATGTCACGTGGAATATTCTACAGCGTTTGAGCCCCGCGAAAAAACTATGCAGCACAAAAATCGGGCTCTACGAAAATGAGGAATTACCGGAACTCACCGAAGAATTAATGGGGATTTTCAGAAGATCCTACAAGTTTCACACAAATCTTCAACTTTCCGATCAACAATTTTTGAAATTGGCATGTCGTGTAAAGTGTTTGGAGTTTAATGCGAAGCATGTGTCACTTTTCACAATTTTGAATTTCATTTTATTTTGTGTGGTGAATCGAGATCGCATTGGTGCGAGAAGTTTTTGTTTTCGAAAAGTTTCGAGGAATATTTTAGACAACACTATTTTGCCGCTGTTTCCAGTATACCGTGAAACTAAGACTGGACATCAACTTGTTCACAACAAATTGTAAGTTAAAAATGGAAACGGAAAGGGCTGATGCACGAACGAAAAAATATTTTTTTAACATCGAAAAATCAATTAAAAGTCAAAAAATGTCGAAAAAACATTAGTTTTTCGAGTTTTTCAGCCAAAAATGATGAAAAATCGATATTTTTCGAGCTTCTGGAGTAATTTTTGATGAAAATAAGTTTCGAGAACCCTATTTTGCTTTATTTTATGAATATTTTCGAAATTTAAAATTTTTTTATTTTACGAAAAATTAGCAAAACCTTCTGGAAAGTGAAGCACAGATTTTTAAAAATTGAATGAGCTCAAAAATTCTTTTTTTCGGCAAAAATTGAGAAATTTAATGTTGTTTGGGTCCAGAAACTGAAAATTTTCGATTTTTGTCCAGAAAATCCGAAAATATTGCTTTTTTATTCAATATTTCATAGATTTCCTCTGAAAACGTTCAATTTTTGAATTATTCTTGGTTTTCAATAAAAATATATTAGTTTTTCGAATTTTTCAGCCAAAAATGATGACAAATCGATATTTTTCAAGCTTCTGGAGTGATTTCTGATGAAAATTGACCTTCAGAAGGTTTTGCTGATTTTTCGGAAAATAAAAAATTTTAAATTTTGATGAATTTCGAAAAAAAATTCATAAAATAAAGCAAAATAGGGTTCTCGAAGCTTATTTTCATCAGAAATTATTCCAGAACCTTGAAAAATATTGATTTGTCATCATTTTTGGCTGAAAAACTCGAAAAACTAATGTTTTTTCGACATTTCTTGACTTTTGATCTTTCGATGTTAAAAAACATTTTAAAACATTTTTTCCGTTCGTGAATCAGCCCTAAAAAATTATCTACCGTAGTTTTTTGGTCGCGTCGAGACCCTGTGTGTGTTTCAGCTGTTGCGCCTTTAAAAAACTACGGTTTTTTTCGGGTTTTTCGAGGTTTTTGCATGAAAAAAAGGCAAAAAAAGGTTTAGAGATGAATTTCCTCGATTTTCGTGATTTTCACCTGAAAAATCGGTTTTTCCTCAATAAAACACGTTTTTTAGTGTTTCTTGCGTTGATTTCTGCCTTTTTTTCATGCAAAAACATCGAAAAAACAAAAAATACCGTAGTTTTTTAAAGGCACAACAGCTGAAACACACACAGGGTCTTGTCGCGACGAAAGAACTACGGTATATAATTTTTTTTTCAAAAAATATTTTCCATTTTTTTTCTTGCAGAATTCATCTACATTTCCCGAAAGGCGTCACCGAATACAATGTTTCTAGCGGTGATTTGAAGTTTGATTCGGAGAAAATCGATAATTTTGATGAGTTGTGATATATTTTTTTGGAATTTTGAATTTTGATTGAATCTCAGGTTTAAATGAGAGATTCAGGAAAAAATAAATTATTTTTGGATTTTTTTCTGAAAAAAAAAACATTTTTTGTAAGAAAAAATGTTTTCTGGAACCGAAAATCCACGTGGAATTTTTTATGTCAATTCAAAATTCAAGTTTTAAAAAAATCTCCCCAAAAATAATACGTTTCAAATTTTTCACAAGGATTTCGGAAATTTTCTCGAAATTTGATTTCACCAAAAATATTCCACGTGGATTTTTTTGTTCCCAAAAAAATCCACGTAAAATATATTTTGCACCACTAAAAATTGGCTTCTGAAAATTTCTGGAAAATTATTTTAGTTTTCAGAATCCACGTGGCATTTTCATTTTCATTTTCTCTTTCAAAATTCGAGTTTAAAAAAATCCGGGAATTTATACGTTTCAAAATTATGAGAAGAATTTGGGAAATTTTTGAAATTTTCGTTCTTGGTTTCTCTTTTTTGAGCTCAAAATCAATGTGAAATTTTCAAAAAAAAAATTTTTTTTTCAAAAAATTTTGTCAAAAAACTATATTTTTTCGTATTTTTTGACATTTTTTCCACACAAAAATGCAAAAAATGTCAAAAAATAGGAAAAATATAGTTTTTTCGACATTTTTTTTCAAAAATTCCACGTGTCAAAAAAAAAACATAAATAATTGAATCTTGAGACTTTTCAACGATATTTAAAAAAAATTCCCCATCAAAAAAAAATTTAAAAATTGTTCATTATCATAAATATAGCACCGGTAATCGTACATAAAATTAGTATTTTTTGGTTGCAAAAACGATTTCAAGGAGGGCTAAAAACACTATTTACAGCAAAAAAATCTGAAAATTATTAGGAGATCAAGAAAAAACATATCGCAGAGAAAACAGAGGGCAAAAAAAATTTGTTCAGGCATAAATTTCGGGTTCCGCAAGCGGCGCTTGCGGAAGGAGGCGGTAGCCGGGCGCGTTTGTCGTGTATCGCGGTGGATTTGAGCTGTGCGCACTGTGGTTGGCTCCGCCGGAAAGATGACGAGAGATATTGCGATGATTTTTCGTTTTGGTTGGGTCGAATGTTTTGGAGGCGGGAGCCGAAAACACCGCGGAGACGCTGGAAAAATTCAGAAAATTTAACATGAGCAATCTAATTAAGTTGAATTTTTTGAAAGGAATTTTTGAAAGGAAGTATTTTTTGAAATTTTTTGATTTGTTTTCAGTTAAAAAATTTTTGAAACGTATTTTCTCCGGAATTTTTGTCAAGTGCAAAATTGAAAAACTGAAATTCTTGATTCAAGAACTTCTTTACTATCAAAATTGATTTTTTCAGATTTTTTAATAGAAAATTTAACATGAGCAATTCAATTAAGTTATCCAACTGAAATTTTGAGAGGAAAAAAAAAGGAATTTCTAGATTTTGAATGGGAATTTTGAAAATTGTTGATATTTCTTAAGACTAAAACGATTTTCTATTGAATTTTCAGTTAAAAAATGTTTGAAATGTATTTTCTCCGGAATTTTTTCAAGTGCAAAATTTAAAAACTGAAATTCTTGATTCAAGAAATTCTTTACTAACAAAATTAAATTTTCTGGTTTTTCAGATTTTTTGATAAATTGTTTAACATGAGCAATTCAATTAAGTTATCCAACTGAAATTTTGAGAGGAAAAAAGGAATTTCCTGATTTTGAATGTGAATTTTGAAATTTTCTTTTTATTTCTCGAAACTAAAATATTTTTGATTGAATTTTCAATTGAAAAATTCTTGAAACGTATTTTCTCCGGAATTTTTTCAAGTGCAAAATTGAAAAACTGAAAACTTGAACTCAAGAAATTCTTTACTGACAAAATTGATTTTTTTCAGATTTTTGATAAAAAGTTTAACATGAGCAATTCAATAAGGTTGAATTTTTTGAAAGGAAATTTTGAAGCAGTATTTTTGGAATTTCTAGATTTTGAATTCATTTAAGTTACTAAAACATTTCGATTGAATTTTCAGTTAAAAAATTCTTGAAACGTATTTTCTCCGGAATTTTTTCAAGTGTAAATTCAGTTGCAAAATACTAGATTTTTGAAGTGCAAATTTGAAAACCTGAATATTTTCTGGAAAAAAATAGTCCAATTAAAAAACAATCGATTTTCAGCCAAATTCCAGTAAAATCAGATCTTCGGCTGTTTTTTTTGGATTTTCAGATAGAAATTTGCTGAAACCTATTTTTCCAGGCTTTTTTTGAGTCTAAACTTCTATCAAAATTACAATTTGAATTTTAATAAAAGTCTGGAATTCATCTAGATTTTTCAGTGAAAAATTGAAAAACTGAAATTTTTCAGATTTTCAGATAGAAAATTCTTGAAACCTATTTTTCCAGGCTTTTTTTTGAGTCTGAAATCTCAAAATTACAATTTAAATTTTAAAAATCAAAAAACTCACCTTACACGTCGTCTTATGCTCATTTCCCTTACAACAACAAGCTGCACAAAGTGTAAACAAGAAATAAAATGGAATTGGGACCAATGGTCCCAAAGCCAGCCCAGCCACCACAAATTCCGACCATTTCCATTCGTGAATTGGCGCCGAGAATGTGGCGAAATTGTAGTTTTGCGCGTTGAAAAACACAATTGCGGCTGGAATTACAGGTAGAAGATAGGTGAAGTAGAGGAAGAAATGACCGAAACATGAGCAACATCGGGATGACATCATTGTGTGAAGATCCGAGCCAAGTTTGTGAGCACCTGAAAGATTTTTTTTGGAATTTTTTTTTGAATTTTTCCGAGAAAACTGAAATTCCTTCTGAAATTTGGTGTAAAATTTGAAAAACCTGAAATATTATAGAAATATTTTTCCCTTCAATTTTCAAAAAAACCTGAAAAATTCTTTAAATTTTTGAATTTTTTCAAGAAAACTGAATTTTCTTCTGAAAATTTCTGAAATATCACGGGAATTTCAGCCAAAATGAGAGAATCTTTGAAAAAAGCTAAAATTTCTCTGAAATCTCAAAAATTCAAAAATTTTCAGACAAATCATAAATTCCTTCTGAAATTTTGGAAATTTGTTCATTTTTCCCTTCAATTTTCAAAAAAACCTGAAAAGTTCTTTAAATTTTTGGAATTTTTTCAAGAAAACTGAATTTTCTTCTGAAAGTTTGTGAAATCTCTAAAATTTCAGAAAATTCTGAAAAATTGAAAAAAAAATTTCTAAATTTTATTTTTTTTTAATAAACTGGGGAAATTTCCCAAAATTTAGGAAAAATTCCAATTTTTTTCCGAAATTTAATTTTTTTTAATTTTTTTCAATCGTAATATTTTCAATATTGCCTAAATTTTGAGAAATTTTGAGAAATTTTTGAAATTTTTTTTTAATTTTTCAGAATTTTTTGGAATTTTCAGCTTTTTTTTAAAATTCTCTCATTTTGACTGAAAATTTTGTGAGATTTCAGAAACTTTCAGAAGAAATTTCAGTTTTCTTTTTTTTTTGATTTTTAATTTTTAATTGCCTAAACTTTCAGAAATTTCCCCAGTTTATAATAAAAAATTAAATTTTTTGAATTTTTTTTTCAACTTTTTTTTTAGAAATTTTTGAATTTTTTTTTCAATTTTTCAGAAATTTTGGAATTTTTTTTTCAATTTTTCAGAATTTTCAGAAATTTTTTTTCAATTTTTCAGAAGTTTTTGGGATTTTCAGCTTTTTTCAAAGATTCTCTCATTTTGACTTGAAAATTGAAAAAATTCAAAAATCAAAGAACTTTCCAGATTTTTTTGAAAATTGAGGGGAAAAATAAACAAATTTCCAAAAATTTCAGAAGGAATTTGTGATTTGTCTGAAAATTTTTGAATTTTTGAGATTTCAGAGAATTTTCAGCTTTTTTCAAAGATTCTTTTATTTTGGCTGAAATTCCCGTGAGACTTCAGAAACTTTCGAGAGAAAATTTCAGTTTTCTTCAAAAAAAAATCAAAAAACAAAGAATTTTTCAGGTTTTTTTTTCAAAGAATTTTCAAATTTTACACCAAATTCTACGCAAAATTGCAGATTTTTCAAAATTTCCCATGCCACGTGGCAAAGATTTTTTCAACTCACAATACAACCAAGCGGTTGCAAAAAGTTCAACAGCCAAGATCGCATAAATCGTCACATATTTGATGCTTCCAGTGGTGAGCTCATAAGCGTGTCGTCCGGCCTGAAATTAATTTCAGATTGCAAAATTTTCAGAGAAAATTCTGGGGAAATTCTGGGATTTTAATTTGATTTTAAAAAATTTTGAAAAATTCCAAATTTTCTTGATATAATTTTGAAACGTATAATTTTCAGGGAATTTTTTTCCGTTAAAAAATCATTTTTGTGTGGAAAAAAATGTCAAAAAATAGGAAAAAATATAGTTTTTCGACATTTTCTAAATCGAATTGTTTATTTTCAAATTTTTTCCAATTTTTCAAGATAAAAACTCACATTTGTCGAGAAATAAAGTGTCAAAGAAAAGCAGAAAGCGGCGAGAAAAAGAGCCAAGAAAAATCGTCGACAACATCTCGACCAATTTTCACCGAATGCGTCTTCGACTGTTGAGAGGACTGACAGAGTTAGGATAACCTGGAAAAAAAAGAAAAAATAGAGAAATGGATGGCTGGGGGACTAGAATTTTCAGGGTTGGGAAGTTAGTCCCCGGGGATTTTTTCTAGAATTTGATTTTGTACAAAAATAGCTTTTTCCAAAGGGCGTGGTTGAATTTCGCAAGCCTGGCACACTTTTTTTTTTTAATTTTGAAGGTCAAAAATGAAAAAAACGTGGGAAAAAGTGTGCGAGGCTTGCAAAATTCCAAATTTTTCAGAGAAAAAAATGTGCGAGGCTTGCCAAATTCCAAATTTTTCAGAGAAAAAAATGTGCGAGGCTTGCAAAATTCAAATTTTCAGAGAAAAAAAGTGTGCCAGGCTTGCAAAATTCAAATTTTCAGAGAAAAAAATGTGCGAGGCTTGCAAAATTCAAATTTTCCAGGAAAAAAAGTGTGCGAGGCTTGCGAAATTCAAATTTTTCAAAGAAAAAAGTGTGCGAGGCTTGCAAAATTCCAAATTTTTGGAGAAAAAAAGTGTGCCAGGCTTGCAAAATTCAAATTTTTCAGAGAAAAAGGTGTGCCAGGTTTGCAAAACCAAGCCACGCCCATTTTTAAAATAATTTTTTTCAAATTTTGAAAAATAAAACATGCCAGGTTTGCAAAATTCAATTTTTTTCAGAATTTTTGAAATTTGAAGCCAAAAAAAAATTAAATCACTTTTTTTAATGAGAAATCTGATTTTTTTTTAATTTTGAAGGTCAAAAAACGGAAAAAACCTGGAAAAAGGTGTGCCAGGCTTGCAAAACTCAATTTTTTTTCGAATTTTCGAAATTCCCCCTTCAAAAAACTCACCAAAACACTAGCCATCGTACAAATCGAAATCACCAAAATCACTCCCGTCCAAAGACGTGGCAAATACGAGACATACGCCAACAAATACCACATTTGTGTTTCTCCCTGATCCAACAATTCGCTTGGCGCAATTCCAGTTTTCATTGAAACGTATCCAACCAGGCAAATCACAGTGACAGTTTGCACAAAAGTAATAACAGCATGCCAAATTGTCAAAAACATCGAATCCCATACCAAATTATTATTTCGTCTCATATAAGACGACATTGTGATAAATGCTCCAAACCCGATTCCCGTGCCCAAAATCGCTTGTTCCGCTGCCAACTTCCACATCTGAATATCCTCGAGCTTTTGCCAATCAGTAGATTTCCAGTAGATCTCCAGAATCTCTGAAACTCCGCCCAGCGTGGAACATCTGATGAAGAGTCCGATGAGGGAACTCAGGGCGATGAAGAGGAGGAATGAGACGGTTTTGCCGACGAATCGAACGCCGAAGCAGATTGCGATGAAGACGAAGATCCAGATTCCAGATTGAGCAATCAGCACGGGATAGCGGAAATCGTTGAAGTCGGCGATGGATTCACTGGGACGCTCGAGGAATCTGCATAGAGATTTGGTTTTCTAGGCCATGGAAAATGTTTTTTTTTTGGATTTTTAGGTCACAAATAAGCTGTTTTCAAATATGGCCTAGAAACCCAAAAATTAGGTCACAACTAATTTGGATTTCTAGGTCACGATTTGACTCTGTGAAGAGATGGCCTAGAAATCTCAAAAACTTGGTTTGGTTTTCTAGGCCACGGAAAATGTTATTTTTTATTACGGATAATTTTGTGGCCTAGGATTTCAAAGCTTGAATTTCTAGGCCACGGAAACTTAATTTTCTCGTGGCCTAAATTTTGATGTTTTTGGGTTTCTAGGCCATCGATTCTTGTCATTTCGGGCTAAACCGCAAGATGGCCTAGAAAACCAAAAATCCACCTTTTCAGCTATTTAAAAAAAAACCAATTTTCAGCTATTTTTTGATTAAAAATCCAAAAATCCACGTGGCATGGCCTAAATTGGTTTTCTCGGCCACGGAAAATTTGAAAATTTTACGGCCATTCTCAAGGGTTTTTTTTTTATGAGCAAAACCTTTTGCATAATTTTGTGGCCTAGAATTTCAATTCTCGAATTTCTAGGCCACCGAACCTCTTTCCGAAAATTTTGAGTTTTTTTTCAATCTCGTGACCTAGATTTTGATGTTTTTGGATTTCTAGGCCACCAATTCTTGTCAAACAATTTCTTCGAGCTTAACCAGCTTCAGATGGCCTAGAAATCCAAAAAATCCAAAAATTCGGCCACCACAACAATTTTCAGCTATTTTTAAAGAGTTTTAATCCAAAAATCCACGTGGCATGGCCTAATTTGGATTTCTAGGTCACAAATATCAAAGATGGCCTAGAAATCCAAAAATCTCAAAAACTCGGCCACAACAATTTTCAGCTACTTTTTTAGTAATTTGGATTCCTAGGTCACAATTTAACTCTGCGTAAATGTGGCCTAGAAACCTCAAAAACTCGGCCACAACAATTTTCAGAGCCAAATTTGGGCAAAACCTTTCAAAAATGATCAATTTTTCGGGCCAAAAAGCCCCGCACGGCCTAATTTGGATTTCTAGTCCCCGGCCCCAAAAAAACCCACGTCAAGAATTGCATCATCGAACTCTCCGCTTGAATCGTATTCATACGATTCGCTCCAATCTGACTAAAATTCGCCATAGCTCCCGCTTCTCTACAGGGAAACGACAAAAATTCGGGAAATTGTCGGCAATTCAACCAAGGCAGGCCAGTTTTGGCTGAGTGGAGGGTCCAGAAGAAATAGTAGAGGAATAGTGAGAGGGTGGAGAGGAATTTGGTCATAGCGGCTAGCACGATGAGTGAGAAGAGGATTTGGGCGACGCCGATGCCTTTGAAGACGGGGAAAAGATGGTAGAAGGCGAGGACTGGGGCACGGCCGGTGACTTGACCGACGGCCATTTCGAGGATTATTGTGGGTAGGCAGAGGACGGCGAGGATTGCACCGTATGCACTTACGAAGGCTACTGCAAAAAAATTGGGGAATTTTGTTGTCGTGGCCGAGTTTTGGATTTCTAGGCCACCAATTCTTGTCAAGCAATTTAAGAATTTTGAGATCCAGATGACCTAGAAATCCAAAAATCTCAAAAACTAGGCCACAACAATTTTCAGCTATTTTTTAAAGAGTTTAAATTCAAAAATCCACGTGGCCTGGGCTAATTTGGATTTCTAGGTCACGAGGTTTGACTCCGTGAAGAGATGGCCTAGAAACCGCAAAAACTCGGCCACAACAATTTTCAGTATTTTTGAGCTCAAAATCTAGAAAGTCTTCAATTTTTCATCAAAAATTTGAAATTTAGAAAAATTTCCACGTCCTAGAATCGAAAAATCATCGAATTTTTACAGAACAAAAATTCTGATTTAATTAAATTCCAGCTAAAACAATTAAAATGCAATGGAATGTTTCAAGTCGGAAAAAAAAAATTTAAAAAAATTTTTTTTGAGAAAATCGATTCAGCAAATGTTAAAAAAAACTATATTTTTTTCCTATTTTTCCACAAGAAGATTTGG
Source organism: Caenorhabditis angaria (assembly GCA_947459285.1). Taxonomy (NCBI): domain Eukaryota; kingdom Metazoa; phylum Nematoda; class Chromadorea; order Rhabditida; family Rhabditidae; genus Caenorhabditis; species Caenorhabditis angaria. The sequence goes on from CANHGI010000001.1 coordinate 11,254,610, forward strand.
AGCATTTTTCCAATGATTTTAAGCGGAAATTTGGGATTTCTGAGAAATTTTCAAGCTCGGGAGCCCATTTTTGAATTTTGGATCAAAATTTGAGGAATTTTGGATGAAAATTGAGCTCCAGAGCTTATTTTTGAGGTTTTGAGCATTTTTCCAATGATTTTAAGCGGAAATTTGGGATTTCTGAGAAATTTTGAGCTCGGAAGCCCATTTTTGAAATTTTGGTTCAAAATTGGAGGAATTTTGGATGAAAATTGAGCTCCAGAGCTTATTTTTTTTGAGGTTTGGAGCATTTTTCTAATGATTTCAAGCGGAAATTTGGGATTTCTGAGGAAATTTTGAGCTCGGGAGCCCATTTTTGAATTTTGGATCAAAATTGGAGGAATTTTGGATGAAAATTGAGCTCCAGAGCTTATTTTTGAGGAGCCCAGACTAACATGAGCAACGTTTTTCAGAGGAATATTGTTTTTTAACATTTGCTGAATCGATTTTTTTCGACTTGATTCACCCTATCAGACTCCACCTTTAAACAGTAGAAATGTAGGTTTTTTTTTTTGAAAATTAAAAAATTGACAGGATTTTTAAATTGCCACGTCATTTAGTTCACGTGCAAAAATTTAATTTGAATTTTTTAGAACCAAATTCAAAAGTGGTATTTTTTTATTTTTATAGAAATCTCAGAAATCAGGAAAAATTGAATTTTATCACAATTTTTAGGTAAAAATTGTTATAAAACCGAATACCTAAAAAAAATCTTGGAAAACATTTTTTACAAAAAAATCCAAAATCTCCTTGCATAACTAGAAACTATGCGGGAAAATTTTGAAAAATTAAATTTGAACCTGATTTTATTTTAAAAAAATAAATTCCAATTTTCAGCCCAGTATTTTAATTTCAAAACTTTCTTAATTAATTTTTAGTTATATGATTTATATCAAGAAAATTTGAGATTTTTTGTCTAAAAAATTCATTTTCGCGAATTTTTCAACTGGAATTTCTTAAATCAGATTTTTTTCAGTGAAAATTTATAGATTTAATAAAAAATGAAAATAAGTTTTGAATTTTGCTTCAAAAAAACTTCAGATTAAAATTTTCCACGTGAACAAAACGCAAAAAAAAAACTCACATCCACCATTCTGCAAAATCAACTTGGGCATATTCAAAAAATTGGTCATCGCAAACAAATAGCTCATGGCCGAAACGACAAATTCGATTTTTGAGGGCCATAAATCGCGCCACTCTTCGACGAGTTCGGTGAGCCGCAGATTTGACCAACTACTCTCCTCGAACCACATTTTTCAGATGGATGGGCTGGAAATTTTTTTAGATTTTTTTTTTATCGAAAGAAAAAAAGAAGGCAGATATGAGTCATTGGGAAATTTGAAAGATTATGAAATATTGTCACATTGATAAGGAAAATCTGGTTTTTATGGATTTTTTTTGAATAAATATGAAAAACTGGGACAACCAAATGCGCTCTATTGACTAAAGGTACAAACTGTAGAAAATTCCGAATTTTTCATATATTATCGAAAATCTCACGCGCTCCACCGAAATAAACACGCAACGCAGACCGCGCCGCGCCACAACACACACAAAAAAGGAAGGGAATTTGAATCGTTCCCTTTTTTTGTGTGTTGTGGCGCGGCGCGGTCTGCGTTGCGTGTTTATTTCGGTGGAGCGCGCGTGGTTCCGATCAGATTTTCGATAATTTTGTGCAGCTTTGGGTTTTTAACAATAGAGCGCATTTTGAAGTTCAAACGATTATTTTTCATTTGATAAACCAAGTGCGCTCTATTGCTAAAAGGCAAAAAATTTGCGGGAATAATATTTTGTAATAAAAAAACATATTTTTCCTATGCAGAAAATCGGAATTTTAAATTTTTTTTAGCAATAGAGCGCACTTTGAATTTCAAACGATTTTTTCATTTAGTAAAGACAATGTGAAATTGAGAGAGTGCAGACTTGAATTTTCGGGAAACTTGAAAACTTCGGATTTTCTTCTAAAAAATCTGAATTTTTCAATTTTTTTTAGCAAATTTATCAATAGAGCGCACTTTGAACTTCAAACGAATATTTTTCATTTAATAAACCAAGTGCGCTCTATTGCTAAAAGCAAAAAATTTGCGGGAAAATTTGAAAAATTCGGATTTTCTTCTAAAAAATCTAGATTTCTGGAAGAAAAATTTTGTTAGCAATAGAGCGCGTTTGAATTTCAAACGAATATATTCCATTTCAAAAACTCAAGCGCGCTCTATTGATAAAAACACAATTTCTTCTTACTAATTTTGTTATCACAAAATCAAATTATCATTTTCCCAAGCGAAAAAAATCGTAAAATGTTTCATATTTGATTTGATTTGGACACCGAAAACTAAATAAACAACAAAATGCTGTTATCAAAAAAAAAATACAATTTTTGTTGTTGATAAAGGCCTATAGAAATGTTCAGTAGAAGAACAAGAAAAAAGTGGCGAACGAAATCGATACGAAAAAATTGAATTACTCTTATTTAGAGAAAAATGCACCTTTTTGCGGTTTGAAATGAGGGATTTATCAGCTTGAGAGACGCAGAGAAAAAAAGAGAAAATTTCTTTTTTTAATAAAAATCTTGTGGTCAAAAAGAAGCGACCACAATTTTTCATTTTCATTTTTCATTGCGGCTTTTGAGATGGAAGAAAAAATAATAGAAGAAGGAGAAGAAGAGCTGTGTAAATACGAGATTTTTCGGAAAAATGACACATTTTTGTGTGCGATTGAACAAATATGAAAAATATTTTGTATTTTTGGGAGGAGGAGTAAATAAAAATAATAACAAAACATTGGCGTAATTTGAGGCTTTTTGAGCTCAAAAGCCACGTATGGCAAGTTCTGAAATTTAGAGCCAAAATCCAGAATTTCAGCACTGAATTCCACGTGGCAAAACTTGCATTCGAGATTTTTAATGAAATATATATTTTCTGGTAGTTTTCGACCCGCTGATCACGATCCCCCTGTCTAAAACTGCAAATCTCAACTACTAACATGAGTTATTTTTGTAAGTGGCAAAGTTGGAAAATGTTGAAAAATTGGGACTTTGAAGGGTCCGAACTCATCTTCTTATGTAACCCAACCTCCTGAACAACCCTATGCTATCAGATTTTCATAAAAATAATTTTGAAGGCGAGTTCGGACCCTCCAAAATCCCAATTTTTCAAAATTTTCCAACTTTGCCACGTCATAACTCATGTTAGGAGTCGAGCTTTGCAGTTTTAGACAGGGGGATCGTGATCAGCAGGTCGAAAACTACTAGAAAACATATATCTCATTCGCGAAAAACTGGTTTTCAACAACATCAAGACGAAAAAAATCAATCTCTGCGAAAAAAAACGGCTGGGCCGAAAATTTCGCATTTTTTTAATATGCAAATTTATGTGAGATCGATAATTTACAACGTCGCGAGGAATTAATCAAATTTTCTTCTTTTTTTTTTGCTCCGAACGAAAAAAATGATGAAGAATCGAAATTGAAAAACATGTGAAACACTTTCAAAATTTTTTGAAACGTATATTTTTGGTTGCATTTTTTCGAATAAAATTTGAATTCTACCCATAAAAAACTAGTGAGTTTTCGTCCCAAAATAGGGAAAAATAAGTTAGACCTAAGTGCTCTTAGGTAAACTTGTAAGTATAAAATCATTGATGCAATTCAATTTCTCCCCAACCCATCGAATTAAAAACAACAACAACAACAAAAATAGGAAGAAGAAAAATGACACAAAGAGGAGAAAAAAGAGAGAAACTAGAAATCAATTTGAAGTGGGTGTGCGGAGGAAAGAGAGATGATTAGATTTGGCGGAAATTTGAAAATTTTCCGACTGGTTTTTGGGTTCATAGGTCATGGGGAAAGGGTTTTGGGTTTCTAGGCCACGTCAAATTCATATTATCGAAAATCTCATCGGTACCACGCGCTCCACCGAAATAAACACGCAACGCAGACCGCGCCGCGCCGCGCCACAACACACATACAAATAAGGGAACGATTCAAATTCCCTCCCTTTTTGTGTGTGTTGTGGCGCGGCGCGGCGCGGTCTGCGTTGCGTGTTTATTTCGGTGGAGCGCGTGGAGTACCGATGAGATTTTCGATAGTACTTGGATTTCTAGGCCATAAATTCTGGGAATTTAGGCCAGCGAGGCATTTCTAGAATTTACGAAAAAAATATTTGGGTTTCTGGGTCATCTAGAATTAATTTTTGGATTTTGATCTAATTTTTAGGTTTCCTAGGCTTTAGGAATACAATATTTGGGTTTCTAGGCCATGACAGCACGAAATGTTGGTTTCTAGGCCACCACGGCGTTTTCTAGGCCACAAATTCTTGGAATTTAGGCCAACGAGGCATTTCTAGACTGTACGAAAGAAATATTTGGGTTTCTAGGCCATCTAGAATTAATTTTTGGATTTTAACCTAATTTTTAGGTTTCTAGGCCAAATTTTGCGTTTTCAAGGCCTAGAAATCCAAATATCGTATTTCTAGAGCCCAAAAAACCCCAAATTCCAGCTTCTAGCTCAAATTCCCACCAAAAAATCGTACAAAAACCAGAATTTCGCAAAATTTCAGTTTTGTTTGTGAAAATAAATAAACAGAACCAAATAGAAGTCGTCGTCTCTGAATCGTTTGAATAATAAATAAAAGGGGGCTCTATTCTTCTCTATTTTCTTCTATTTTCCCCAAACACATTGGGCTCCAGAAGAAGGAAAAGACGGAAAACGAAGGCATAATTAAGTAATGAGTTCTTCTTGTCGACTTTGGCTAACTCTTTTCGAAACCGAAAAAAAGTTGCATTTTTCTGGGGAAGACACGTGGAAAGGACGAAAATATGAAAAATGGAAAATTGCCCGTTTTTATGGGATCTTTTTATGTGTTTATGACGGAAGACGAAAAATATTGTTTTAGTTTTTTTCGAATTTTGGGGGAAAATTTGATTTAGAGCACAAAAACACAAGTTTTCTGGCTATTATCGAAAATCTCACGCGCTCCACCGAAATAAACACGCAACGCAGACCGCGCCGCGCCACAACACACACAAATAAGGGAGGGAATTAAGTAGAATCGTTACCTTATTTGTGTGTGTTGTGGCGCGACGCGGTCTGCGTTGCGTGTTTATTTCGGTGAGATTTTCGATAATAGAACGCACGTCTAGAAACCCATCCTGACAAGGCCCCGCGCCTTGAGAGCTTCTGTGTCAAGAAGACGTGCCTAGAGAATCAGAAAAATCCGAATTTCACAGAAGGTTCCAGAAAAACAGCTGAAAAACAATTTACAGCTCGAATTTCAGAGAAAATCACAGCAATTTGCTTGTTTTCACCTAAAAACAAAACAAAACGGAGCAAAATAGAGAGGGAAAGAAGTATTCGAGTCTTATTTATAATCCTGAAAAAGAAGGCGAAAGCAGGAAAAAGACATAAGAATAAACAAATATGTCGTTTTTGCAACTAAAAATCGAGAACGACTGAAAAGTTGCGTAAAAACAAGTGTTTTTTTTGCGACAAAAAGCAAAATGAAATTGAAACAGGTGTTCGCGATTTTTGAGAAAAATCAATTTTTCGTTCAAAAAGACCGAAAAGTCTTTACATGTTGTAACAATAACAACAATAGGTTGAAAGTTTTTCGAGGTAAAAGGCCGAGAGATTGAGAGACACAGAGAGCGAAGAAGAAAAAGAAAAGACTAGCGGTGACCTTTGTGAGGTAAGAATTTTATATGAATACGGGTAAAAAGTGACAAAACTATGAAATTTATGTGAAATTCTGAATTTTCACACAAAAATCTTGAAAAATTGCTCGATTTCGTCATTTTTAATGAAAAACAGCAGCTTCTTGTCTTTTTTCACCAAAAATAAAACAAAATGCATATTTTTCTCACAATTGAAGTGCTAAATTTCAGTGAATTCATGAGAAAAACCGAGTATTCAGCAAAAATCTAACAAATCCCCCTAAAACCTCGAAAAAACACGCCGAAAAGAAAACTCTGAATACCAGATCTACCTAAATTCACCAAAACACACTAGTTAATCCATTCTTCAGTGCGCAATCAATCGGAACATCCGCAAACAAACAAAAAATACAGTTTTTTCACCGAAAAGAAAAAAAAAACAAAAACACATTTTCAAACACAATAATTTTGCCGGCGGCGCAGCGTGGCGAGACCCACCACACAAATTTGCAGCATGCGTCTTTTTTCACAGTACTTTCACTAAAATAAAATAAATAAATAAACAAGAATTGCGGGAATGACCGGGGATTATGCAAAAAAAAAACAGACTGGTACGAAGGAGAGAACTAGAAGGTGAAGTTGGAAAATAGCATGTGAATCGTGGAGGGTGTAGAGAAAGAGGGAGATAAATTAAAGGGAGGGAAGGGGGGCATATGTTCGTCCTATATATTAATTATAATTATATTCTCGAGGAGCAGAAGGAGAGAAAAGAAAGAGCCAGTTGGTTGGTTCGGAGCAAAAATTATTCGATTAGAAGAGGTTGCGTAGAAGAAACCTTTGGAAATGTGAATGCGAGGTGTGTGGCCTAGAAAAATAGAGTTTGGAGAACTCGGCCGCGTCCTTGTTTTCAAGGAAATTCAAATAAAAATGAATAAATTATCTCTTTTTGCGCGCTTCAATGAATATTTGACTGACTTTTTTGAATTTCTCAATGGAGCGCGCTTGCCTAACTCACCGATGCGCCTTGATTTCGCCGGGAAAATGTATCCAGACGCTGATGTTTTGCTGATTTTCGTCAATGTTCACGTAGAAAATCGCACTTCGTCGATTGTTTGTCCAGCGAACGCAGAATTTGTGACTGGAAAATGGAGTTTTGAAAATTTCGTGGGGAATCTGGAATTCTAGACACCTGGGAAGCCACGTGGCAAAAATAGGCCATGAATAAAAAACATTTTTTGACAAAAAATTCGTCAAAAAACTATATTTTTTCCTATTTTTTTCCACAAAAAAATGAAAAAAAATGTCAAAAAATAGGAAAAAAATATAGTTTTTGACATTTTCTGAATCGAAATTTTTTGTAAAAAAAAGTTTTTATTATTTTTTTTGAGAAAAATCCAAATTTTTTAGATTTCCAAAATTTTTTAAAAGTTTCCCTACATAAAAAATATTTGAATTTTTCAGCCATTTTCAGACTTTGGGCAAAAAAAAAACCCATTTTTTTTAATTTTTGAAAAATTAATTATGATTTTTGAAATTTTCTTCAAAAAATTATTTTTAAAATTTTTTTTTGAGAAAATCGAAAAAAAAACAAAAAAATTTTAAAAATTTTCAGAAAATAACAGAAAATTATTTTTTTTCCTGTTTTTTGACATTTTTTTCCTTTTTGTGTGGAAAAAATAAGAAAAATTATAGTTTTTTGACATTTTCTGAATTGAAATTTTTTGTAAAAAAAATTTTTTTTTTTATTATTTTTTTTTCAATTCAAAATTATAGCCAAAAAAAATTCCCTGAAAATTATACGTGTCAAAATTATATCAAGAAAATTCGGATTTTTCAAATAAAATTGTGGCGTTAGAACAATGGATTCGAAAATTTCTAGAGCACAAAAAGGTGCCACGTGGCAAAAATAGCCAAAAAACCTCACCGACTCATCCTTGCCAATTGTACCGTACACATAAACTGAATCACATATCGACACGGAGCGTAGGGAATGTTCCAGATCTGCAAAATTTTCAGATTTTCAGATTTTTTTTCAGATTTTTCTCCGAGAAATCTGAAATTCTCACCGAATCGATCATGGTTTGGATGGTTTTTCGGCCGTCGATTTGCGGTGTCCAAGGTTGCTCCTGGCTGGAAATATTTTCAGATTCTAACTGTCTGCGTCTCTCTCTCTCTCTAGCTCACCTAAAAATCGTGGAAGATGGTGGAGATGATGTTGAGCAATGTTCATCGATTGATCTTTGTGTGGGTGGAGGTTTTGGGCGGCATACGGTCTGACGGATTCGCTCCACTGATTCATCGAGATGGTGCAGATTCTGAAAACTTTCTAGAAGTTAGGGTAACTTTGCCGCTTCGCGGAAGATAGTGCCGCTTACGCGGAAGCTTCCGCGTCTAGATTATCCGTAGAAGTTAGGGTAACTTTACCGCTGCGCGGAAGATACTGCCGCTTACGCGGAAGCTTGCGGTCTACACTCGCTTCGCTCGAATTTGCGCGAATTTTAAAAATTCAAATATTTGTGATGTCACATTTTCGAGCTACAGTATCTAAAGAATTCTGGAGTACTGTAGAGAGTACGGTAGCACCTCAAAAACTCACCTCAACATTTCTCAACGACGAAATAAAGGCGGTGCAGATCAAAGCGCGCGCGTGTTTTCGAATTTCTCTAACCTTCCGATCTTGTTCCATTCTTTTTTCAGAAAAAAAATAAAATAAAATGAAAAGTGACAAAAAAAATGCTTTGCAAAATTCATTGAACCCAACTTCCGATTCACTTTTTTTTGTGGAATTCCAAAAAAAAAATCGTTGATTTTTGGCCCAAACTCAAAAAAAAATTCGAATTTCCACGTGACCTAGAGAAAAAAATGAATAAAAATTTAAAAAATTCAAAAATTTTCCGTTTCCCGCCATTTTTTATTGATTGTTTTGTTAGAAAATGACGACTAGACCGAAAATTAAAGTGGCATCGATTATAAACGGAAAATATTTGGTGAGCTACAGTAATCCAGGAGTACTGTAGTGGAGCTTGATTTACAGTAATTCTGGACTACAGTAACCTTTAGAAAAAAATAAGCAGTCCCAAATTTCTTTTGGGTCTGCCAATTATTTATTGAACATTTTGTGTTCTGCAAATAAAACGACAGATAGTTCAGTGGTAAAACTCTCGATTATGAATCTGATGGTGGCGAGTTCGATCCCTCCTGCATGCGAACTTTTATTTTTTTTTTAACCCAAAAACAATTCCAGGCGTTCCGAAAACTTGGCGAAGGTGGCTGTGGATCAATCTACGAAGTGGCCCTAGTCAAATGCCCCCAAAAACGATTTGCATGCAAAGCCGAAACTACAGTACCCGATGAAGATCCAACTCTACCAATGGAGCACAAAGTGATTCAACTCTTAAATGAGCGAAATTCTCAACATTCCGTGGAGCTTTTGGAAAAAGGCAAGGGCGAAAATTATCAATTTCTGGTGATGACTCTGTTGGGGCCATCTTTGGATGCGATTCGCGCCACTTTACCGCTCAAAAAATTCTCGACGTTTTCGACGTTGGTTGTGATTATACAGGCGTTGGATTCGTTGAAGGAATTGCATGATATTGGGTGGGTTTTTGCAAACGACACTCCGCGTTGATTACACTGCCTTTCGAAAAAAAATTCAAGAAAAAACAATTTTAAAAAAAAAACAATTTTTCCTATTTTTTGACATTTTTTCCACACAAAAATGAAAAAAAAATAGAATCAAAAAAATTTTTTTTTTAATTTTTTTTTGTTCAAAAACAGAAAATTCGTTAATTTCATCGTTTCCAGCACGAAAAATAACCCTAAAACCAAATTCAAAAAAATTTTTTTTAAAAAACAACGACACTCCGCAATGACGCGTTGTGTAGTTCTCGCGGACAAGTTTCGAAAATTTTCTTTTTTTCTCGGTTTCGCGCTATTTTTTACGACACTCCGCGTAGATTACACTGCATTTTCGAAAAAAAATACTAAAAATAACTATTTTTGACAAAAAATTTCGTCAAAAAACTATATTTTTTCCTATTTTTTGACATTTTTTCCACACAAAAATAAAAAAAATGTCAAAAAATCAGAAAATTCGGTAATTTCATCGTTTCCAGCACGAAAAATAACCCTAAAACCAAGAAAAAATTTTTAAAAAACAACGATACTCCGCAATGACGCGTTGTGTAGTTCTCGCGGACAAGTTTCGAAAATTTTATTTTTTCTCGGTTTCGCGCTATTTTTTTACGACACTCCGCGTTGATTACACTGCCTTAGCTGCGAAAATCACGAAATTTCAGAAAAATGTGAGCTTTTTTGACAAAAATCAGAAAATTCGGCTTTTTTGACAAAAAACTATATTTTTTCCTATTTTTTGACATTTTTTCCACACAAAAATGAAAAAAAAAATGTCAAAAAATGTTTTTTTTTTACAAAAATCAGAAAATTCGGTAATTTCATCGTTTCCAGCACGAAAAATAACCCTAAAACCAAGAAAAAAAATTTAAAAAAAAACAACGACACTCCGCAATGACGCGTTGTGTAGTTCTCGCGGACAAGTTTCGAAAATTTTCTTTTTTTTCGGTTTTGCGTCATTTTTCATGTTTTTGAAGCGTTTTCTCAATCAAAAATCGATAAACGACACTCCGCTTGATGACACTGCATGTGTTTTTCTTTTTCGAATGAAATTTTCGCAAAAATCGCGCAAACAACACTCCGCGCGATGTTTTCCCTAAAAAACTATCAACCGCGCTCCACCGAACTCATCAATTTTTTCCAGCTTCATTCATCGTGACGTCAAACCGGCCAACTTTGCCATCGGAACCCTCGGCACCCCGAAACAGCGACTTCTACACGTTTTGGATTTCGGAATCGCTCGACAATATGTGGTGAGTGTTTTTTTGCGCCAACAAATGTTTTGCTGACGCATTTTTTGTTGTTTCGCAGACAAAAACCGAAGATGGACGTCAGAAAATGAGAAGACAACGTAAAATTGTGCCGTTTCGTGGAACATTGCGATATTGTTCAGTGGCGACGCAGGAGCGAAAAGAGCAAGGAAGACATGACGATTTGTGGAGTCTGTTTTATATGTTGGTCGAATTTTCGAAAGGTTAGGGTAGCCTAATTAGGCTAATCCACGTGGCAATTTGCATTTTTGTTTCAAATTTCAGGTTCTCTACCATGGGAAGGTCTTACCGATGAAGAAGAGTTGCGAAAACTCAAAAGTGACATGCAAGAACTCACCAACGGACTCGATGAAGAATATGTGAGCAACAAGTCGTCTATTCTAGCAAACCCGATTATGAAATTTTGCGAAGATTGTTATTGAACGTGTTCATTCGCCGCAAATTCAAGGCGAATATGAAGGTTGATTGGGAGCATGGCGGGAGATTTGAGCACTATTTTGAGAAGAAAACGGCGACGTTGTAAGTGCAACAAAAAAAAAAGGATGGGCTGAACCGGGGATTGAACCCGCGACCTCTCGCACCCAAAGCGAGAATACATACCACTAGACCATTCGGCCACACATTTTCCCCTCTCTTTAATTGTCATGATAATAGTGTTGCAGGCCAACTGTGACGGAGAAAGATATGACAAACGTGGAATTAGAAAAGTTATTGGCAGTTCCGGAGAAGGTTGTGAAAGTGACATTGGAAGTGAGTTATGACGTGGCAAAATTTAAAAAAATCAAACTTTCAGGAAAATAATCCATGGAAGTGAGTGCGGATAATTCATGCAACGATGATACGCAATTCCGGCGATAGAAAATTAAAATCTGTCCGTCGCAAAATGAGTCGCGAGAAAAACAAAATCATGCAAATCGAGCCTGCAAAATCTATCGAGTTTTCACCACGACAATTCCGTCAAGACAACATGCGCAAAAAAAAGTCGCGCAACAAGAAAGTCGCTGGAAACAAAAAGCTGAAGTGGAGAAAAAGGAGCGATTGGCGAAGAAAATCGAAGCGCAACGAAGAGCCAAAGAAGATGTTGTGGTGCCGGAAGAAATTGCGACGGAGATGAAGAAAAGGAAATGAAGTTTTTTGACATTTTCGAAATTTTGTGTTGAAAATTGGAATTTTCATCGATTTTCAGATAATCTATCGTTTTCAGCGCGAAATTCTGATCTAGAAAAATTTGAATTCGGGGACTAGGTTTTGCAAAATTCAAATTCTAGTCCTTCAGCTTGCGAAATGAGTTTCTAGACTGAAATTTTGTGCTGAAAATCGTGGAAATCGTGATTTTTGTGGATTTTCAGTGCGGCAAGTTCCTTTTTCAATTTTTTTCAGATTTGCAATTTCAGCTTTTCAGCATCCATTCTTCTGAAAAAATCTTTTTCTAGAGCTCTCTCAAAAAATCGAAAAAAATCAGCATTTCTCATTATTTTTAAGCTCAAAATTCTGATTCATCTGACTCATTTGATGATTTTTCCAAACCTGTAATTATTTTTTTTTATTTGTAAAAATTCCCGCTTAAAAATAATGAGAAATGCTGATAAACCCTCAGTTTTCCCTTTATTTTTCTCAATTTTTAGTATTTTTGAGAGCTCTAGAATTTTTTTCAGAAAACATGGATGCTGCTCAAGAAGAAGCTGAAATTGCAAAGCTGAAAATCGAGATTGCAAAATTGAAAAAAGAGCTTGCCGCACTTCGCTTCGCAGAAATGGCTAGAAGTTTCCAGACGTCCGAAGTTCAAGATCCGATTTTGGAAAATCAGAGAATTCGAGAAGAGGAAGAGGCTCGATTGGCGGAGGTGGAAAGAGCCAAAAATCAATGGAGATGTGATATTATGTGATTTTTTTTGGATTTTTTGATTTTTGAAATGTTCCCGAGTTTTTTTTCCCCAAAAATTTTTGAATTTTTTTTTTTAATTCTGTTTTGTTTTGTATGATAACTCATTTTCAAGATCAATAAATCAATAATTTCCACGAAATCTGTTTTTTTTTCAATCAAACTAGATTCTAGTCGTCAAACTAGACTCTAGTTTTTCTTCATCGTCAAACTAGACTCTAGTTTTTTCTTCTTCAAACTAGACTCTAGTTTTTCTTCATTGTCAAACTAGACTCTAGTTTTTCTTCATTGTCAAACTAGACTCTAGTTTTTCTTCATTGTCAAACTAGACTCTAGTTTTTCTTCATCAAACTAGACTCTAGTTTTTTCATCGTGAAACTATCTAAACTCTAGTTTTCTCTTCATTGTCAAACTAGACTCTAGTTTTTTCTTCATCGTCAAACTAGATTCTAGTTTGTCTTCATCGTGAAACTATCTATACTCTAGTTTTTCTAAATATGGACTAGAATTCGAATTTTGCAAAACCTAGTCCCCGAATTCAAATTTTTCTAGATCAGAATTTTGCGCTGAAAACGATGGATTATCTGAAAATCCATGAAAATCACGATTTCCATGATTTTCAGCACAAAATTTCAGTCTAGAAACTCATTTTTAAGTTGAGGGACTAGAAAATTTGAATTTTGCAAAACCTAGTCCCCCATTTTTTTCAGGAAATATGTTTCTAGATCAGAATTTTGCGCTGAAAACAATGGATTATCTGAAAATTGATGAAAATCACGATTTCCATGATTTTCAGCACAAAATTTCAGCCTAGAAACTCATTTTTCATCCGAGGGACTAGAATTTGAATTTTGCAAAACCTAGTCCCCCATTTTTTTCAGGAAATATGTTTCTAGATCAAAATTTCGTGCTGAAAACGATGGATTATCTGAAAATCGCTAAAAATCACGAATTTCCAGCCAAAAAGGTTGGCCGAAGACTAGTCTGAATTGTGTTGATATGGCGATCGCACTCAGAATCATTTCCAGAAGAAATTGCTTGCCGAGACCGTTTCCCAATCTCTCTGTGAAATAGAGAGAAACCTTTCTTCTACAGTCTCATTTCTATCAAGAAATATTATCTAAATACTTCCTAAGTATCACTTATTTGGACATTCTCTCAGACCTTCCCGGGATTCGAATTAGACCACACAAATTGGGCCTTTGAGTCACTCCCATTCGCCTTCTTTCGGCCAACCTTTCAAAAGAGAGAGAAATTCGGGAGAGATAAAAAGGGCAGTGAAAAGGAGCGACCGACGTTTGACGGGTTTTGCGAGGCGACATGTTTTGTGTGCGGAGTGGGCGGAGCTTCGCTTTTTTGTTGCGGCGAGCGCTTTTGGCGCGAGTGTAGAGGAAAAACCCGCGAGTGTATGTCCCTTTAAAATACTGTAGCCTCGAGTTATATCTGCTATGGTGAGTTAGCCTAACTTTTTTCAATTTTTAAAGATCGATTTTTTCAATTTTCCCAAAATCCCTCCCCAAAAAACTCACCAATCGCTTCAATTTCACACAAAAATCATAACAAATTCGAAATCCTCCAAGTTTTCCACGTTTTTGCCATTTTTCGAGCTGAAAATCAGAAAATTTGAATTTTTCTAGCAAAATTCTTTTTTCTCTAGAAAAAACCCACCTTTTTTCGATAATCCTCGGATTTTCCGTTGAAAGCGATGATTTCAGCATTGTAGAACATCTGAAAATGCAATTTTTGTCTGAAATTCACTGATTTTCCCCCGGAAACCTGAAAACCGGGGTTACCCAGCGAAAAAAAAATGAAAATTTTCTCGTGTTGCGCTAAACAACGGGCAAGCCGGAGTGTCGTTGTAAAATCAATCAAAATTAATTAATGGCGCCAAAAAATTTGAATTTTAAATTGTTGGCGCGTTTTTAAAAAATTCAAATTTGCTAAATTTGCCACGTGGCTGATTTTTTGGCGCCAAAAATTTGAATTCAAATTTTTTTGAATTCAAAATTTCTTCTTTTTGATACATAATATGTTATATTATAAAGCTTTATAAAATGGGAAAAGTGAATAAATATATATTGGATAAATATAAAATCACACAGGAAAACACATTTGCTTGCGGAAAATTCCGCATTTCCGGATCATCACAAGCGTTGCCGTCCGGAAAGCACGCGGATAATACAACCGTGTCCGAATTTGGCGACAATTTGCGCGTGCCAAGCCAAAAGTGATTGACAAATCGCGGCGTCCGCCTGGATTTCCATCGCTTTGTAGACGTATTTCATCAGAATGTCGGCTTCGTCAATTGAGAGCTTCTGGAAATTTCAGATTTTCAGATTTTTTTTTTCCAGATTTTGTTTTTTTTTCAGAAAAAACCTGAACCGCCGCCTCGATTTCGGTGGTCTTGAAGGATTGCAAAACTTTGGCGACGAGTTGAGTTGCACGATCTTTTACACCTTGATCTTTGGTGTCTAAAGGTGGAGTTAGAAGTGAGGCGTGAAGAGCGTCTTGAAGTCGACTTGAGGCCAGGAATGATTGAATTGTGTGCTGATCTGGGCCGAGGCCGGGGGTCTCGACGGCTGAAAATCGAGAATTTTAGAGCCAAAAATGATGAAAAATCGAGATTTTTGAAGGTTCTGAAGTGATTTTTGATGAAAATTGACCTTCTGAGGCCTTCTGGAGTCAATTTTCATCAAAAATCACTTCAGAAGCTCCAAAAATCTTGATTTGTCATCATTTTTTGCTCTAAAAATTTAAAAAAACTAATTTTGACCTAGATTTTTTCTATGTTGAAAAAAAACATTTATTTTCGTTTGTGAATCAGCGCTGCTGTGTCAAAATCAGTTTTTCAGCCAAAAATGATGACAAATCGAGATTTTTCGAGCTTCTGAAGTGATTTCTGATGAAAATTGACCTTAGAATCCACTTTCCAGAAGTTTTTGTTGATTTTTCGGGAAATGCATCTAAAAAACTTCTGAAAAGTGGATTCCAGGGTCAATTTTCATCAGAAATCACTTCAGAAGCTTCAAAAATCTCGATTTGTCATCATTTTTTGCTGAAAATTTAGTTTTTTAGTTTTTCAGTCAAAAATGATCACAAATCGAGGATTTTTGAAGGTTTTGAAGTGATTTTTGATGAAAATTGACCTTCTGGGGCCTTCTGGAGTGAATTCTGATGAAAATTGACCTTCTGGGGCCTTCTGGAGTGAATTCTGATGAAAATTGACCTTCTGGGGCCTTCTGAAGTGATTTTTGATGAAAATTGACCTTCTGGGGCCTTCTGGAGTGAATTCTGATGAAAATTGACCTTCTGGGGCCTTCTGGAGTGAATTCTGATGAAAATTGACCTTCTGGGGCCTTCTGAAGTGATTTTTGATGAAAATTGACCTTCTGGGGCCTTCTGAAGTGATTTCTGATGAAAATTGACTCCAGAAGGCCCCAGAAGGTGAATTTTCATCAAAAATCACTTCAAAACCTTCAAAAATTTCGATTTGTCATCATTTTCGAGTTTTTCAGTCAAAAATGATGACAAATCAAGATTTTTGAAGGTTTTAAAGTGATTTCTGATGAAAATTGACCCCGGAATCCACTTTTCAGAAGTTTTTGTTGATTTTTCGGGAAATGCATCGAAAAAACTTCTGAAAAGTGGATTCCAGGGTCAATTTTCATCAAAAATCACTTCAGAAGCTTCAAAAATCTCGATTTGTCATCATTTTTGGCTGAAAAACTCGAAAAACTAAATTTTCATTCAAAAATGATGACAAATCAAGATTTTTGAAGCTTCTCAAGTGATTTTTGATGAAAATTGACCTTCTGGGGCCTTCTGGATTCAATTTTCATCAGAATATCACTTGAGAAGCTTCAAAAATCTCGATTTGTCATCATTTTTGACTGAAAACTCGAAAAACTAATGCTTTTTCGAAATCCCATCAAAATCCCCCGAAAAAACTCACAATCATCATTTTCATTGTATTGTTCTGGATCAAAAGCATCAACATCAAGTTTACGATACGCCGTATTTTGCATATTTTTCGCCATTTTGAGAGATTAGTCACCGAAAACGCTAAAGAAATGAAAATTTTCTGTTTGTGTGGAGAGAGAGTGAGAGACGCAGACGGATTAGGGTCGCGGGGACGAGGGACGAGGAATTCCTAGGCCATTTATTTTTATTTTTCTTTTTTTTTTGGGGCGAACAGAGTTTTTGGGGTGTTTTCTTATAGTTCCTTCACTAATCAACATTGTTTTTCACAGAGAAAATGAAGAACTTGAAAATCAGCACGGTCTCCCAACAGGATGTGCCCGAAACATCGCAAATCTTCGATATAAATCCGATAACTGGCGAGATTATAATTGCAACCAATAATCATCTCATATTCCCCGAATCTGGCAAGCAAATCGCATTCGAAAATCAAGAAAACCTGCCGATTATTCTATTGTCAGTGAAAAATGAGCAGGTTTTGGTTTTGTTGGCGAATGGAAGTGGATTTGGGTGGATGGAGGGTGCTGAGGCTGCGGAATTTTTAGAGATCTGCGATATTTGTCATAGTGAAAGAGCGTCTGCTGAATGGAGTCCTGATGAGCAAATTTTGGCGATTTCTGATGGAAATGCTCTATTTTTCATCGATCCATCGTTAACCACATTTTATGAGAGGTTTTTGGCTAAAAAAAAAGGTTTTTGGCTAAAAAAACCCCCAAAATTTCCAGAATTCTTTCATTCAACGATGATGAATTACACGCGGCACCAGTGAACGTCGGTTGGGGCTCGGAAAGCACACAATTCCGCGGCTCGGCCGGAAAACTGAAAGCCGGTGAGAAAATCGAGAAGGAACGTGTGGAGTTGGAGGCGCATTCGAAGAAGTCGAGTGTTTGTTGGAGATTTGATGGGGAATTTTTGGGAGTCTCGTATTTTTCGGAAGGGGAGAGGACTAGAATGTTGACGGTGCGTTTTTGTTTATTGTTTTGAATGAGGCTAAGTTACCCTAACTTTCTAGAAGTTAGGGTAACTTTGCCGCTGCGCGGAAGATAGTGCCGCTTACGCGGAAGCTTGCGGTCTACACTCGCTCCGCTCGAAGCTTCCGCGTCTAGATTACCCGTAGAAGTTAGGGTAACTTATCCTCTTACGCGGAAGCTTCGAGCGGAGCGAGTGTAGACCGCAAGCTTCCGCGTAAGAGGCTAAGTTACCCTAACTTTCTAGAAGTTCTAGAACTTTCTAGAAGTTAGGGTAACTTTGCCGCTTCGCGGAAGATAGTGCCGCTTACGCGGAAGCTTGCGGTCTACACTCGCTTCGCTCGAATAAAGGGAAGCTTCCGCGTAAGAGGCTGAGTTACCCTAACTTCTACGGGAAATCTAGACGCGGAAGCTTCCCTTTATTCGAGCGAAGCGAATGTAGACCGCAAGCTTCCGCGTAAGCGGCACTATTTTCCGTGCAGCGGCAAAGTTACTCTAACTTCTACAGATAATCTAGACGCGGAAGCTTCCCTTTATTAGCCCCATAAAAGACAAATCAAGCCTCACATCTTCCAAAAAAAAAAAAATGAAATTGGTGATTTTGAAGGCTTGATTTGTCTTTTAGGCTGATTAGAAGGTCTTAAAATAGCATTTCTGTACACTAAAATGCGTTTTAGCTTCACTTTATTCAATTTGTTAAGAAAATGGTGAAAAAATGAATGAAAATACCGTTCGTGAATCACTTTTTTGGTTTTTTTAACCTAATTAACGTCGGTCGGAATTATATAACTTGTAGCAATCTTCAATTTTTGTTTTCGAAATTTCCTCCAATTTGCAATGCAATATGTGATCGGAAAAATTTTCGTAACATTTGTTGAATAAAGACACATTAGATTTTGAAATGGTAAATCAAAGTACCATAAGACAATTCCAATAAAACTCATAAAATTGAACAAGAAAATTGGTATATTTTGATAGATAATTGCCAACTCATATTTTCTCTTTGTTTCAGACAATAATTGCGTATTCCGATGAATTTTGAATAATATGAAGGCATGAATGAATAATGAGATATAGGTTATAAGAAATTGCGAGATTATTGTATATTTTATATGGAATATATTAGGTTCTTTTCCTTGCACATCACATTTGTAGGTGTTTTCAAGAAAATTATATATTATACATGATTCTTCAAGTTTACAATCATTATTTTTGTGTAACAACATTGTGAAAATAATCTCGATAACCACCAAAAATATCCAAAATTTTAACCATTTTCCCTCAACAAATTTGTAAAGACAATGAATTTCTTGTACAATAACAAATCTTTGTATAGAAATCAAGAAAATAAATCCGATTCCAGACGCGAAAAGGGGCGAGATTGTTGTTTGAATCCACGCGAAAAATAATAAAAAATAAGTGATTATTGAGATATTCTTGAAAATTAGCAGAAGACTGATAGATGAAAAGGTTAGAATTGTAGTTATTATATCAATCAAAATGAAATAGAAGATTGGTAGGTAGATTTGATAAATCAAAGATTTTCGATCATCCAAGCTTGATTTTGTGAAAATGTAGATATAGGGAAATTTAAAAATTGTTGGAATATGCTTCAAAATAAGTTGGATAATCCAATTAATCTCGTTAGAGTTGGACATTTTTTTTAGTGCAAGAATGAATATGAAATATGAAAAATTATGGGCTTTCTATGTAGTAAACTATAATTTTCTATTCTTCTCTTGCCAAAAATGGTAATTAGAGAAAATTATAGTTTACTACCTAAAAAACCTATAATTTTTCATATTTCATATTCAGTCTTGCACTAAAAAATGTCCAACTCATTTTGAAGCATATTCCAACAATTTTTAAATTTCCCTATATCTACATTTTCACAAAATCAATGATCGAAAATCTTTAATTTATCAAATCTATCTACCAATCTTCTATTTCATTTTGATTGATATGATAACTACACTTCTAACCTTTTCATCTATCAGTCTTCTGCTAATTTTCAAGAATATCTCAATAATCACCTATTTTTTATTATTTTTCGCGTCTGGAATCGCATTTATTTTCTTGATTTCTATCCAAAGATTTGTTATTGTACAAGAGAATTTTACAAATTTGCTAAAATTTTGGCTAAAAAAAGAGATTATTTTCACATTGTTGTTACACAAAAATAATGATTGTAAACTTGAAGAATCATGTATAATATATAATTTTCTTGAAAACACCTACAAATGTGATGTGAAAGGAAAAGAACCTAATATATTCCGTATAAAATATTCAATAATTTCGCAACTTTTTATAACCTATATCTCATTATTCATTCATTGCTTCATATTATTCAAAATTCATCGGAATACGCAATTATTGTCTGAAACAAGGAGAAAATATGAGTTGGCAATTATCTATCAAAATATCCCAATTTTCTTGTTCACTTTTATGAGTTTTATTGGAATTGTTTTATGGTTCTTTGATTTACCATTTCAAAACTTAATGTGTCTTTATTCAACAAATGTTACGAAGGTTTTTCCAATCACATATTGCATTGCAAATTGGAGGAAATTTCGAAAACAAAAATTGGAAATTGCTACAAGTTATATACCGACGTTAATTAGGTGATTCACAAAATTAAAAAAAAAAATTTTTTTTTTTTTGAATATATTTTGTTTAAGATTTGATCTGAAAATTTCCAGATCTTCGACAAAAATGGAGCTGTGCAGAGCTCAATGAATATCCGCAATATTTATTTGTCCGACTGTTTTGCAATGCGCCCCAACGCAAATCTCATTTGCTCCTCAATTTTGAAAGAAAACGGCATGGATGAAGTTGTATTTTTCGAGCGAAATGGCGAAACTCGAAATGGATATTTGATGAAATGGTCGAAAAATCAGAAATCTAGAAGAATCAAGAAGATTTCCTGGAATTCTACAGGATCGATTTTGGCTTTTCATGTGATTTGTGGAGAGGAAGAGTTTTGTGAGTTTTTATCTGTTGAAGTTAGGGTAACTTTGCCGCTTCGCGGAAGATCGTGCCGCTTACGCGGAAGCTTGCGGTCTACCAATTTTCCGGAAAATGATTTTTAATAGTAATATTTTCCGAATATTGCCTAAATTTTGGGAAATTTTCCAAGTTTATGATAGAAAAAATGAAATTTTTGAAATTTTTTCAATTTTTACGATTTTTTTTCAACGTAAAATCATCAAAATTTCGATTTTGATCCAAATTTCAAAAAATTTGAATTTTTGAGTCAAAATTTCAATGAAAATGAGAATTTCAAAAAAAAAATTTAAAAAAAAATATTATTTTAAATTTTGCCTAAATTTTGGGAAATTTTCCAAGTTTATGATAGAAAAAATGAAATTTTTGGAATTTTTTCAATTTTTACGATTTTTTAAACGTAAAATCATATCAAAATTTCGATTTTGATCCAAATTTCAAAAAATTTGAATTTTTGAGTCAAAATTTCAATGAAAATGAGAATTTCAAAAAAAAATTAAAAAAAAAATATTATTTTAAATTTTGCCTAAATTTTGGGAAATTTTCCAAGTTTATGATAGAAAAAATGAAATTTTTGGAATTTTTTCAATTTTTACGATTTTTTAAACGTAAAATCATATCAAAATTTCGATTTTGATCCAAATTTCAAAAAATTTGAATTTTTGAGTCAAAATTTCACTGAAAATGAGAATTTCAGAAAAAAATTTTAAAAAAAATTTTGGGAAATTTTCCAAGTTTATGATAGAAAAAATGAAATTTTTGGAATTTTACGATTTTTTGAACGTAAAAATAAGTTTTAGTGCCAATTTAAGGCTGAAAATCGCGAATTTCAGAATTTTCCGGATTTTCCGCCTGATATTAATGTTTTAAAATTTGCAATTTTAGGTCAGAAAATTCGAAAAATTCCTGAAATTTATATATTTTTGTTAGAAAAAACCACTTCTAGACTCAAATTTCATGCTGAATTAGCTGAAAATCTTTCCAATTTCAGCCAAAAATTCTGGAATTTTCAGTGCAATTCTGGAGACTTTCCAACTACGAATTCACCCAAAAAATCACCTGGAAACTGGAAATTTCTTCAAATTTCACCTTCAAATGGAGCACAATTGATGAAAATGTGATTTATGTGCTGGAAAATGGGAAATTCTGGAATTTCTCGATTTTTGAGAGTTCCTCGTATTCCCAGGATTTGGAAATGAATCTGGTTGTGGCGACAGATGAGATTCGAATTTCGGACCTGTGCAAACGTGCGATTCCACCGCCGATGTTCGAAAATTCGCTGAATTTTGAGGCCGATGTGGTTTTTTATAGAATTTTGGAGAAGAAAATTCATGTTTTGACGGCGGATTCGGTTATTCATCAATGTGAGGATTTTGAGGGGGGGAAAACCTAACTTTCTAGAAGTTAGGGTAACTTTACCGCTGCGCGGAAGCTTGCGGTCTACACTCGCTCCGCTCGAAGCTTCCGCGGAAGCTTGCGGTTTACCCTAACTTTTTAGAAGTTAGGGTAACTTTGCCGCTGCGCGGAAGCTTGTGCCGCTTACGCGGAAGCTTGCGGTTTACCCTAACTTTCTAGAAGTTAGGGTAACTTTACCGCTTCGCGGAAGATAGTGCCGCTTACGCGGAAGCTTGCGGTCTACCAATTTTCCGGAAAATGATCTTTACTAGAAATATTTTCAATTTTCCCTAAATTTTGGGAAATTTTCTCAATTTATGATAGAAAAAATGAAATTTTTGGAATTTTTTTCAATTTTTCGGATTAAAATCATAGAAAAATTAAATTTAGGTTCCCTAAATAGGCAAAATTTTGAATCTAAAATTGAAAATTAAAAAAAAATCCTATTTTTTCATTTTTTTGTGGAAAAAAATGTGGAAAAATAGGAAAAAATATAGTTTTTTCTCAAAATTAAAAAAAAAATTAATTTTTTTCGAACCCCATAAAAATCGGAATTTTTTGGTTCTAAAATTAAAAATAATTAAAAAAAACATTTTTTTACAAAAATGTCAAAAAACAGGAAAAAATATAGTTTTTTTGCAAAAAAAAAATGTTTTTTTATTTTTTTTCCGACTTGAAATACCCCATAAAAATCGGAATTTTTCG
The DNA here is from genome assembly GCA_947459285.1 of Caenorhabditis angaria. Taxonomy (NCBI): domain Eukaryota; kingdom Metazoa; phylum Nematoda; class Chromadorea; order Rhabditida; family Rhabditidae; genus Caenorhabditis; species Caenorhabditis angaria. Next base: position 11,277,131 of record CANHGI010000001.1, read on the forward strand.
GTTCTAAAATTAAAAAAAATAATAAAAAAACAATTTTTTTTACAAAAAAAAGGAAAAAATGTCAAAAAATATAGTTTTTCGACATTTTCTGAATCGAATTTTTGTAAAAAAAAATTTTTTAATTAATTTTTTTCAGAATTTTTCGGTCCTAAAATTAAATTTCCCGAATATCCTGAATTTAGGGCTCAAAATTCAGCCAAAAAATATGATTTTTTGGCTGAAATTGAAAACAAATCATGATTTTCAGCCAGTTGAGCCTAAAATTTGAGTCTAAAAGTGTTTTTTCTCGCAAAAATATATAAATTTCAGAAATTTTTCGAATTTTTTGACCTAAAATTCCTAAAAATCGGCTGAAAATCGAAATTTCAGACCTTGAAAAATTTTCCAAAAAAATTCTGAAATTCGCGATTTTCAGCCCTAATTTGGCACTAAACCTTATTTTTGTAATTTAGTAACTATTTGAGACGTTTTACGTTCAAAAAATCGTAAAATTTCAAAACTTTCATTTTTTCTATCATAAACTTGGAAAATTTCCCAAAATTTAGGTAAATTTGAAATTAAAAATTTTTTTAAAAATTTTTTTTGAAATTCTCATTTTCAGTGAAATTTTGACTTAAAAATTCAAATTTTTTGAAATTTGGATCAAAATCGAAAAAAAAAATCGTTAAAATTGAAAAAAATTCCAAAAATTTTTTTTTTCTATCATAAACTCAGAAAATTTCCCAAAATTTAGGCAATATTCTGAAAATATTACTACTAAAGATCATTTTCCGGAAAATTGGTAGACCGCAAGCTTCCGCGTAAGCGGCACTATCTTCCGCGCAGCGGTAAAGTTACCATAGCTTCTAGAAAGTTAGGGTAACTGAGCCTCGGAAAATTGATTTTTCCTTGAAAAATTCTGAATTTTCAGTCGCGCAATCTTCCAACACAACAAACTTCCAAAAAATCCAAACATCTCTGCTCCAAAATCCATCAAAAGGCCCGATTTCTGGTTTCACCTATGATTCTGAAGCTGAAACTTATGCGATCTCAAAAAATATCGATTTTTCCGAATTTGGAGCAATTCAAGTTTATAATGTGAAAATATCGAAAGTTTGGCTAACTGCCGAAGCTGCTTTATATATTGATGGAACTAAAATCGCAAGTAATATTATTTCAATTCTTCCCAAAGAAAATGATTTGATGGTAATTGATTTTGAAAATAAATTGAGATTTGTGGATTTCGAAAATCTCCGATTTGCTGAAGATGTGAGAGATGTTGAAGCTGGTTGCGAATTGGTTTCTGCAGATTCCGCAACAGCTAATGTGGTTTTGCAAGCTGCGCGAGGAAATTTGGAGACGATTCAGCCGAGAAGATTTGTGATTCGCGAGATTAAGAGACTTCTAGATGAGAAATTGTATATTGAAGCTTTTAAGTTTATGAAAAAACATCGGATTGATATGAATTTTGCGATGGATTATAAGAAGGAGGTGGGCGAATTCTCTGAAAAGTTACCCGAACTTTCTAGAAGTTAGGGTAACTTTGCCGCTTCGCGGAAGATAGTGCCGCTTACGCGGAAGCTTGCGGTCTATACTCGCTCCGCTCGAAGCTTCCGCGTCTTGATTACCCGTAGAAGTTAGGGTAACTTTACCGCTTCGCGGAAGATAGTGCCGCTTACGCGGAAGCTCGCGGTCTACCAATTTTCCGGAAAATGATCTTTAGTAGTAATATTTTCAAAATTTCCCAAATTTTAGGAAATTTTCTAAGTTTATGATGGAAAAAATGAAATTTTTGGGATTTTTTTTCAATTTTCACGATTTTTTTAACGTAAAATCATCAAAATTTCGATTTTGATCCAAATTTCAAAAAAAAATTTAAAAAAAAAAATATTTTCCGAATATTGCCTAAATTTTGGGAAATTTTCCAAGTTTATGATAGAAAAAATGAAATTTTTCAGAATTTTACGATTTTTTGAACGTAAAACGTCTCAAATAATTACTAAATTACAAAAATAAGGTTTAGTGCCAACTTAAGGCTGAAAATCGCGAATTTCAGAATTTTCCGGATTTTCCAGTTCAAAAAATCCGGAAATTTGGGCTCTCAAAAGTTAGCATAACTCAATTTTTGATGATTTTTGTGAAAAATTTTATTTTTCTCAAAAAATTATTTTGAAATGGAGCCGGAAAATTCGAAAAAATTTTCAAGATCTGAAATTTCGATTTTCAGCCTATTGGGCACTCAAAAAATCGTAAAATTCTGAAAAATTGAAAAAAATTCCAAAAATTTAATTTTTTCTATCATAAACTTGGAAAATTTCCCAAAATTTAGGGAAAATTGAAAATATTACTAGTAAAGATCATTTTCCGGGAAATTGGTAGACCGCAAGCTTCCGCGTAAGCGGCACAATCTTCCGCGCAAGCGGCAAAGTTAGCCTAACTTCTACGGGAAATCTAGACGCGGAAGCTTCGAGCGAAGCGAGTGTAGACCGCAAGCTTCCGCGTAAGCGGCACTATCTTCCGCGAAGCGGTAAAGTTACCCTAACTTCTAAAAAGTTAGGGTAACTAACTGTGAAAATTTCCCAAAATTTTCCGGAAAATCCAGAAAATCGATTTCATTTTCAGACGCTCTCTGCTGACGCTGAAACTTGGCTCCAAAACACATGCGATTCTCAACTTCTCGAGCAACTTATCGTAAGTTGCACCGAGCAAAAATCGGATGAGGGAAATGAATTGTGCACAAAAGTTTATGAGGAAATTTTGAAAATTGAAGATTTGAAGAGAAAAACGAAACTTTTTCCGCTTTTGCTGACTTCGCTGCTGAGATCGACGCCTTCGAGAATTAATGATTCGTTGAAGGAAATTCAGGAATTTGTGAAGGATGTTGGTGAGTTATGACGTGGCAAAATTTGAAGGAGCGGCGCGGAAGTTACCCTAACTTTTTAGAAGTTAGGGTATTTTTACCGCTGCGCGGAAGATAGTGCCGCTTACGCGGAAGCTTGCGGTCTACACTCGCTCCGCTCGAAGCTTCCGCGTCTAGATTATCTGTAGAAGTTAGGGTAACTTTACCGCTGCGCGGAAGATCGTGCCGCTTACGCGGAAGCTTGCGGTCTACACTCGCTCCGCTCGAAGCTTCCGCGTCCAGATTATCTGTAGAAGTTAGGGTAACTTTACCGCTGCGCGGAAGATAGTGCCGCTTACGCGGAAGCTTGCGGTCTACACTCGCTCCGCTCGAAGCTTCCGCGTAAGAGGCCAAGTTACCCTAACTTTATAGAAGTTAGGGTAACTTTACCGCTGCGCGGAAGATAGTGCCGCTTACGCGGAAGCTTGCGGTCTACACTCGCTCCGCTCGAAGCTTCCGCGTCTAGATTACCCGTAGAAGTTAGGGTAACTTTGCCGCTTCGCGGAAGATAGTGCCGCTTACGCGGAAGCTTGCGGTTTACACTCGCTCCGCTCGAAGCTTCCGCGTCTTGATTATCCGTAGAAGTTGGGGTAACTTTGCCGCTGCGCGGAAGATAGTGCCGCTTACGCGGAAGCTTGCGGTCTACACTCGCTCCGCTCGCTATGCCAAGCAGCCGAGCCTTGAGATACTCTATGTCAAGCAGCCGAGCCTTGAGATACGTTATGTCTAGGAGCGGCGCCTTGAGATACTCTATGTCAAGCAGCCGAGCCTTGAGATGATATATGTCAAGGAGCCGCGCCTTGAGATTCTCTATGTCAAGGAGCGGCGCCTTGAGATACTCTATGTCAAGCAGCCGAGCCTTGAGATACGTTATGTCTAGGAGCGGCGCCTTGAGATACTCTATGTCAAGCAGCCGAGCCTTGAGATGATATATGTCAAGGAGCCGCGTCTTGAGATACTCTATGTCAAGGAGCCGCGCCTTGAGATACTTTATGGAAAGCAGCCGCGCCTTGAGATACTCTATGTCAAGCAGCCGCGCCTTGAGATAGTATATGTCAAGGGGCGGAGCCTTGAGATACTCTATGTCAAGCAGCCGAGCCTTGAAAAAATAAAATTCTTGCAGAAGATCGAAAAGACGTGTTCACCCGTCAAAGTCTCCACCATGTCTCATTTTTTGTGCCCGCCAAGGAATTGTTCAACTGCGCCCTATCGACATATGATCTGAAATTGGCGCAAAAAGTTGCGGAAGCCTCGAACTACGATCCCAAAGAATATCTACCAATTCTGAACAGGTTGAATAAATTTGAAAATGAGCTGGAAAAACAGTACAGGATTAATTTGGTGCGCGAAAATTGGGTGGATTGTTTGAAGTCGCTTTTTGTGCTGGATAAATATGAGCAATCTGAGGAGAAATCGGAAAATTGGTGGAAAGAAGCGGAAGAGATTATTGAACGGGAGAATTTGTATGAAGAATCGTTGAAAATTGCGAACTCGCGGGATGAGAAAAGATATGCGAATTGTTGTGAATTGTATGCGAAATATTTGGAGAAGAAGTTTTTGTGGAAAGAGGCGGCGATGTTTTTTGAGTTGGCGGGCGATTTGGAAAAGGTGGGGGGTTTTTTGAGGGTAAAAATTGGAAAATTTGGATTAAAATGAATTTTTTTATGTTAAAAACCGAGAAAATTTCACGAAATTTGATATTTTTACGTTAAAAACCGAGAAAATTAACCAAAATTTGATAATTTTCCGGATTTTCATATCAAAATTTCGATTTTGATCCAAATTTTTATAAAAAAATTTGAATTTTTGAGTCAAAATTTCAGTGAAAATGAGAATTTCAAAAATTTTAGTTTCAACATACAGTAACTCTAAAAAATTCAAGGTACATTAATTCTTTTAAAATTTAAAAAAATCTAGAAAAATATTGGAAAGGTGGGAAAAAATGTTGAAATTGCAAAAAATTGGCTTGAAAAGTCGTATCAAAATTTTGAAACGTATTTTTTCGGGTTTTGAATTTTTGAGTCAAAATTTCATAAAAAATGAGAAGTTCAATAAAATGGCTTGAAAAGTCACCAAAATTTCCAAAAATCGATAATTTCCAGAAAATTAAACCCCGAAAAATTTCAGCTAGTTTTTTGACATTTTCTGAATCGGAATTTTTTGTAAAAAAATATTTTTTTAAAATTGTTTCTTTCGATTCGAATCACCCCACAAGAGATTGGATATTTATGTGTCAAAATTCACAAATTTTGCTATTTTTGTCAGAAATTCGATAAATTCCTGAAATTTAAATAGTTTTGTTAGAAAAAACACTTCTAGATGCAAATTTTAAGTTGAAAAGGCTGAAAATCATGCTTTTTTCCAATTTCAGCCAAAAAATCTGTCTGCAATCTCTCGTTTTTGTGTGCTATTTCTCTGAGTTTTGAGCCCTAACTTCAGGACCTTCGGGAAATTTAATTTTAGAACCGAAAAATTTCGATTTTTAGCTGAAAATTGATAATTTTTCCCAGAGATTGGATATTTATGTGTCAAAATTCACAAAATTTGCTATTTTAGGTCAGAAATACGATAAATTCCTGAAATTTAAATATTTTTGGGAAAAAAAATGAAAAAAAAATTGTTTGTAAAAAAATGTTTTTTTATTATTTATTTCGACTCGAAACACCGCATAAAAATTTGTGGAATTTTTTAAGAAAATTTTTTTGAATTCATTTTTGACATTAAAATAAAACTTGAATTTCACAATTTTCGTGCCAAAAATGTTTTTTTTTTTTTTTAATTTTCCAGAAAAATCATGAAAATTCACCAAAAAAAATTTCAAGCTACAGTATACCCTGAAAATCCGTCAAAATCTTAATTTGGTGAAATTCTCATTAGAGTAGCCCTAAAATCCCGAAAAATCTTGAAAATTTCGAAAAAAAAGTTTTTTTTCTGTGAACATTTTTTGTACTGAAAAGTTTTGTGGAGTTTGCCACGTCATAATTCAGAGTTAGGCTAACTAAAAAAAAATTTTTCAGACTCTCAAATCGTGGGAAATGTCACGTGACGTGGACGGGCTTATCTCAGCGGCTCGGCGAGCCAAACTCGACTTCGCCCAACTCAAAATCCACGCCATCAAAATGTCGTCAGCTCTACGAGAATCGCGTCAACTCAAAGAGTGCGCAAAAGCCCTAAAACTCGCAAATTCGCCGATTTCGCAAATTGTTCAAGTTTTGTGTGAGGCACAAGAATGGCTTTTGGCTTCACGGGAAGTTGAGGAAAAATTCGGCGAGAGTTTGGATAAGTCGCAGGAGATTTTGAGGAATTCGGCGATTTCCAGATGGGAAACGCTGAAATTGGAGTTGATGAGAAGAAGCGCGGAATTTGAGAGGTAATTTTTGAATTTTCAAAACTATAGTCTAGTTTGGTTTCAAAATCTTCAAAAAACTATGAATTTTCTGGAATTTTCAAAGTTTTTAGAAAAATTCAAGAATTTTCAAAACTATAGTCTAGTCTAGTCAGAAAATTATGAATTTTCAAAACTATAGTCTAGTCTAGTCTCAAAATCTTCAAAAAACTATGAATTTTCTGGAATTTTCAAAGCTTTTAGAAAAATTCAAGAATTTTCAAAACTATAGTCTAGTCTAGTCAGAAAACTATGAATTTTCAAAACTATAGTCTAGTTTGGTCGCAAAATTGTCATGAATTTTCAAAACTATAGTCTAGTCTCAAAATTGTCAGAAAACGATGAATTTTCAAAACTATAGTCTAGTCTAGTGTCAGAAAATTATGAATTTTCAAAACTATAGTCTAGTTTGGTTTCAAAATCTTCAAAAAACTATGAATTTTCTGGAATTTTCAAAGTTTTTAGAAAAATTCAAGAATTTTCAAAACTATAGTCTAGTCTAGTCTCAAATTATGAATTTTCAAAACTATAGTCTAGTCTAGTATCAGAAAACTATGAATTTTCAAAACTATAGTCTAGTTTAGTGTCAGAAAACTATGAATTTTGCAAAACTATAGTCTAGTCTAGTGTCAGAAAACTATGAATTTTCAAAACTATAGTCTAGTCTAGTGTCAGAAAACTATGAATTTTCAAAACTATAGTCTAGTTTAGTCTCAAAATTGTCATGAATTTTGCAAAACTATAGTCTAGTCTAGTGTCAGAAAACTATGAATTTTCAAAACTATAGTCTAGTCTAGTGTCAGAAAACTATGAATTTTCAAAACTATAGTCTAGTCTAGTGTCAGAAAATTATGAATTTTCAAAACTATAGTCTAGTCTAGTTTCAGAATTTCATGGATTTTCAAAACTATAGTCTAGTCTAGTCTCAAAATTATGAATTTTCAAAACTATAGTCTAGTCTAGTGCCAGAAAACTATGAATTTTCAAAACTATAGTCTAGTCTAGTGTCAGAAAACTATGAATTTTCAAAACTATAGTCTAGTCTAGTGTCAGAAAACTATGAATTTTCAAAACTATAGTCTAGTCTAGTGTCAGAAAACTATGAATTTTCAAAACTATAGTCTAGTCTAGTGTCAGAAAACTATGAATTTTCAAAACTATAGTCTAGTGCCAGAAAACGATGAAATTTCAAAACTATAGTCTAGTCTAGTGTCAGAAAACTATGAATTTTCAAAACTATACTCTAGTCTAGTGTCAGAAAACTATGAATTTTCAAAACTTTAGTCTAGTCTAGTGTCAGAAAACTATGAATTTTCAAAACTATACTCTAGTCTAGTGTCAGAAAACGATGAATTTTCAAAACTATAGTCTAGCCTAGTCAGAAAATTATGAATTTTCAAAACTATAGTCTAGTCTAGTATCAGAAAACTATGAATTTTCAAAACTATAGTCTAGTTTAGTGTCAGAAAACTATGAATTTTGCAAAACTATAGTCTAGTCTAGTGTCAGAAAACTATGAATTTTCAAAACTATAGTCTAGTCTAGTGTCAGAAAACTATGAATTTTCAAAACTATAGTCTAGTTTAGTCTCAAAATTGTCATGAATTTTGCAAAACTATAGTCTAGTCTAGTGTCAGAAAACTATGAATTTTCAAAACTATAGTCTAGTCTAGTGTCAGAAAACGATGAATTTTCAAAACTATAGTCTAGTCTAGTCTCAAATTATGAATTTTCAAAACTATTGTCTAGTCTAGTCAGAAAACTATGAATTTTGCAAAACTATAGTCTAGTCTATTCAGGGAATCATGAATTTTCTAAACTATTGTCTAGTCTAGTCAGAAAACTATGAATTTTGCAAAACTATAGTCTAGTCTAGTCTCAAAATAGACTCTAGGCAATCTTACACTCAAAATTTGCGCATTTTTGCCACGTCATAACTAGATTTTTCCAATTTTTCCAGATATCGTGCACGTCTCCAAATTGTTCGAGAAAATAAGCTGAAAAAATTGGAACAATTTGCGGCTGGAGAAATTGAGGATTTGAGAGATGATATTTCAATGATTTCCAGTATTTCGAGTAGATCTGGAAGTTCGAAAGTTTCGATGGCTTCGACTGTTCGAAGGAGAAAACAGGTTTGCTCATGTTAACCGAAAATTCGACAAAATTGTCTAATATTGCTCATATTATAGTTGGAAAGCTGAAAATCCGCAAATTTTGAGTGTAAATATGCCTAGAGTCTATTTTGAGACTAGACTAGACTATAGTTTTGAAAATTCATGACAATTTTGAGACTAGACTAGATTATAGTTTTGAAAATTCATAGTTTTCTGACACTAGACTAGACTATAGTTTTGAAAATTCATAATTTCTTGAACATTTTGAGACTAAACTAGACTATAGTTTTGAAAATTCATAGTTTTCTGACACTAGACTAGACTATAGTTTTGAAAATTCATAGTTTTCTGACACTAGACTAGACTGTAGTTTTGAAAATTCATAGTTTTCTGACTAGACTAGACTGTAGTTTTGAAAATTCATAGTTTTCTGACACTAGACTAGACTATAGTTTTGAAAATTCATAGTTTTTTGAAACTAGACTAGACTATAGTTTTGAAAATTCATAGTTTTCTGACACTAGACTAGACTATAGTTTTGAAAATTCATAGTTTTCTGACACTAAACTAGACTATAGTTTCGAAAATTCATAGTTTTTTGAAACTAGACTAGACTATAGTTTTGAAAATTCATCGTTTTGAGACTAGACTAGACTATAGTTTTGAAAATCCAGGATTTTTTGAAACAAGACTAGACTATAGTTTTGAAAATTCATAGTTTTCTGACAACTAGACTAGACTATAGTTTTGAAAATTCTGGAAAATAGGGATTTTCCGGGAAAATTTGGAATCAAAAAGAAAATCTGAATTTTTTGAAACTAGACTAGACTCTAGTCAAAAAATCTGGAATTTTCAGATCGAAAAAAAGAAAAATTCGCTGAAAGAAGGCGGCGAATACGAAGATTCTGCACTTCTCAATGTTTTGGCTGAAAATTACACGTGGATGCAGCAAACTCGCGGCGAAATCGCTCAACTTTTGCCAGTTTTGATTGTCAGCGGAAAAATGCGCGAAAGTTTAGAACTTCGCGATTCCGCTGAAGAATTTACGCGAAAATTGGTGAAATCGAAAATGTCGATTTGGCCTGAGAACTTGGCTATTCAGATGTTGCCGGGACCACTTTATTCTGTGCTTGATCCGAATTTGGAACCATCACCTGTTCCAATGCCAACCGTGTTTAGATTGGAACCGGAATTGATTCCGCCAAATTTTAATTTTCCAGTGATTTTTCCATGATTTTTCCATAGTTTTGCCAAAAAATTTCGTTTTTTCCCTATTTTTGAGTGAAAAAATCGAAATTTTTTGTCAAAAAATGTGTTTTTTTCGAGTTTTTCAGCCAAAAATGATGAAAAATTGAGATTTTTGAAGCTTCTGAAGGGATTTTTGATGAAAATTGACCCCTAGAAGTTTTTTTTCTGATTTTTTTGTAAAATACAAAAAATTCGAAAAATTACAAAAAAATCGAAAAATTCAAAAAAAAAATTGAAAAAAAATCATGATTTTTGAAGCTTCTGAAGTGATTTTTTATGAAAATTGACCTTGGAATCCACTTTTCCGAAGTTTTGGCAAATTTTTTGAAAATTACAAAAAATTCGAAAAATTACAAAAAATTCGAAAAATTACAAAAAAATCGAAAAATTTAAAAAAATTCGAAAAAACTTCTGAAAAGTGGATTCCAAGGTCAATTTTCATCAGAAATCACTTAAAAACATTCAAAAATCTCGATTTTTCATCATTTTTGACTGGAAAAACTCGAAAATTATGAAAAATTGAGATTTTTGAAGCTTCTGAAGTGATTTCTGATGAAAATTGACCTTGGAATCCACTTTTCCGGAGTTTTTGCAAATTTTTTGAAAATTGAAAAAAATTCAAAAAATTCCAAAAAATTCGAAAAATTACAAAAAATTGAAAAAATTACAACAAATTCGAAAAATGAAATTCACTTGAATTTTTTATTTTACAAAAAATCACTTCAAAACCTTAAAAAATCTCGATTTTTCATCATTTTTGTCTGAAAAACTTGAAAAAAACTAATTTTTGACAATTTTTCGTTGGTGAATCAGTTCTGCTGTATTTTGTTGAGTTAATCTGTTATTTTTTTTGACTGTTTATTTTTGTTTGATACTAAATTTTTTGAAATTTTTGAACATTTTGTCCAAAGACAGCTTTTGAGGTCATAAGAACACACTAAAAATCTTTAAAAAAAAATCTGAAATTTCAAGAATTTTATTTTTTTTTTGTTTTGTTTTCCCTTACTCACTAAACTAACAGAAATCCCCGCGAGTTTAGAACAAAACCAAACATTTTTTTTTGTTTCTCAAAAAAAAAATTTTTTTCGAAAAATTTTATTAACAAAAAAAACGTGTTCTCTCAAACCGCGCAGCTTTTTTTTCTCGATTGAATTTTTTTTTTTTTTTTTTTGTGTAATAATTTATTTGATAAAAAGAAAAGATTCATCATTTTCTGTTCTCTTTTTGGTGATTTCGATTTTATCATTCATTCACATTTCTTTTGTTTTGTGTGTCTTCTAGGCGAAAAAAAACTTCCCTTTTTGCGCGAAAATTTGAGAAAAATCCATGTTTTCAGATTTCAGATAGAAAAATTCAAACAAAAAAAAATAAAAAAGTTCGCCGGCGAGGGGAGTCGAACCCTGGTCGCACCATTGTCAGGCACCCGTGCTAACCACTCGGCCACCCGGCTGCTTTGTTCACTTGGCGAAATTGTTATATTTAAAATGCGCAAACAAAAGTTGTTTCAATGATGTTCTCATAAGCTCCGCCCCTTTTTGAAAAAGCTTCAGAATTTTCCAAATATTTTCCAGCGCAATGAAGTTTTTGTTGGTGGTTCTTCTGATCACAATTTTCGGCGCTAACATGAGCAATGCGGCGAAATGCAGTGTTAAAAATGGTGATATCAGTTCGAGATGGCAAGTGGCGGATGGTGAACTCACCATGGAAGTCACGACCAAAAATATCGGCAATAATGAGTGGTCGGCGGTTGGATTTGGGCCGGATATGGTGGGTTACTGTAGATTTCGGGGTTACTGTAGAAAAATTCGCATTTTTTGACACCAAATACGCCCGGGGGTGAAATTTTTGAATTTTGGATTTTTGCGCATTTTCACACCTACAGTACCCGAATTTTAAAGGAACATGGTCTTGTTTAAATTCAAAATAATCCGCGAAAACGAAAATTTTGAATTTTTAGCCTACAGTACTCTATATTTAAAGGAACATGGTCATATTTACATTCAAAATTTCCCAAATTTTTTGAAATTGTTTGCAGAGCGATTTGGAAGTGGTGATTTTCGAAATTGTGGAAAATGAGCCGAAATTGGTGACTGGCGTCACCAAAGGCTATTCACCGCCCGAAATCGATTCGACACCTCAAGTCAAACTTCAATCGTTGAATTATAATAGTGAGTTGGGGGGAAATTTAAATTTTAAATTTTTTTTTAAAATTCAATTTGAATAAAAAATTTCAAAATTAAAAATTTTTTTAAAAATTTCGGATTTTAAATTCAAAATTTTTTGTTTTAAATTTCAATTTGAAAAAAATTCAAAATTAAAAAAAAATAAAAATGAAAAAATTTTATATTATTGAATTAAAAATACGTGAGAAATAAAAAAACTAGGTCAAGTGACGTGGATTTAAAAACAGTATAGGTAGCCATGTCGTCAGTCGCGATGCGTGTGAGCGACACGTTTTTAGAAATGAAAATTTGACAAATCCAATGGAAAATATCAGGGTCAACACGCATCGCAGAACCGCATCGCGACTGACGACATGGCTACCTATACTGTTTTTAAATCCACATCACTTGACCTAGTTTTTTATTTCTCACGTGTTTTTAATTCAATAATAGCGCGAAAAATTGAATTTTTTTAAATTTTAAATTTAACAATTTTTTTCTATTTTTAAAAAAAAATTTGAAAATTAAAAAATAACAGAAAATTTTTTTCAAATTTAATTTTAAATTTTTGAATTTTATTTTTGAAAAAATGAATTTTTCAAAACTTGAAAAAAAAAATTGAAAACTTGGAAAAATTTTTTTTAAATTCAATTTTAAATTAGAATTTTTGGCACGCGCGAGAAATTTTAAATTTTTAAAATTAAAATTTTTTTTCAAATTTTGATTCAAAAAAATTCAAAATAAAAAAAAATCAGAAATAACAAAAAATTCTTTTTAAATTTTTTTAAAATTTCAATTGTTAATAAAAAAATAAAAATGAAAAAATTTAATTTTTTTTTTAAAATTGTATTTTTTGTTTATTTAAAAAATTTAAATTTTTTAAAATTCAATTTTGAAGAAAATAATTAAACATTTAAATTTAAAAAAAATTTCAAAATTAAAAATAAATTTAAAATTAAAATAAAAAAATTAACAGAAAAATGAAAAAATTTTATTTTTAAATTTTAAAATTTGTTAATTTTTATAATTTTTGAAATTTCAATTTCCGTGCCAAACTAAAATTCAAAAAAAATGAAAATATTTTCAGGCAACACTTTGGTGGCCAGATTTTCACGCCCTGTCGGCGCAAATTCTCGTGGACACTCGCTAACTTCCTGTGGAACGTGGAATGTGAGTTTTTGAAAAAATTAGCATGTCCCTTTAAATCCCCCCGCACTACAGTACTCTCTTCAAAAATCCCTTCAAGACCCAGCATGTTCTTTTAATGTTCCCCCCTACAGTACCTCTTGCAGTTCGTCACCAAAGGTGTAGTGGAAGATGGTGAAATCGGCTATCACGGTGCCGCACCGCATGTCGTCGATATTTGCGCCCAAAAATGCACCCAGAAGATTTTCGACTAACTAACCCTGGACTTCTTCTAACTCACTTTTGTTTTGCTGAAAATAAAATGAAATTTAAATTCGGCTTCGAATGATATCTCATAAGCCTAGTCAAAAAAATTAAAAAAAAAAAAAAATTTAAATTTTTCAAAATGAACACGCAACGCGTGACCGCGACGCGTCCACGTGTGTTTTCCAGTTTTACAACGCTCAAAATTTGCCACTCTCACCATTCGGCACACCGTATCTGCAAGTTACTGTAAGTTTTTGTTTTTTTGGCGCCAAATTTGAATTTTTTTTTGAATTTCAGGATGTTTGCGCTACTCAATGCACCCAAATTTTCACGCAACGCAACATTTTTACGGATCCGGTGCCGCAAGATGCGATTTATAATAATGTGATTTCGAATCGATATAATTTGCTCTTCAATAATCAATAAACCTAAAAATTCCATTTTTTTTGACACCAAACAAGCATTTTTCAAATTTATTAGAAGGTTTTCCGAATTTCAGACTAGAAATTTCAGAAAACCTTATAGTTTCCCATTCAAAAAATTTTTGACAATAGCTTCGCTACCGCCCAAAAGCGATAAACACACAACACACACGAATATATATATTTCTTGTGTCACCGACGGTTCACGGGTTGTGTGTGCTGCCATTGTTTGTGTGCGAAAGGGGCGGAGCTTGGTTGAGAGAGCGCGTTTTTTTTTGTTTTTTTTTTGGTTTGAAAAGGTTTAGGAGTGAATTTTGAATTTTTCTAGATTTTTCAAAATTTATAAATAGAGCGCATTTGTGAACTCACAGCATTTAAAATTCAAAAAATCCACGTGGCAGTTATTTTTCAAGCATTTTTTTGAAATTGTTTGCATTAGAGCGCGTTTGCTGGATTTGAATTGATATTTTTCTGGATTTTTGGTTTTTTTTCTTTTTTTTCCGGTTTTAAATCAATTTTTCAAGTGAATTTTGATGAAAAGCCCAAAAATCCCAAAATTTCATAGAAGCATCGAGGTCATTTTTCTTCCCAGCCGCAGACAAAAAGCTGACCAAACAAAATTCAAAATATCCCTTTCACAATTTTTTTCATTTTCCCAAAAAAAATGAAATTCGCCTCACCAATATTATTCAGTCTTCTGATTTGCCTCAATTTCTACCTGCTTTTGAAAATTCAGAAAAACGTGGCTGAATCGAGAAAATGCGAGATTGGTGTCGAAAATCTGGCGAACGTTTTGCGCGCTCAAAAATCCACAAATCTTGCTGAAATTCTTGAATTCGGCGGCGAAGACGGCGTGAAAAATGACACCAAAACTGTGCAAACGCAACTTTACGCGTTGTATTCTGGTGGTGGGCTCGGAAATTTGCTATTTGAATTGACGGCACTTCGCGGTATCGCCAGTTTGTTGACACGCCGTGCAATTATAAATGTGGATCGGAGGGATGTTATTGATGTGTTGATTGCCAAGGTTCAGCCGGTTTTTCCGAGGTTGATTGAGCAATTTGAATTTAGGTTGATTCCGGTGGGTGAAGTGCGCTCCATTGAGAATTTTTTGAATTTTTCCTGATTTTTTTTCAAATGCGCTCTAATGAGAATTTTGAATAATTAAAGAAAATTTGAGATTTTTCCCGATTTTTTGCAAGTGCGCTCTAATGAGAATTTTTTGAATTTGTAAAGAAAATTTTGAATTTTTCCCGATTTTTCAAATGCGCTCCATTGAGAATTTTTTGAATTTGTAAAAAAAATTTGAGTTTTTGAATTTTCGTGCCAAATTTCACGTCAAAATGTTCCTGGACTGAAATTTTGCGCTGAAAATCATGAAATTGATGATTTTCAGAAATTTTCAGCATTTCTATGATTTTCAGCGCGAAATTTGGGTCTAGAACATTTTTTCCATGGAAAAAGTTTGAATTTTTGATTTTGCCGCTAAATTTTCGTGTCAAGACATTTCTAGACTGAAATTTTACGCTGAAAATTATCAAATTGATGATTTTCAGAAATTTTCAGCATTTCTATGATTTTCAGCGTGAAATTTGGGGCGGGAACTTTTTTTGTTGGAAAAAATTTGAATTTTTGAATTTTCCCGCCAAAAAAATGATTTTTTCCAGATATATTTTTTTTTATTAGCAAGTGCGCTCCATTGAGAATCTGAAGATTTTTTGGCGGGAAATTTGAATTTTTCCCCGATTTTTCAAATGCGCTCCAATGAGAATTTTTTGAATTATTTCTAAAAAATTTGAATTTTTCCCGATTTTGCAAAAGCGCTCCATTGAGAATTTTGAAATATTAAAGAAAATTTGAATTTTTTCCCGATTTCTCAAATGCGCTCCATTGAGAATTTCGAAATATTAAAGAAAATTTGAATTTTTCCCGATTTTGCAAAAGCGCTCCATTGAGAATTTTGAAATATTAAAGAAAATTTGAATTTTTCCCGATTTCTCAAATGCGCTCCATTGAGAATTTCGAAATATTAAAGAAAATTTGAATTTTTCCCGATTTTGCAAAAGCGCTCCAATGAGAATCTGAAGATTTTTCAGCGGGAAATTTGAATTTTTAAATGCGCTCCATTGAGAATTTGAAGATTTTTCGGCGGGAAATTTGAATTTTCAAATGTGCTCTAATGAGAATTTTTTGAATTTTTTGAAGAAAATTTGAATTTTTCCCGATTTTTCAAATGCGCTCTACTGCTAACTTGGCGGGAAAACTCTAAAATTCAAAAAAATTTTGTCAGAAATCCAAAATCCGAGTTCTTGAATCGAATCTGGAGGCGTGCTGTAAATTCGACGACCCGGAGCGATTTTCGAAGATTTCCGATCCGAATTTGTGGCTGCGCGGACACTATTTTCAGGTTGGTCTGAAATTCTGAAGGCTGAAAATATTTTCAGCTCAAAAAATCTAGAAATTCTGAAATTTTCAGCCAAAAATTTTCTTGCAGAGCTTCAAATATTTCGATCATTTGCGCGACAAAGTTCGAAAATGGTTGAGGCCGAGTTTGATGACGCAAATTCGAGCCGATTCGCTTTTGGAGGGCGAATTTTTCAAGCATTTCATGTGGGTTACTGTAGATTTTATGTGGGTTACTGTAGGGAAAAATCCACGTTTTTTGATACCAAATAAGTACAGTACTCCAAATTTAAAGGAACATAGTCATGTTTACATTCAAAATAATCCGCGAAAACGAAAATTTTGAATTTTTTAGCCTACAGTACTCCAAATTTAAAGGAACATAGTCATGTTTACATTCAAAATTTCCCTATTCTATTCTTTGTTACAATGATCTCTGGCCAAAAAAACAAACAAAGATTATTGTTACAGTATTTGCACACATGTTCGACGTGGCGATTTTACGACAGATGGACTTCACAAACCGTCGGATGGACGGTTTACAAGACTGGCCACCGATTTTCTCGTCGAAGAATGTGAGATTTGGGCGGGAAATTCGGAAAATTCACGAAATTTGGGTCCTGCCACGTTTTTCCGGGGTACTGTAGGTAGTTTTTGAGCTGAAATCGCTACGAGACCTCAGAATTTGGAAAATTCGGGTCTTGCCACGATTTTCCGGAGTACTGTAGGTGGTTTTTGAGGCGAAATCGCTGTGAGACCTAGAAATTCACAAAATTCGGGTCCTGCCACGATTTTTCGGGGTACTGTAGGTGGTTTTTGAGCTGAAATCGCTACGAGACCAAAAAGTTCACAAAATTCGGGTCCTGCCACGATTTTCCCGGGTACTGTAGGTAGTTTTTGAGCTGAAATCGCTACGAGACCTCAGAATTTGGAAAATTCGGGTCTTGCCACGATTTTCCGGAGTACTGTAGGTGGTTTTTGAGGCGAAATCGCTGTGAGACCTAGAAATTCACAAAATTCGGGTCCTGCCACGATTTTCCGGGGTACTGTAGGTGGTTTTTGAACTGAAATCGCTACGAGACCAAAAAATTCAGAAAACTCGGGTCCTGCCACGATTTTCCGGGGTACTGTAGGTGGTTTTTGAGCTGGAATCGCTACGAGACCTCAGAATTTGAAAAATTCAAAAAATTCGGGTCCTGCCACGATTTTCCCGAGGTACTGTAGGTAGATTTTAAGCTGTAATCGCTTCGAGACCAAAAAATTCAGAAAATTCGGGTCCTGCCACGATTTTTCGGAGTACTGTAGGTAGTTTTTGAGATTAAATTGTATCGAGAGTGATTTTTCGAAATACAGTACTCAATTTTAAAGGAACATAGCATTTCTTGTGGAATTTTCAGACTACAGTATCCTTATATTTAAAGGAACATATGAAACATTGTTTGCATGACAGTAGTTTAGGAACAAAAGTTTCTAGCCTACAGTACACTTTTCTTAAAGGAACATGGTCATTCTTGGTGTCAAAAAATAGAGATTTTTCAGACTACAGTATCCTATATTTAAAGGAACATAGCCCAAATTTTTTGTAGATCAAAAAACGCACGAAAAAGTGCACGTGGTGATTCTTGGCAATGATCCAATCTGGTCTCAATCAATATTCTACGATCGTGTCACCAATAAATCACTCCAGAATTTCGCTCTCCCCTACATTGAAAACTCCCCGCCAAAAAATTCGCCAAAATATCAGGCCACAATAACACCCACATTGACCGCCGAAACAGATTTGGCATTTTCGAATCGATTTTGTGACGTCGTGCTGATCACGGCGCCTTCGTCGACTTTCGGTTGGTGGCTGGCGTATTTGGCGAAACCGGCGGCGCAGGTGTACTATCGGAGTGTTGTTGAATCAAGAGATGGTGTGATAAGGGAGATGGTGGAGGATGATTTTTATCCGCCATCTTGGATCAAATTGGAAACTAGTATGGGGGGAGATCAAATTAGACGGGCTAAATTTTCAATTGGACATTGATAAATTATTGATTTTTTTCTAGCAAACGCGCTCTAATGCAAACAATTTTTTGAATTTAAAAAAAATGCTGTGAGTTCACAAATGCGCTCTACTGATAAATTTTGAAAAATCTAGAAAAATTCAAATTTCCCGCAAACGCGCTCTAATGCAAAAAATTTCAAAAAAATACTCCAAAAATAAGTGCCACGTGGATTTTTTCATTTTAAATGCTGTGAGTTCACAAATGCGCTCTACTGATAAATTTTGAAAAATCGAGAAAAATTCAAAATTCACTCCAAAACCTTGAAAAATTGATTTCAAACCAAAAAAAACAGAAAAAACGCGCTCTCTCAATTAAGCTCCGCCCCTTTCGCACACAAACAATGGCGACACACACAACCCGTGAACCGTCGGTGACACAAGAAATTTATATATTCGTGTGTGTTGTGTGTTTATCGCTTTTGGGCGGTAGCGAAGCTATTGTCAAAAATTTCATGAATGGGAAACTATAAGGTTTTCTGAAATTTCAAGAATTTTATCGATTTTCAGCTGGAATTTCAGAAGAGATGCCCAAATTTTCCTGAAAAATCACAAAAAAAATGAATAAAGCTTCATTTTCGCTCGAGATCTCACAAAAAATCCTAAAAATTAGATACCACTATAAATTATTTCAAAACCCACAAAACCGCCAAAACCATCGCCAAACATCCGGCCCAAAATCGATTCTCCATATCGCCCAAATATTCGAAGCGGAAAAACCGCCGCGTCTCAATCCGCTTTCCGTTCCGCGCCACCCAATTCAACCAGAATACCTGTGAATTTCGCTGGAATTCGCGGTGATCCGCCACCATTTTCGCCAAAATCTCACTTCTTCGCCACATTTCCGACGATTTTTCGCGCATTTTTGCCATTTTTTGCGGCAGAAGTGCAGAGTTCAGCTCGATTATTGTCATTAATTCAGCGCTGCCCAAATCCACCAATCTAGCCAGGTTCGAAGCTTGGTCACCCTGGAATAAAAATAGTAAAAAAAAAAATTTTTTTTTAATAATTTGACGTTAATTTCAAAAAAGTATCGTTATCTATAAAATTAGGCTAGATTTTTTTTGTTTTTTTTTCTAGCCAGGTTCTAAGCTTGATCACCCTGGAATCCGCCACCAACCTGCAGTGGTACACCCAAAACCGGTACACCAAACATGGCCAACTCATTAATCGTATTGATGCCACCGTGACAAATAATATACTCAATATTCTCATGTGCCAACAATTCTTTGATAGGAATCCACGTGGCAATCTGGATATTATCAGCCACGTGGATTTTATGACGCCGCGCGATTTCTTGACGCGACAAATTCGATTGCCAAATCACTAGGCGACTTTTGTCGGCGGCGAAAGTCGCCAGCAAATCGCGCAATAGTTCCGGGTGCATGTTTTCGACCTGTGCCACACTTCCGAATGTCACGAGAATGAAAGGACGTGCGTCGATTTGGCGCCAATCCAATTCGGGATACGTGGATTCGAGGTGGCGACGACGCTGCGCGATTTTTTGAGTGTCGGTGGTGGTGGTGGTGGTGGTGAAGAGCCATGGGCGACGACGCGTGGTGTCTGAAAGTGCGAAATTTGTTCGGGGTGTCAATTTTGAGCTCCAGAAATTTTGAGCTCCAGAAGTCATTATTGAGCTACAGAAGTCAATTTTGAGCTACAGAAGTCAATTTTGAGCTCCAGAAGTCATTATTGAGCTACAGAAGTCAATTTTGAGCTCCAGAAGTCGATTTTGAGCTCCAGAAGTAAATTTTGAGCTCCAGAAGTCATTATTGAGCTACAGAAGTCAATTTTGAGCTACAGAAGTCAATTTTGAGCTCCAGAAGTCATTATTGAGCTACAGAAGTCAATTTTGAGCTCCAGAAGTCGATTTTGAGCTCCAGAAGTAAATTTTGAGCTCCAGAAGTCATTATTGAGCTACAGAAGTCAATTTTGAGCTACAGAAGTCATTATTGAGCTGCAGACGTCATTATTGAGCTCCAGAAGTCATTATTGAGCTACAGAAGTCATTATTGAGCTACAGAAGTCAATTTTGAGCTCCAGAAGTCGATTTTGAGCTCCAGAAGTAAATTTTGAGCTCCAGAAGTCATTATTGAGCTACAGAAGTCAATTTTGAGCTACAGAAGTCAATTTTGAGCTCCAGAAGTCATTATTGAGCTACAGAAGTCAATTTTGAGCTCCAGAAGTCGATTTTGAGCTCCAGAAGTAAATTTTGAGCTCTGAAGGTCAATTTTGAGCTCCAGAAGTCAATTTTGAGCTCCAGAAGTCAATTTTGAGCTGCAGACGTCATTATTGAGCTCCAGAAGTCATTATTGAGCTACAGAAGTCAATTTTGAGCTCCAGAAGTCGATTTTGAGCTCCAGAAGTCAATTTTGAGCTCCAGATGTAAATTTTGAGCTCCGGAAGTCAATTTTCAGCTCCAGAAGTCAATTTTGAGCTCCAGAGGTCAATTTTGAGCTCTAGAAGTCAATTTTGAGCTCCGGAAGTCAATTTCTGGTTTTTTTCGCGTCAAAAACTCTGGCTCACCTCGTTTTCGCATTCCTCTCTCGCACGGTATTTCATCGCAATTGTTCTCCTCTGTCAAATTCCACTTTTTCTGCACTGTAAAATCAGCCTGAATATGAATTTTGTCCGAATTTTTCGATGATTTCATCGAACTGATGAAATTGTGGGGATTTCTGCAAAAAATTTCACTTTGGCGTCCAAAAAATGGGCAAAAATCCAGCTCACGGTGTGTTGGCGGCGCCGAAGAATTTGACGCGATTATTGATCGGTCGAACACTCTCGAAAAGGATTTCTGATCGTGCCGCGTAGATCGGACGTTGCGCCTCGTTCATTTCGACTTGGATCTGTAGACATCGGGATTTTTTGAGCTGATTCAGAAACGAAAAAAAAAATTTTTTTTTACGAATTTTTTTTTTTTTTTACGAAATTTATTAAAAAAGGTAAAGGTAAAGGTAGATCCGTATTCGAGCGCCTATTAGGACACTGCGGATCAGACGATTCGGACACGGAGTACGGGTGGTGTACGTCTATAGGCCATTTTGGGGAATTTAAGTCACCCTGTTGCCGCAGGGGACCGATTTACCTTGCGTAGCGAACTACTACCCACTTACGACTGGGTGGATCGAGGAGGAGCGGGCACCGGGGATCGAACCCGTGACCCTGAGATCGCCAGCAGCCAACCACTACCACTGAGCTACCTCACCCCCCTTTTTTTTTTTTAACGAAAAGTCAACAAAACCTTTTGGAAAGTGAATTCCAAGTTCAATTTTAATCAAAAATTACTCCAGAAGCTTAAAAAATTTTGATTTTTCATCATTTTTGGCTGAAAAACTCGAAAAACTAATTTTGAACTACTTCAACACAGCTCGAAACCCAGCAAATAAGCCAATTATTTCTTCATTGTAATTTTTTTTTCGAAATTTTTCGATTTTCAGAAAAATTAAGTCGGAAAACTTTTTACCGGAAATCAAAAGTCGGAAAATTTCCGCGTTTTTCACGTTTTTTCCACGTTATTCCACGTTTTCCACGTTTTTCACATTTTTTCACGTTTTTTTCACGTTATTCCACGTTTTTTTTTTCATGTTTACTCACCCACGGATATCCTTTACTGGCAAACATGGCGTCCAGCGTGCGCATTTGCACAAATCTCGTCAACGCAATCGCCACGTGGAACAGCACATTCTGGCAGCGTTCCAAAAATGTCATTTGCGCTCCACTGAGACGTGTTCCGGTTTTCGGGACGGATGATGGGAGAGCGGGAAGATTCAGCGAGGTTATATAGCCGTCGGAGAGGGGCCAGTTGGAGAATTGGATGACGGAGGTGTTGAGGAGATGCGCCAGACCGCCCATGCATTCCTGGAATTTGGGATTTGGGTGAAAAATCCACGTTTTTTGACACCAAATAAGCCTGGGACTCAAAAAATCCGCAAAAATACCTGCAAAAAATGATCCAGCACCGCCACTGTCACATTTTCCTGGCGAAGTTGTTGAAATCTGCGATCTTCTAGCATTGCGGTGCAATATTCTTGGTGTCGTTGGAGCATTCTGGAGAAAATTTGGATTTTTCTTGGTTTCTGGGAGTTATCAGTGGAGCGCATTTGCAAATCAACAAAATTTTGAGGAAAAAATCCACGAATTTTTCTGCATTTTTCAAAATTTATCAGTAGAGCGCATTTGTGAACTCACAGCATTTAAAATGAAAAAATCCAGTTATTTTTCATGCATTTTTTGAAAATGTTTGCATTAGAGCGCGTTTGCTGGTTTGCGGGAAATTTGAATTTTTCAAAATTTATCAGTAGAGCGCATTTGTGAACTCACAGCATTTGAAATGAAAAGATCCACGTGGCAGTTATTTTTCAAGCATTTTTTGAAATTTTTTGCATTCGAGCGCGATTTTTCTACTTTTTTTCAAAATTTATCAGTAGAGCGCGTTTGCTGAAAACTCACAGCACAAAATCCTTGATTCCCTGAATATTGAAAGGTGTGTCAAAATCGAACGGCACATTCTGTTTCCAAATCAGACTTCCCGTATTCTTCTGCAAATACTCGCCATTCTCGTCGATTCCGATCAAACTCAGACGTGTCCACCTCTCAGGCAATTTCATTTCGCCGAAACCGAAATCGTAGAGAAGCGTTTGAATCCATGTGATGTTGTTGGAAGTGGTGTCGAGTTGAGAGCCGATCTGTGAAAAATTGCGAGTTTTTTGACACCCAATAAGCCTAGGGTTCTGTGTAAGTGCGCTCCACTGATAAATTTTGAAAAATCTAGAAAAATTCAAATTTCCCGCGAACCAGCAAACGCGCTCCAATGCAAACAATTTCAAAAAATGCTTGAAAAATAACCGCCACGTGGCTTATTTTTTCATTTTAAATGCTGTGAGTTCACAAGTGCGCTCTATTGATAAATTTTGAAAAATCGAGAAAAATTCAAATTTCCCGCAAACCAGCAAACGCGCTCTAATGCAAACAATTTCAAAAAATGCTTGAAAAATAACTGCCACGTGGATTTTTTCATTTTAAATGCGGTGAGTTGACAAATGCGCTCCATTGATAAATTTTGAGAAATCTAGAAAAATTCAAATTTCCAGCAAATGCGCTCTAATGCAAACAATTTCAAAAAATGACTGCCACGTGGATTTTTTCATTTTAAATGCTGTGAGTTCACAAATGCGCTCTACTGATAAATTTTGAAAAATCCAGAAAAATTCAAATTTCCCGCAAACCAGCAAATTCGCTCTAATGCAAACAATTTCAAAAAATGCTTGAAAAATAACTGCCACGTGGATTTTTCAATTTTAAATGCTATGAGTTCACAAATGCGCTCCACTGATAAATTTTGAAAAATCCAGAAAAATTCAAAAGCTGGGCAAGTGCGCTCTAATGTAAACAATTTCAAGAAATGCTTGAAAAATAACTGGATTTTTTCATTTTAAATGCTGTGAGTTCACAAATGCGCTCTACTGATAAATTTTGAAAAATCTAGAAAAATTCAAAAAATTTGGCAAGTGCGCTCCATTGATAATCTCTGATCATTCGGTTCAAATCACCCGCAATTTGATTTTTATTCGTTTTTGTTTGTTCTGATTCACTTTCCGAATGATTTTCACTAATCAAGGTCAGGTTCTGCTTGATTTTTTCCCACAAACCAAAAAAAAAGAAAAAAAAAAGAAAAAATCTCGACGTCACAAGGAATTCCTGTATCTCAAGTGGTTTATTTTGATTTATTTTGTTGTTTTTGTTTTTTATGACGGGTGGTCTAGGTCAAAAAATGTACTTGAACTAAGTAAGACAGAGATCGCCCCAAAAAAAATAGAAATTTTATTTTTCAAAATTTAAAGTAGCAAAGGTGCTCTAGTGAGAAATTTGATTTTTTTCGGAAAATTCAAATTTTCTAGATTTTTCAAAATTTATCAGTAGAGCGCATTTGTGAACTCACAGCATTTAAAATTAAAAAATCCACGTGGCAGTTATTTTTCAAGCATTTTTTGAAATTGTTTGCATTAGAGCGCGTTTGCTGGTTTGCGGGAAATTTGAATTTTTCTAGATTTTTCAAAATTTATCAGTAGAGCGCACTTGAAACATGCTTAGCTAAAACCATAAGCTTAGGCTTAAAGGGGGGGTAAGACGACAAAATTTTATTTGCTCAATGAATCGGGCTCCCTTTGAATAGTAAAAGCCCCAGGGGATTTTTTCTCGAAAAGCCTAAAAAGGTCCGAAAAAAATATTCCATGAACTTTTTCAACGTATAGCTATACGTTGTCCGAAAGTTTATGGAATAATTTCAACGTATAGCTATACGTGGTACCTAGTTTATGGAACATTTTTTCTGAGCGTTTCCAGAAAAAATCCCTTGGAGGTTTTACTACTTTTGGGAAGCCTTTAACTTTGCGACAAAAAAAATTTGTCGTCTTACCCCCCCTTTAACCAAAAGTTTAGGCTTGGCGAAAAAATTCAGGCCTACGCCTAGGCCTGGGCTTATAAGGCTCGGCCTAAAAAAGGCTCACCTGTTTCATCATAACATCATGCGAATAACAGCCAGTCGACGGGAAAAGTGCGATTTTTGTCGCGCTGGCGTCGCGAAAAATGGTCGCGACAAAAAAAATCGCGACAATTTTCCATGCCACCATTTTTTGCCCTGCGCGAGAACAATAAAAATGTGTGACGCGCGCGGGAAAAGTTTTTTTTTGGCATTTTTTTGACTCCGCCCACATTTTTCTTCTTCTTACAACTTCATTTATCACTGATTTTGGCGAAAAAAAAAGAAAAAGAGACAAATGTTCTCAATCTTTGGTTTTAAAAAGAAAAGTACAAACACGGCAAGTTAGAAAACAAATTAGGAAAGAAATGCGTGGAAAATGGGAATTTTTTTGATTTTTCAGAAAAATTTGGGCATAGCTTCCGCATCTCCGCTGAAATTCCAGCTGAAAATCGATAAAATTTTTGGTTTTATCGATTTCCAGCTAGAATTCCAGATCATACAGGCTAGAAATTAAATTTTTCATTTTTATTTCAAAATTCGGGCATAGCTTCCGCATCTCTGCCGAAATTCCAGCTGAAAATCGATAAATTCCAGATTTTCTTTGATTTTCAGCTAGAATTTCAGATAATACAGGCTAGAAATTAAATTTTTCATTTTTATTTCAAAATTTGGGCATAGCTTCCGCATATCTGCTGAAATTCCAAAATTCCAGCTGAAAATCGATAAATTCCAGATTTTCCTTGATTTTTAAGTCAAGAAAAATTTGAATTTTATCGATTTCCAGCTGGAATTTCAGAATTTTCACCCATTTTTCCCTCAAAAATTATTGTGTTCTCAAGTACAAATCTGCTCTCTCTCTCAAATTTGTAGTTTTACACTCAAATCTTCTCAATTTGTCTAATCTTTCTTTCGAAAAGATTAAAAAATATATTTTTTCTTGTTTTTTTTCTTTTTTTTTTTAGGGAGACGAGCTTTGGTTTCCAAAGCGACCCTCAAAAAAAAAAGCGAATTTTTCGAGGCTCGGAAGTATTGTGCTGAATATTTTATCGTGTTTTCCGAAAACTTTTCCAATTTTTTCAAGAAAATTGAATTTCCAAACAATTTTCTTAGTTTTTTCCCATAGAAAATGGGCAATTTATCAATGTTTCATAAATTTTTAATTTTTCCCGGCTTTCGGGCAATTTTTCATATAATTTTTCTGGAAATTTCGAGAAAAATCTGATTTTCGATGCCGAAACTTTGCATTCTACTCGAAAAATCCACTTTTTCATTAGAAAATCTGTGAAAACCCCGAAAAAAAGAAAAAAACGAAAAATAAATTTTTCGAAATGTTCAAACAAGCAAGCGCGCTCCACTGCACACACACAAATCCCGGCGGCTATTCAAATTTCTTTTTTTTTTCGCGAAAAACTTTTTTTTTTGTTTTTTTTTTGTTTTCAAACAAAAAAACGCACAGAGAGACATCTAATTAGTTTTGCCAGATTTACTCTTTTTTTTTGCGTGTCGGACACTTTTCAGAATATCAATTTTCAGCTTCATTACTGCTGTGCGGCACAAAAAAATTTGATACTTTGAGAATTTTTATTCGTTTTTTTTGTGAAAAAAAGTGAAATATGCCCTTTTTGTGGGGCTCGAGTTCAATTTCCGGCAGAGAAAAAGCGAAAATAATTTTTTTCCACACATTTTTTTTTTCTGTCGTGTCTCACGCGATATTTTTTTTGTGTGTGAGACAATTTAATTAAATATGAACTGAGATGAACTTTTTTGGAGTTTTTTTTTACAAAAAATTTTTATCCAAAAAAAATCCTCAAATTTTCATCTGCTTCTCAAAATTTTGCAGCTGAAAATTTCAGATTTCAGAATTTCAGCTGGGAAAAATTGCAGCTGCTCAATGAAGTTTTTGGAGTACGTCAGAAATAGCGAAAGTGCGCTCTATTGAGAATTTCGAGAAAAATTTGAATTTTCAAAGTTTTCAAGTGCGCTCTATTGAGAATTTTGAAAAAAAAATGAATTTTTAAAGATTTCAATTGCGCTCTAATGATAATTATTGAATTTTTTGGCGGGAAATTTGAATTTTTCACAGATTTTTATCCCTACAAAGCTTCAAGTGCGCTCTAATGATAATTTTTGAATTTGTGGAAGAAAATTTGAATTTTTAAATTATTCAAATGCGCTCTATTGAGAATTTTGAGAAAATTTGAATTTTGAAAGCTTTCAAGTGCGCTCTATTGAGAATTTTTGATTTTTTCATAAGTTTTTGAGCCGGGAAAAGTTAGGAAAGGTCAAGTGCGCTCTAATGACAATTTTAAAGTTGTAGAAGAAAATTTGAATTTTTCAAATTGTTCAAATGCGCTCTATTGAGAATTTTTGGCGGGAAATTTGAATTTTTCATGGGTTTTTACTCCTACGAAGCTTCAAATGCGCTCTATTGAGAATTTGGAAAAAATTGAATTTTGGAAGGTTTTAAGTGCGCTCCATTGACAATTTTGGGCGGGAAATTTGAATTTTTCATGGGTTTTCACCCCCACAAAGCTTCAAGTGCGCTCCAATGCGAAATTTGAGTGTGTAGAAGAAAATTTGAATTTTTTCAATTGTTAAAATGCGCTCTATTGAGAATTTCGAAAAAATTCAAATTTTCAAATTGTTCAAATGCGCTCTATTGAGAATTTTGGGCGGGAAATTCAAATTTTTTTTTGAAATTTTCAGCTGCTCAAATTTTTTTCAGTGCGTCAGGAAAAATTCATATATAAAAGCTGGATAATCACCAATTTTCCCTCTCGATTTTTTTTCAAAAATAAAATTTTAAGCTCAATTTCAGATGCGAAAATCGTCGAAAGAGATGAATTCGCGGCGAGTTTCGCTGCCTGTCGCGTTGGCAATTCCGCAACAGTTTCCGTCGCGACTTTCGCCGCCGTCGCCTGCGTCACCTGCGTCGCCGGCGACAAGAAGGTGAGTGATTTGCGGTGGGGTCTCGAAGCGGAGAGGGCCTACAGTAATCCAGGGGGTTTTCAAATTACTGTAGCTACTTTTTTGATGGGTCCTATAGCGATTTTTTGTAGGTTACTGTAGCCGAAAATCTACAGTACCCCGGAAAATCGACCAAAAACCAAGTGTACTGTAGAAGCTCTCGGATTACTGTAGATTTCTGGGTCTCGAAGCGGAGAGGCTACAGTAATCCAGGGTTTTTAGAATTACTGTGTAGCTACGTTTTTTGATGGGTCCTAGAGCGATTTTTGTAGGTTACTGTAGCCGAAAATCTACAGTAACCCGGAAAATAGACCAAAAACCAAGTGTACTGTAGAAGCTTCCGGATTACTGTAGATTTCTGAGTCTCGAAGCGAAGAGGGCCTACAGTAATCCAGGGGGTTTTCAAATTACTGTAGCTACGTTTTTTTTGGGTCCTAGAGCGATTTTTTGTTGGTTACTGTAGCCGAAAATCTACAGTAACCCGGAAAATCGATTTTTTTTTCTGGTTACTGTAGCTAGAATTTTGCTACAGTAACCCAGAAAATCGTCCCAGGACCCAAATTTTGTGAATTTTTGGGTCTCACAGCGATTTCAGCTCAAAATTCACCTACAGTAACCCGGAAAATCGTGGCAGGACCCAAAATTTCTAAAAATTCTGAATTTCTAGGTCTCACCCCGATTTCAGCTCAAAATTCACCTACAGTAACCCGGAAAATCGTGCCAGGACCCAAATTTTGTGAATTTTTGGGTCTCGAAGCGATTTCAGCTCAAAATTCACCTACAGTACCCCAGAAAATCGTGTCAGAACTCAAATTTTTTGAATTTCTGGGTCTTGTAGCGATTTCAGCTCAAAATTCACCTACAGTACCCCAGAAAATCGTGCCAGGACCCAAATTCGCTGAATTTTCCAAAAATCCCCACCATTTCACCCCCAGATCCCTGCCAACCTCACCAATCTGCCGTCGAAGTTTGCCAAGTACACCGCGTACAATTTCGCCACGTCGTCTCACAAATCTGTTGCCAGATGTTGATGAGCATTTTCCGTCGACAAGTTCGAGCTCGGAAAATTCGCCGAGAAGAGTCAAGAAAAAACGACCGCCGCCGAGGTGAGAAAGTGCGCTCCGTTGAGAAATTGGGGATTTTTGAGCGGGAAATTTGAATTTTTCGTGATTTTTTACCCCAGGGGTTGAAAATGCGCTCTATTGAGAATTGTGAGGAAAATTGAAATTTTTTGAAAAATTGCAAGTGCGCTCCATTGAGAAAATTGGGATTCGGGAGCGCGAAATTTGAATTTTTCGTGATTTTTTACCCCTACAAAGCTTCAAGTGCGCTCTATTGAGAATTTTGAAGAAAATTCAAATTTTCAAAAATTGTTCCAACTGCGCTCTAATGCTAAAATAACAATTTTTGAGCGGGAAATTTGAATTTCTCGTGGTTTTTTACCTTAAGAAGTGAAAATGCGCTCTATTGAGAATTTCGAAGAAAATTCAAATTTCGAAAAATTGCAAATGCGCTCCATTGAGAAAATGGGGATTTTTGAGCGGGAAATTTGAATTTTTCGTGATTTTTTACCTTAAGAAGTGAAAATACGCTCTAATGAGAATTTTGAGGAAAATTTGAATTTTTCAAAATTGTTCAAAGTGCGCTCCATTGATAAAATTGAGATTTTTGAGCGGGAAATTTGAATTTTTTGGGATTTTTTACCTTGAAAAGTGAAAATGCGCTCTATTGAGAATTTTGAGGAAAATTTGAATTTTCAAAAAATTGCAAGTGCGCTCCATTGCAAATACAGTAACCCCAAGCTTGTTTACTATCAAAACGCTGCAAATTTTCACGCAGATATCAATATTCTCTACAATCGGCGGCC
Source organism: Caenorhabditis angaria (assembly GCA_947459285.1). Lineage (NCBI taxonomy): Eukaryota > Metazoa > Nematoda > Chromadorea > Rhabditida > Rhabditidae > Caenorhabditis > Caenorhabditis angaria. The sequence goes on from CANHGI010000001.1 coordinate 11,306,497, forward strand.
CTAAAACGGGCCGATTCTCAGGCCGGCCCAGAAGATGAGGAAAAACCCGAGGGAAGTCTGCGAAGTTTCGACATCAAAAATGGTCAGGTTGTGGATAATGGCTACAAAAATGTGGGGCAACCGAATTATAATAGTAAGTTCAAAATTTTGGCGCCAAAAATTTTTGATCTACAGTAAGAATTGCGTGCATTTTGACACCAAACAAGCCTAGGATTACTGTAGATCAAAAATTATCGATCTACAGTAACCCTAGCCATGTTTACTATCAAAATGCACCATTTTTCGCGCCAAAACCTACAGTACTCCCCGAATTTTTGCAGAAGACCGGCGTGCCACGTGTCCCGAAGTCTACCTGTTCCCCGAAACCGGCTCAAAACCGATGCGCCACGTGGTTTTGCGGATATACGGTTTTAAAGGGACAGGCAAAAAATCGTTGCTGAATTCTTTGAATCAATATGCCACGCGGCTTGTCACACGTTATAACGTGGATCGTGAGTACTGTAAGACTACTGTAGGTACAGTAACCCTGTGATTTTTGCAGCCGGTGATGAGGAGGAGAGTTGCTCGAAAATCATCACTTTTTTGCTGAACAATGAGCCGATTGAGCTGGAAATTTTGCTGGAATCCACGTTGGAGGTACGGTAGTTTTTGAGGGGGGCCTGAAAAAAGGCCTATTCAAGTTTTAGGCTTAGGCTCAGCCAAAAATCAGGCCTGGTTAGTTTAGGCTTAGCTTATCAATTAGACTTAGCTTAGGCTTAGGCTAATTAATTAGGCCCAATCAATTCAGGCTTAGGCCCAGTAGGCCTAAAAATTAGGCCCAATCAATTCAGGCTTAGGCCCCAGTAGGCCTAATTAATTTAGGCTAAGCTTAGGCTTAGCCAAAAATCAGGCCTAGTTAATTTAGGCTTAGCCAATTAATTTAGGCTCAGCTTAGGCTTAGCTAATTAGTTAGGCTTAGCAAATTAGTCAGGCCTAATTAATTTAGGCTCAGCTTAGGCTTAGCTAATCAGTTAGGCCTAATTGATTAGGGCTCAGCATAGGCTTAGCCAATTATCTTAGGCTTAGCAAATTAGTCAGGCTTAGGCTAATTTTAGGCCTAGCCAATTAATTAGGCTCATTTTAGGCCTAGCTAATTTAGTCTCAGCTCAGGCTTATGTTAGGCTAATTAAGGCTCAGCTTAGGCTTAGGCCCAGTTAATTTAGGCTTAGCCAAAAATCAGGCCTAATCAATTTAGGCTCAGCTTAGGCTTAGGCTAATTAATTAGGCCTATTAAATTTAGGCTTAACCTAGGCTTGGTCAATTATTTAGGCTCAGCTTAGGCTTAGGCAAAAATCAGGCCTAATTAATTTAGGCTCAGCTTAGGCTTAGACATCGATAGTTACTGTATATCCCTCTAGATTACTGTATGCACCTTTGAGTACCTCTAGATTACTGTATGTCCCTTTGAGAACCTCCAGAACCCCTAGAATCACTATATGTTCCTTTAAAGACCTCTAGATTACTGTATGCACCTTTGAGTACCTCTAGATTACTGTAAAATTCCAGAATTCTCCATTCGCCTCGTGTCTCACAATGTATGCCATAATGTACAACGTGGATTCCAAAGAGGCATTTCTCGATGCCACGTGTCTTTTAGAGCGGTATGTGCCTTTAAAAATACTTACAGTAACCCACCTACAGTAACTTTTTGCAGATTAATTCATCGAAAAATCGCCGCAAATCCCGCAAATATAATTTTGGTGGGAAACAAGGTGGATTTGAAAAGGAATACGGTAGTCGGGAAATTTGAAGGCGCATGTTTGGCAAAATTGCACAAATGCAATTTTATCGAAATTTCCGCGACACTTTCGATGAATTTGAGCGAATTGTGGAATATTATATTGAAACAGGTTCAGGTAATGCGTCAGTGAATAGATTTGTTGACGCGAAAATTGTAGCTTGGATTTTGGGCCTACAGAAAATGCGTCAACAGCAGAAATATCTTGAAGTTTTTGAGCTATAAATTTTACGTCAGTGAATAGATTTGTTGACGCGTTTTTGGTAGCTCCAGGTTTTGAGCAAAGAAATTCAATGCTGACGCTTTTTTGGTAGCTCCAGGTTTTGATTTGTTGACGCGAAATTTGTAGCTTGGATTTTGGGCCTACAAAAAATGCGCAAGCATCAGAAACATCTTGAAGTTTTTGAGCAACATTATGATGCTGACGCATTTTTGGTAGCTCCAGGTTTTGAGCAAGGAAATTTAATGCTGACGCGTTTTTGGTAGCTCCAGGTTTTGAGCAAGGAAATTCAATGCTGACGCGTTTTTGGTAGCTCCAGATTTTGAGCAAAGAAATTCAATGCTGACGCGTTTTTGGTAGCTCCAGGTTTTGAGCAAGGAAATTCAATGCTGACGCGTTTTTGGTAGCTCCAGGTTTTGAGCAAGGAAATTCAATGCTGACGCGTTTTTGGTAGCTCTAAATTTTGTGAAATTCAATGCTGACGCGTTTTTGGTAGCTCTAAAAGTTTTTTGAGCTACAATATTTGCGTCAGTGTTGAGTTTTGTTCGAAAAATGCTTCCAGAGCTTTTTTCAGATACGAAATTCGTGTCAGTGAAGAGATTTGTTGACGCGAAATTTGTAGCTCTACAAAAAACGCGCCAACAACAGGAATCTCTTGAAGTTTTTGAGCTACAAAATTTGCGTCAGCATAGAATTTCCTTGCTCAAAACCTGGAGCTACCAAAAAAGCGTCAGCATCAAATTTCACAAAATTTAGAGCTACCAAAAACGCGTCAGCATTGAATTTCATGACGTAAAACTTAGAGCTACCAAAAAAGCGTCAGCATTGATTTTCCTTGCTCAAAACCTGGAGCTACCAAAAAAGCGTCAGCATTGAATTTCCTGACGCAAAAAATGTCATCTTGCAGACACCGCCACAATCCTCCTCCTCCACAGGAGGCCACCACCAAAACGCCACGTCATCCACATCCACATCTGGCCTCCACGTGGCCTCCACGTGGATGACGCGAATTTTTTCGCGAACCCGACAATTCGCCCACTCGGCCGAACAAATTGTCAGCAAAATTTTGTGAAAAAAAATTTTTTTTGAATTTTTTTCCATGTTTTAGACATTGATTTTGTCCAATTTTTGCACTTTTTTTCGAAAATTTTCAAAAAAAAAATGTTTTTTTTTGAATAAATTTTTAGCTTTTTTCTTGATTTTCCACGTGGCCCAATTTTTTTCTGATCTTTTTTTTTCGCAAAAAAAAAATCGAAAAATCCCAAAAAATCTCGTCATTTTTCAATATTGCTAATAAACAAAGCGGAACAGTTTCGAAATAATTCCAAAAAAAAAGAAAAAAAGAATGGCAGCAGCTCCTATGTGAGTTTTCCCGGGTACAGTAACCTAGAAACTCGTGTCGAGACCCGAAAATTTGAAAATTTCGAGAAAATTGGGTCTTGGGGGGATTTTCTGGGTTACTGTAGCTGGATTTTGATGTGGAATCGTGGCAGGACCCAAATTTTATGAATTTTTCGATTTTGTAGCTACAGTAACCCCAGAAAATCGTGGCAGGACCCAAATTCCATGCATTTTTGGGTTTTGCCACGATTTTTAGCTACAGTAACCCCAGAAAAACGCTCCAGGACCCAAACTTTCTGAATTTTTCAAATTTTTGGGTTTTGCCACGATTTCTAGCTACAGTAACCCCGAAAAATCGCTCCAGGACCAAAATTTTATGAATTTTTCAAATTTTTGAGTTTTGCCACGATTTTTAGCTACAGTAATCTAGAAAATCGTGGCAGGACCCAAATTCTATGTATTTTTCGAATTTTTGGGTTTTGCCACGATTTCTAGCTACAGTAACCCAGAAAATCGTGGCAGGACCCGAATTTTCTGAATTTTTCGATTTTCTAGCTACAGTAACCCCGGAAAATCGTGGCAGGACTCAAATTTTATGAATTTTTCGAATTTTTGGGTTTTGCCACGATTTCTAGCTACAGTACCCCAGAAAATCGCTTCAGGACCCAAATTTTCTGAATTTTTCGAATTTTTGGGTTTTGCCACGATTTTTAGCTACAGTAACCCCAGAAAATCGTGGCAGGACCCAAATTTTATGAATTTTTGGGTCTTGCCACGATATCTAGCTACAGTAACCCCAAAAAATCGTGGCAGGACCCAAATTTTATGAAAATTTCGAATTTTTCGGTTTTGCCACGATTTCTAGCTACAGTAACCCCCGAAAATCGTGGCAGGACCCGAATTTCATGAATTTTTTGAAATTTTCGGTTTTCCCACGATTTTTAGCTACAGTAATCTAGAAAATCGTGGCAGGACCCAAATTCTATGTATTTTTCGAATTTTTGGGTTTTGCCACGATTTCTAGCTACAGTAACCCAGAAAATCGTGGCAGGACCCGAATTTTCTGAATTTTTCGATTTTCTAGCTACAGTAACCCCGGAAAATCGTGGCAGGACTCAAATTTTATGAATTTTTCGAATTTTTGGGTTTTGCCACGATTTCTAGCTACAGTACCCCAGAAAATCGCTTCAGGACCCAAATTTTCTGAATTTTTCGAATTTTTGGGTTTTGCCACGATTTTTAGCTACAGTAACCCCAGAAAATCGTGGCAGGACCCAAATTTTATGAATTTTTGGGTCTTGCCACGATATCTAGCTACAGTAACCCCAAAAAATCGTGGCAGGACCCAAATTTTATGAAAATTTCGAATTTTTCGGTTTTGCCACGATTTCTAGCTACAGTAACCCCTGAAAATCATGGCAGGACCCAAATTTCATGAATTTTTGGGTTTTGCCACGATTTCTAGCTACAGTAACCCCAGAAAATCGTGGCAGGACCCAAATTTCATGAATTTTGGGTCTTGCCACGATTTCTAGCTACAGTAACCTCAGAAATTCGTGGCAGGACCCAAATTTTTCGAATTTCTGGGGTTTGCCACGATTTCTAGCTACAGTAACCCCCGAAAATCGTGGCAGGACCCGAATTTCATGAATTTTTTGAAATTTTCGGTTTTCCCACGATTTTTAGCTACAGTAATCTAGAAAATCGCCCCAGGACCCAAATTTTATGAATTTTCCGGTTTTGCCACGATTTCTAGCTACAGTAACCCAGAAAATCGTGGCAGGACCCAAATTTCATGAATTTTTCGATTTTCTAGCTACAGTACCCCAGAAAATCGCCCCAGGACCCAAATTTTCTGATTTTTTGGGTTTTGCCACGATTTCTAGCTACAGTAACCCCTGAAAATCGTGGCAGGACCCAAATTTCATGAATTTTCCGGTTTTGCCACGATTTCTGGCTACAGTAACCCAGAAAATCGTGTCAGGACCCAAATTTCGTGAATTTTTCGAATTTTTGAGTCTTGCCACGATTTTGAGCTACAGTAACCCCATTTTCAGTCCAAGTAAACGTCAAGCCCGCCGTGCCGCCTTCAAATCCGGCGTCTTTCCCGAAGATCTCATCTCACCTGAGATGATCAAAACCTTTTCGTTTTCCATCGAATGCGCCGCGGGTCAACCGCGACTTCGCGACTTTAAATTATCCAAGGGAATGTTGTTGATGCGAGTTCCACAATTTATGGCTCCACCAATTGAGTATGGCGATTATTTGGTGAAGATCAACGACACTCCGATTACGACGAAAAAAGAGATGGAGGCCGTGTTGACGCAGACAATCAAGACCGATAAGACGCATTTTGTTAGTGCCAAAGAAAAAACAAAAAATAAAAAAAAGTTTGCTCGCACCGTTCCTCGAACCCATGACCTTGCGATCCACAAGCAAAAGCGCAACCAACTGAGCTACTAGGCGCTTTTCTTCCCTCGCTTGTTTTTTGTTGATTATTTCGATGCGCGGGTCATTTTCAGGTTTCTACAGTAACCTACAGTAACCTTTTTTGCAGCCAGTTTTCACTGTCAAAAGAATTATGAGTATGGTGAAAATCACTGAAGGACTTCCAACAAATGCGGCCATCAAAAAACCGAAAAGCAATGATCCACAGATCAAACCGACTGATGGATATGTTTATTATAAGTGAGTGCGGCTGGGAATCGTGTCGAGACCCGAAAATTTCGAAAATTTCGAGAAAAACTGGGTCTTGGAGTGATTTTCTGGGTTACTGTAGGTGGATTTCGATGTTTTGCCACGATTTCTAGCTACAGTAACCCAAAAAAATCGTGGCAGGACCCAAATTTTCTGAATTTTTCGAATTTTTGGGTTTTGCCATGATTTCTAGCTACAGTAACCCCAGAAAATCGTGGCAGGACCCAAATTTCATGAATTTTTCGAATTTCTTGGTCTTGCCACGATTTCTAGCTACAGTAACCTGGAAAATCGGCACAGGACCCGAATTTTTCGAATTTTTGGGTCTTGCCACGATTTGTAGCTACAGTAATCCAGAAAATCGTGCCAGGACCCAAACTTCATGAAATTTTTGAATTTTTGGGTCTTGCCACGATTTCTAGCTACAGTAACCCAGAAAAACGTGGCAGGACCCAAATTTCATGAATTTTTCGGTCTTGCAACGATTTCTAGCTACAGTAACCCAAAAAATCGTGGCAGGACCCAAATTTCATGAATTTTTGGGTTTTGCCACGATTTCTAGCTACAGTAACCTAGAAAATCGTGTCAGGACCAAAATTTTCTGAATTTTTCGAATTTTTCGGTCTTGCGACGATTTCTAGCTACAGTAACCCAAAAAATTCGAATTTCTTGGTCCTGGAACGATAATAGCTCAAAATTCAGCTACAGTAACCCAAAAAATCACTCCAGGACCCAAATTTCATGAATTTTTGGGTCTTGCCACGATTTCTAGCTACAGTAACCCAAAAAAATCGTGGCAGGACCCAAATTTCATGAATTTTTGGGTCTTGCCACGATTTCTAGCTACAGTAACCCCAGAAAATCGTGGCAGAACCCGAATTTTCTGAATTTTCAGATCTTGCCACGATTTCCAGCTACAGTAACCCCAGAAAATCGTGGCAGGACCCACACACTATTTTCTGAAAAGTGAAAATGCGCTCTAAAGATAAACTAACGATTTTTGAGTGGGAAATTTGAATTTTTCGTGATTTTTACGTTGAAAAGTGAAAATGCGCTCTATTGAGAATTTTGAATTTGTAAAAGAAAATTTAAATTTTCAAAAATTGTTCCAAGTGCGCTCTATTGACAATTTTTGGCGGGAAATTTGAATTTTCAACAGGTTTTCATCCTAAAAAGCTTCAAGTGCGCTCTATTGAGAATTTTGAATTTGTTTTGGGTTTTGCCACGATTTCTAGCTACAGTAACCCCAAAAAATCGCCCCAGGACCCAAATTTTGCGAATTTTTGGGTCTTGCCACGATTTGAAGCTACAGTAACCCGGAAAATCATGCCAAGACCCGAATTTCATGAATTTTTCGAATTTTTCGGTCTTTCCACGATTTTTAGCTACAGTAACCCCAGAAAATCGTGCCAAGACCCAAATTTTCTGAATTTTTGGGTTTTGCCACGATTTCTAGCTACAGTAACCCCAAAAAATCGTGGCAGGACCCAAATTTCATGAATTTTTCGGTCTTGCCACGATTTCTAGCTACAGTAATCTAGAAAATCGTGCAGGACCCAAATTTCATGAATTTTTCGCATTTTTGGGTTTTGCCACGATTTCTAGCTACAGTAATCTAGAAAAATCGTGGCAGGACCCAAATTTCATGAATTTTTGGGTTTTGCCACGATTTCTAGCTACAGTAACCCCAAAAAATCGTGGCAGGACCCAAATTTCATGAATTTTTCGGTCTTGCCACGATTTCTAGCTACAGTAATCTAGAAAATCGTGCAGGACCCAAATTTCATGAATTTTTCGAATTTTTCGGTCTTTCCACGATTTCCAGCTACAGTAACCTGGAAAATCGTGTCAGGACCCAAATTTCATGAATTTTTTGGTCCTGGAACGATAACAGCTCAAAATTCAGCTACAGTAACCCAGAAAACCGTGCCAAGACCCAAATTTTCTGAATTTTTCGAATTTCCAACTTTCCAGACTCGTTCTGATCTATTTTCCACGTGCCAATCTCGGCATCAACATCAAATCCTACAACAATGTCGTCTACGTCGAATCCACCGACAACACTTGGGGTTCAACAACTCGTCGATTTTTGTACGTCGGCGATGCGATTCTCAAAATCGACGATACCGAAGTGTTCGATTTGAAAGAGACTGGAAATATGCTGAAAACGGCGCTGACACAAAATGGAATTGCGACAATAATTGTGGAGAGAGCTGTAGAGCCATTGGCTGCGAATTATGTCAGATCGGTTTTGAGTTTCAATAAGTGTAATGATCCGCAACTTGCCATGGATACTATTAAGATTTGCAAGACACGTCATGATCACCATGTAAAGAATGGGTTTGGACCCGAGCCAAAGAGCATTTTTAAAGTGCAGAGGAAAGGAGCTGCGAATAAGGTTACGGTAGGTGGAATTTCACGAGATTTTCAGCCTAGAAACTCATTTTCAAGATGAATTTTGCGCTGAAAACGATGGGTTATCTGAAATTCCATGAAAATCACAAATTTCACGAGTCTCAGCACAAAATTTCAGCCTAGAAACTCATTTTTAAACCGAGGGACTAGAGTTTGAATTTTGCAAATCGTGAAACTATCTATACTCTAGTTTCTCTTCATTGTCAAACTAGACTCTAGTTTCTCATCGTCAAACTAAATTATAGTCTTCAAACTAGACTCTAGTTTTTCTTCATTGGCAAACTAGACTCTAGTTTTTCTAAATATGGACTAGAATTCGAATTTTGCAAAACCTAGTCCCCGAATTCAAATTTTTCTAGATCAGAATTTTGGGCTGAAAACGATAGATTATCTGAAATTCCATGAAAATCACGAATTTCTTGATTTTCAGCACAAATTTTCAGTCTAGAAACTCATTTTTTCAACCGAGGGACTAGAAATTGAATTTTGCAAAACCTAGTCCGCCGTTTTTTCACGAATTTTGTTTTCTAGATCAGAATTTTGTGCTGAAAACGATAGATTTACTGAAATTCCATGAAAATCATGAATTTCACGATTTTCAGCACAAAATTTCAGCCTAGAAACTCATTTTTTAACCGAGGGACTAGAATTTGAAATTTGCGAAACCTAGTCCCCCCGTTTTTTCACGAATTTTGTTGTCTAGATCAGAATTTTGTGCTGAAAGCGATAGATTATCTGAAAATCAATGAAAATCATGATTTTCAGCACAAAATTTCAGCCTAGAAACTCATTTTCAAACCGAGGGACTAGAATTTGAAATTTGCAAAACCTAGTCCCCGAATTTAAATTTTTCTAGATCAGAATTTTATGCTGAAAACGATAGATTCATAAATTTTCAGCCAAAAATTCCGATTCTTGTTACAGGTCACGGATAATGTGAAAACAAAATTGATTGGCTGCGAGCAATACAATCCGCTGACAATGGTGAAGTGCCCGAATTACACGGATGCCACAAATGTGGCCAAAGCTATGGGATCTGAGGGTAGTGACAAATAAAGATTTTCTCAATTAAAAAAAAAAAAGAAAGAAAAAAAAGAAAAAAAAGTGTGCGCGCACCGTTCCTCGAACCCGCCACCTTGAGATTCGAGAGCAAAAGCGCAACCAACTGAGCTATTAGGCGATTTGTTTTCGTCGCTTGTTTTTTGTTGATTATTTTGATGCGCGCGCGTGGGTTGCGGTCGCATGTATTTTCAAAAAAGCCCCCTCAAATCACCCACCTTTACAGATCGAAACATCACACCAAAATCGAGACACCAATCCGAATCCTCTTCATGATTTCGCTTCAAATCGCCAACATTTTCTCATTTTCCTACATGGCATATCGATTTTTCGAGTTTGAGGCGCATTTCAGAAATTTGGATGAGAAATGCAAGATTCCGCAGAAGCCGACAATGGATTTTGAGGATTTTGGGAATGTAGAGCTCTGAAATAATGGTTTTTATGTTGAAAATGAAGGATTTTGAGAGAAATAAAAGAAATTTTTGAAAAAATCCATGCGCGCCACTTGTTCTCTGCGTCCCTCCACGCTCCACACACACTCTCTCTCTCTCTCTCTCTCGTTTTCTCTAACGTCTCTTCAGCAAATCGCACTCTCTCGTCTTTTTTTTTCGCGCGCTTCTTTTTTGCTGAAAAATGCTGAAAATCGAATTTTTGCAACTAAATCGAATATGGAGAAGACAGAGGAAGGAAAATTGAAGCTATTCCAAGTTTTTCCATGAAAATTGGGAGAAAATGAAATGAGCAAGAGCTCTTCAAAAAAAAATTTTGAAAAAATTTGATTTTTGACCCAGGAAAGCTGATAATGAGCTAGAAATGCTGAAAATGATGAATTTTGATCTGAAAATCACAAAAATTCCAATTTTCCAGCTAAAATTCATGAAAATTGATGAATTTTGAGCTGGAAACCTTCAAATTTGGATTCCAGGCTAAATTTAGGCTTAAAATGCTGAAAATTCCAGTTTTGAAGCTGAAAATTATGCCCTTTTTGTTAGATATTTCATTTTCCATCGAAAATTTGCCCAAAAAAAAAAATTTTTTTTGAACAAAAAAACCTTTTGGATTACTGTAAAATGTGTTGTGTGCAAACACATTGCATTGCGGACTTTTGGTGACGCGCAATTTTTTTTTTCGAAAAAAATGTTTTTTGACGCAAAAAAAGCGGGAAAAAGTGGAAAATTCATTATATTTAACAAGACTAACAAAATACAACAAACTGGAGCAAAAAATATATTAAAAATTCAAAAAAAAATTTAAAAAATGTTCAATCATCGCTCGAAATCAAATTTTGATCATCGAAGTAGACGAGCTGCAAAAAATAGGAGATTTTTGTTGAAAATCGTGAATTTTAGCGAAATCTTACCATTCTTTGAACATCGTCGGTTTTGACGATGTAAGTATTGTTCAAATCGACACAATCGATCATCACAAGCAATAAATCCTTGATTTGAGCCTGCAAAAAGAAAAATTGAGCATTTTCGAGAAAAATCTCTCTGAAGAGCCCAAAAAATGAGCCAAAAGTTGAGAATTTTGGGAAATTCGTGGTTTTGAGAGCTCGATACTCATGTTAGGCTGATTCACAAACGAAAAATGTTTTTTAACACCTTCAGATTTTTAAAAATTGAATGAAAAACAATTTTTAACTGCACTTTGAGCTCAAAATTTCGTGTTTTTCGGCAAAAATTGAGAAATTTAATGTTGTTTGGGCCCAGAAACTGAAAATTTTCGATTTTTGTCCAGAAAATGCGAAAATATTGCTTTTTTATTCAATATTTCATAGATTTCCTCTGAAAACTTTCAATTTTTGAATTATTCTTGGTTTTCAATAAAAATTTATTAGCTTTTCGAGTTTTTCAGCCAAAAATGATGAAAAATCGATATTTTTCAAGCTTCTGGAGTAATTTCTGATGAAAATTGAACTTGGAATTCACTTTCCAGAAGTTTTTTCGAAAAAATTCATAAAATAGCTCATTTTCATCAGAAATCACTCCAGAAGCTTGAAAAATATCGAATTTTCATCATTTTTGGCTGAAAACTGGAAAAACTAATATATTTTTATTGAAAACCAAGAATAATTCAAAAATTGAAAGTTTTCAGAGGAAATCTATGAAATATTGAATAAAAAAGCAATATTTTCGGATTTTCTGAACAAAAATCGAAAATTTTCAGTTTCTGGGCCCAAACAACATTAAATTTCTCAATTTTTGCCGAAAAAAACGAATTTTTCATCCCAAAAACTCTTACACCAAGTTCAAATTGCATTTTTTTCACAATTCCGTCTTCCATCAACAAATCCAACAGGAATTGTGTTCCATATCGAATTGCAAAACGTCGTTTATAAACTGCGTGTGTATGGAAATCATCGGTCATTTCTTCGTATTTGTCCGACAATTTTTGGATCTGAAAATTACAGGAAAATTTGGGATTTTTTTTATCAAAAACATAATTTTTGTGGCTAAAATTTGAATTTTAAAAAATTTTCTGCATTTTCACGTCAAATTTGATGTGTTTCCGCATTTTCACGTCAAATTTATGTTTTTCTGTATTTTCACGTGAAATTTAATGTTTTTCTGCATTTTCACGTCAAATTTCACACAAAAATAAAATAAAAAAATTTTACAAAAAATGTTTTAATTTTTTTTTTGAATTTTTTCAACTTGAATGAAATTTTGATTCAAAAATTCGAAAAAAATATTTGTTTTTTGAAAATTTTGGGTTATTTTAGGAGAAGCTGAATTTTTTTCACGAAATTTTCAATTTTTTTCGGGATTTTCAGGGTATACTGTAAAGTGCTTGAAAATTTTTTGGGGGTACTGTAGCTTGGATTTTCAGGCAATTCTTACGGGGTACTGTATTTCAATTTCCCAAAAAGTCCTGAAGGTATACTGTAGTTTGAAAATTTCAAAGATGATTTTTCGGGGGTACTGTAACTCGGAAATTTATGAATTTCAAGGGTTACTGTATGTTGAAAATAAATTTTTTTTTTCGAGTTTTTCAAAAGCTGGAATTTTTCGGGGTTTGGAAATTTTGATGATTTTTCAAGCCAGTCTTATTTTCAGTGAAATTTTGATTCAAAAATTCAAATTTGTAAAAATTTCGAAAAATAGGAAAAATATAGTTTTTTGACATTTTCTGAATCGAAATTTTTTGTCAAAATTTTTTTTTAAAAATTTTTTGTCTCTAAAATTTGGAAATTTTCTGAATTCTATTTTTTCGGGCCAAAAATTCAGCCTTTTTTCTTCAAATTTTCACACCAAAAACCAAAAAATCTATTCAGAAATCCAGGAAAATTTAGGATTTTTCTCGAAAAAAAAAATCGAAATTTTTTGTCAAAAATTGTTTTTTTTCATTATTTTCGCGTGGAAAATTAAGGATTTTTTTTTCGAAAAAAAAAAATTTTTGGATTTTTTCGAAAAAAAACCGGAAAAAAACAATTTTTGTCGCTAAAATTTGGAAATTTACAAAATTTCATTTTTTCATCCCAAAAATTCAGCCAAATTTTTTTTTCTTCAAATTTTTACACCAGAAATCCACGTGGATTTCTGTAATTCTCCCAAAAAAAACACCAACCCGTTCCTCAGTAACTGTCTCAAAAATGCCCGCCTCATGACACATTTTCAGATCGGTTTTCAGTCTTGCAAGTGCTCCCATCATTCGCGCCTTGCGAATATCAACATGGATTTTTCGAGCCTTCATTTGAGGTGTCAATTCGGGACCATCGAAAATTCGGACCTAAAAAAAATGCTACAAAATTTCAAAAAAAAATTTTTCCTGAAAATTTTTCAAAGATTTTTTCCAGTTTCCTTCTGAAATTATAATATTTTTGCAATAAAATAAATGTATTATTTTTAATATGAGCAATTTTGAAATCATCAAAATTTTCAGCATTTTTTTCAGAGACAAAAAACTTTTTTCAAAAATTTTCCTAATGGGGTGAGTCAATCGAATTAATCGACGTGTTTTTTGCGATTAATTGACAAAAAAAGTGAGTCTTTTAGGGCGATTAATTTCACGTTTTTGTCAATTCATCGCTTTCATTTCTTGGCAAAAAATGCGATTAATTGCAAAAAAAATAGAATTTATTTGACCTATATTTTAAAACGTGACCTATATGAGTTGGAATTATCAACAAAAAAAATCATCTTCCTTCAATTTTCATTCATTTCGAAATGAATTCAAAAAATAAGCAGTGAATTTGGGACACGTTTCAAAAAAGTGGTCAAATACATTCTATTTCATATTGAAATTCTTCTTTTTTGAATGCAATTAATTGCAAAAATAGATGGAATTAATCGGCAAAAACGTGAAAAAATCGCACAGAAATGACTCACATTTTGTGTCAATTAATTGACAAAAAATAAAATTGACTCACCCCATAAAAAAAATTGTTGTGAATAATATTCTTGAATTAATTTCAAAATTTCAAAAAATTTGATATTTGGAGTTTCGAGAAAAAATTATTTTTTCTTGAAAATTTTTCCAAATATTTTTTTGATTTTTTCAAGTTTCCTAACATTTTCCCGAATTCTGAAAATTCTGAAAATATAATTTTTTCTAGAAAATTTCGATTTTGAAATGTTGAAACTGTTTTTCGAATATTTTAAAAAACAAAAAATAATTTTTTCTCGAAACTCCAAATTTCAAATTTTTTGAAATTTTAAAATTAATTCAAGAATATTATTCACAACAATTTTTAATAAGAAAATTGTTGAAAAAAGTTTTTTGTCTCTGGAAAAAAAACATAAAAATCTTTCAGAAAAAACCCTCCTGGCTAATTTTTTCTGAAATTTTCAAAATTTTCAGCCAAAAATTACCCCAAAATACCGTACCCTCGGATCGCCTTTCAAAAATTGATGATTTCAAAATTGCCCATATTAAAAATAATACATTTATCACAAAAATATTATAATTTCAGAAGGAAACTAGAAAAAATCATGATAATTTTCAAAAAAAAATTTTTTTCTTTGAAATTTTGGGCCTAAAAACATAAAAATCTTTCAGAAAAACCCCTCCTGGCTAATTTTTTATGAAATTTTCAAAATTTTCAGCAAAAATATTATAATTTCAGAAGGAAACTAGAAAAATTCAGAAAAATTTTCATGAAAAAATAATTTTTTTTTGGAAATTTCGGGTCTAAAAACATAAAAATCTTCCAGAAAAAAGGCTCCTGGCTAATTTTTAATGAAATTTTCAAAATGTTCAATATTTTCAGCAAAAATATTATAATTTCAGAAGGAAACTAGAAAAAATCATGGAAAAACTTAAAAATTTTCAAGAAAAAATTATTTTTTCTCAATTTTTTTTTGAAATTTTCTTTCAGAAAAAACCCTCCTGGCTAATTTTTTATGAAATTTTCAAAATTTTCAAAATTTTCAGCCAAAAATTACCCCAAAACCCATACCCTCGGATCGCCTTTCAAAAAATTGATGATTTCAAAATTGCTCATATTAAAAATAATACATTTATTTTGAAAAAATATTATAATTTCAGAGGGAAACTAGAAAAATTCAGAAAATTTTCAAGAAAAAATAATTTTTTCTCAATTTTTTTTTGAAATTTTCTTTCAGAAAAACCCCTCCTGGCTAATTTTCAATGAAATTTTCAGAAATTTTCAAATTTTTCAAAATTTTCACCCCAAAACTCATACCCTCGGATCTCCATTGGCTCTCAATCGATCAACTCGTTCCTGTGTCAATTTCTCAACAGTTCTCAGGTGTTCCATCAAAACTTCTCCATAAGTATATTCAAATTTCATGGGCGGTTCATTGGAAGGCGGAGGCGGTGGAGGTGGAATCAGATTCGCTTTAATCAAAGTCGGTTTTGAATTTGAGCCTCGAAATGTGGTGACAAGTCGCCAAAAAATTATATGATCATTGGGTTGGGAATAGCAATTCTCCAGGTTGTTTAAAAGTGATCTGATCGTGTAAGGAGCCTGCAAAAAATGGGTCTGAAAATCTGATTTTTGAGCTGAAAATTTAGAAAATTCATTGAAATCTGATATTTGAGCTGAAAATTCCAGAAAATTCAGTAAAATCTGATTTTTGAGCAGAAAATCCCAGAAAATTCATTAAAATCCCATTTTTTAAACCTGAAATTAAAGAATTTTCTAAAAATTTGTATTTTTGATCTGAAATTCACCCAAATTTGTGCTTTTCAAGCTGAAATTCAAAAAAACTCGAAAAATTTCTGAAAAAGTGGCTAAGGATTTTTCCACGTGGATTTTTAGAGTTTTTTTTTCGAATTTTCAGCACAAAAATCAGAAAGCAAAAAAAAATACGTTTCAAAATTTAAATTTCTTCAAATTTGAAATTTCGAAACGTATTTTTTTCTCTCTAATTTTTGTGCTGAAAATTTGAAAAAAACTCCAATTTTTTAAAATCCACGTGGCAAAAAATTTTTTTTGTGGATTTTCAGCATGAAATTTCATTGAAATTTTGAATTTCAGCTTAAAAAAACATACGTCGCATACCCCTGTTTCAAATCCGCCAGTGCATACCCCTATTTTTGAAAATTTTCGACGAAAGGGATAACCCCCCCCCCCCTTTTTTCATTTTTTCTTCATTTCCAGCTATAGAAATCTGAAAATTACAATATTATTGAGCTTAAGCTCAGAATTTGCATCAATGAGGGAAATAGTGAATTTTGAACTTGAGTTAGGGGTAGCATGCCTTTATTAGACCCTTATCAACTATGCTCCACGATAAAATCCAAAGAAATGAGCCTGGTATCAAGATGGGAACACTATGTCATTTTTCACCTCGGCTATCAAAGAACACAGGCGTAAAAAGTCACTAGGGGTATCTAATGAATACCAATGAATATTAGACTTGAGTTAGGGGTAGCATGCCTTTATTAGACCCTTATCAACTATGCTCCACGATAAAATCCAAAGAATTAAGCCTGGTATCAAGATGGGAACACTATGTCATTTTTCACCCTGTGTTATCAAAGAACACAGGGGTAAAAAGTCACTAGGGGTATCTAATGAATACCAATGAATTTTGAACTTGAGTTAGGGGTAGCATGCCTTTATTAGACCCTTATCAACTATGCTCCACGATAAAATCCAAAGAAATGAGCCTGGTATCAAGATGGGAACACTATGTCATTTTTCACCTCGGCTATCAAAGAACACAGGCGTAAAAAGTCACTAGGGGTATCTAATGAATACCAATGAATATTAGACTTGAGTTAGGGGTAGCATGCCTTTATTAGACCCTTATCAACTATGCTCCACGATAAAATCCAAAGAATTAAGCCTAGTATCAAAATGGGACCATTATGCCATTTTTTACCCTGTGTTATCAAAGAACACAGGGGTAAAAAGTCACTAGGGGTATCTAATGAATACCAATGAATATTAGACTTGAGTTAGGGGTGATTTACCTTAATTAGGTTCTTATCAACTATTTCCAAGAAGGGAAAATGTATCAATTTCAAAAACATTAGTTTGACCCTAAATCAAACCACAAACTCTGAGAAAAAAATATGATCGTAATTGTAGATTACATTACTATTCTGTAGATCGCTGACTTTTAATGATATTAGAATATAGATCGCGGATTCGATAAAGTAAAAAACCTTACAGATTTGAAATCGAGAATTTTTAATTTTGAGAAATATGAAATTTTGTTCATCCAAGAGATTATTTTTAAAAAGATCATATCAAATCTAGCTAGTTAAACGAGACACTAAATAAATTAAATTGTGCAACCACATTGATCCATATTAATTTTGAATAACTCTACATTGTCGCTTAATCTTAATTTTTGCAAATATTACAGTTACTAACTGTCAGTTGATATGTGAAAAAATGGCATAATGGTCCCATTTTGATACTAGGCTTAATTCTTTGGATTTTATCGTGGAGCATAGTTGATAAGGGTCTAATAAAGGCATGCTACCCCTAACTCAAGTCTAATATTCATTGGTATTCATTAGATACCCCTAGTGACTTTTTACCCCTGTGTTCTTTGATAACACAGGGTAAAAAATGACATAGTGGTCCCATCTTGATACCAGGCTCATTTCTTTGGATTTTATCGTGGAGCATAGTTGATAAGGGTCTAATAAAGGCATGCTACCCCTAACTCAAGTCTAATATTCATTGGTATTCATTAGATACCCCTAGTGACTTTTTACCCCTGTGTTCTTTGATAACACAGGGTAAAAAATGACATAGTGGTCCCATCTTGATACCAGGCTCATTTCTTTGGATTTTATCGTGGAGCATAGTTGATAAGGGTCTAATAAAGGCCTGCTACCGCTAATTCAATTAGATATTTATGTGGGAACTTTTTTGAGGCTTAAATTGGTATCCCTATGGCAGAATATATAGAGAAAATTATCATCAAAACTGAGAAAATTTCATAAAAATTTTTATCTCAAGTGACAACCCCTCCAAAATTTGGTGTCAGGGATAACCCCTCCACGGGTCGATTACCCCTGGCATGCGACGTATGTTAAAAAAGCAGAAGAATTTGGGTGAATTTCAGCTCAAAAATCATATTTTAATGAATTTTCTGAATTTTCAGCTCAAAAATCAGATTTCAATGAATTTTCTGAATTTTCAGCTCAAAAATCAAATTTCAATGAATTTTCTGAATTTTCAGCTCAAAAATACAAATTTTTTGAAAATTTTTTTTAGTGTCAGGTTTAAAAAATCAGATTTCAATGAATTTTCTGAATTTTCAGGTTTTAAAAATGGGATTTCAATGAATTTTCTGAATTTTCAGCTCAAAAAATCAGATTTTAATGAATTTTCTGAATTTTCAGCTCAAAAATTAGATTTCAATGAATTTTCTGAATTTTCAGCTCAAAAATCAGATTTCAATGAATTTTCTGAATTCTCAGCTCAAAAATCTGAATTTTCTGAATTTTCAGCTCAAAAATCAGATTTTTCTGAATTTTCAGCTCAAAAATCAAATTTCAATGAATTTTCTGAATTTTCAGCTCAAAAATCAGATTTCAATGAATTTTCTGAATTTTCAGCTCAAAAAATCAGATTTCAATGAATTTTCTGAATTTTGAGCTCAAAAATCAGATTTCAATGAATTTTCTGAATTTTCAGCTCAAAAATTGGGATTTTAATGAATTTTCTGAATTTTCAGCTCAAAAATTGGGATTTTAATGAATTTTTTGAGACTCACACCAGGCAACGGTTCAATAATTCCTTCCATTTCATAATCATCCATTTTTTCCGGTTCCAACTCATCCAAAATCAAATCCTTGGTTTCAACAATCACAAGTCCACAGACAGTTTGACATGTCCAAATTTCGAAAATTTGGCTGGGAATAATTTGAGCAGCTGGGCGGGTGAGTTTGACTTTTAGCTGGAAAAAAAAAATAATTTTCAGCCATAATTTTTCGGCTGAAAATCTCACCCGAATCCATTTCAATCCTTTTCCATTTCCAACTTCTTCATAGTCAAATTTCGGCATTTGGTCCCTTCCCAAACTCACTGGACCCATTTCCTTTCCATATCCGCCAATTCGAATTAATGGCTGAAAATTTGAATTTTCTGAATTTTTCTTAATTTTTTTGCAATTTTTTGAATTTCTTGTATTTTCTTGTTACCTGAAATTACGAGAAATTCAAAAAATTCGAAATTTTGGATGGAAGAATATGTTTCTGAGTAGATTAGGTTTTCTAGTAATCAATTTTGCAATTTTTTGAATTTCGTGTATTTTCTTGTTACCTGAAATTACAAGAAATTCAAAAAATTCGAAAAATATGTTTCCCAGTAGATTTTGACCAGCTGATCACGATTCTGTTAACTAAAATTGCAAAGCTCATCAGAAATTACTCCAGAAGCTTGAAAAATATAGATTTGTCATCATTTTTGGCTGAAAAACTCGAAAAACTAATAAATTTTTATCGAAAACCAAGAATAATTCAAAAATTGAAAGTTTTCAGAGGAAATCTATGAAATATTGAATAAAAAAGCAATATTTTCGGATTTTCTGGACAAAAATCGAAAATTTTCAGTTCCTGGGCCCAAAAAACATTAAATTTCTCAATTTTTACCAAAAAAAAAATAATTTTTGAGCTCAAAGTGCAGTTAAAAAAACTCACATCAAAGAAAGACGAAAAATGCAGTCCAACCAACATTTTTCCCAATTTGCAACATCTTGGAAGTTCGGCAAATTGACCGCTGAAAAAAAAAAACATTTACAGTTCAAAAAGAATTTCATGAATTTTCAAAACTATAGTCTAGTCTAGTCTCAAAATTGTCAGAAAATTCTGGATTTTCAAAACTATAGTCTTGTTTAGTCTCAAAATTGTCAGAAAATTATGAATTTTCAAAACTATAGTCTTGTTTAGTCTCAAAATTGTCAGAAAATTATGAATTTTCAAAACTATAGTCTTGTTTAGTCTCAAAATTGTCAGAAAATTATGAATTTTCAAAACTAAAGTCTAGTCTAGACCTACCCAATCATTTTTTTCCCAAAAACTCACCCAACCGGAATAAAAACACTCCTATATTTCATATCAATTTGACTATGTGTCGCATAAAATCTGACCAAAAATTTGAACGGCGTTCGTTGTTCGAGCCAATCTTTTTCATGATCTCGAATTTCGATGGCCATCAGTCCAGCCAGGCTTCTTTTGATCAAATCCAATCGTCCCGCGATTCTTTTGGTCCAAAGTTCGAGAATTTGCAAATAATCGTTGGGTGAGAACATTTCACGATGATTTCTGGGGAAAAATTCGGAATTTTTGAGAAAAAACCAAAAAAAAGTGATTTATGAACTTTTATTCATTTTTCTGGAAAATTTTGAGCCAGAAAATAGAAAATTCAGTGAAATCCCATTTTTTAAACCTGAAATCTGAAAATTAACCAAAATTTGTGCTTTTTTAAGCTGAAATTCAAAATTTCATGCTGAAAATCCACAAAATTTTTCGAAAAATTGGTAAGGATTTTGCCACGTGGATTTTATAAAATTGGAGTTTTTTTCAAATTTTCAGCACAAAAATCAGTGCTTTTAAAAGCTGAAATTAAAAATTTCAATGAAATTTCATGCTGAAAATTTACTGAAAATATTGATTTGACCATAAATTAATTATTCTTTGAGTTAGTAAAATTCACGTGAATTTTACTTCTAAAAATTGATCAAACTTATATTTTCAGTCAATTTTCAGCACTAAAAATCAGAAAGGAAAAATTTTCAGCATAAAATTTCATTGAAATTTTGAATTTCAGCTCAAAAAAGCACAGTTTTGGGTGAATTTTCAGTTCAAAAATACACATTTTTAGAAAATTCTTTAATTTCAGGTTTAAAAATCAGATTTCAATGAATTTTCTGAATTTTCAGCTCAAAAATCAGATTTCAATGAATTTTCTGGGATTTTCAGCTCAAAAAATCAGATTTCAATGAATTTTCTGAATTTTCAGCTCAAAAATCAGATTTCACTGAATTTTTTGAATTTTCAGCTCAAAAATCAGATTTCAATGAATTTTCTGAATTTTCAGCTCAAAAATCATATTTCACTGAATTTTCTGAATTTTCTGGCTCAAATTCATCACTTTTTCAATTTTTTAACGTTAAAAAACCCGTTTTTTTCAAATTTTCTGCATAAAAAACCAGAAAAACTCACAAATTTCTATAAATCACATCATAAACAAATTCCTCATCCCCTAAATTTCTCGAAATCGGCTCTCGCATTCCAATTTTGACTCTTCTTTTCGGAAAACGTCGATGGGTTTGTTGAAATGCCGTGTTTCCGAACAAACTTCTTCGCTGCGGCCAATTCGAACTTGAACTTGTTGATTCCTCCGAGAGATCTTCAATTTCAGCAATTCGTTTTTCCAAATCTCGTTCATCCAAAATTGTATCGGGAACGTAAATTGATTGTGTGTGATGGGTTTTTATCTGGAAAAATTGCGAAAATTCATGATTTTCTGAAAGGAAATCGTGGAAAATTAACTGAAATTCAAGTTTTTCGTAAAATTTTTCACGCTGAGAAAGATCCTGAGCACAAAAATGAGCCAAAAATTAAGAATTTTCAGAAAATCAGGGGTTTTTGAGAGAAGATTATATCAAAAACTGAATACAGGGTGACCAAAAGTCAAAAATTTGGTAAAATTTGGTAACTCCACCCTGCTGTACATCACCCTGTATTCAGTTTTTCATAAAAATCATCTCTAACATGAGTAATGGGCTCTCAAAAACACCGATTTTCTGAAGATTCTCATTTTTGAGCTCAAAAATTCGTTTTTTTAAGGCAAAAAATTGAGAAACTTAATGTTATTTAGGCCCAGAAACTGAAAATTTTCGATTTTTGTCCAGAAAATCCGAAAATATTGCTTTTTTATTCAATATTTCATAGATTTCCTCTGAAAACTTTCAATTTTTGAATTATTCTTGGTTTTCAATAAAAATATATTAGTTTTTCGAGTTTTTCAGCCAAAAATGATGACAAATCGATATTTTTCAAGCTTCCGGAGTGATTTTTGATGAAAATAAGCTTTGAGAACCCTATTTTGCTTAATTTTCCGAAATTTTTACGAAAAATCAGCAAAACCTTCTGGAAAGTGAATTCCAGGGTGAATTTTCATCAGAAATTACTCCAGAAGCTTGAAAAATATCGTATTTTCATCATTTTTGGTTGAAAAACTCGAAAAAATAATATATTTTATTGAAAACCAAGAATAATTCAAAAAATTGAAAGTTTTCAGTGGAAATCTATGGAATATTGAATAAAAAAGCAATATTTTCGGATTTTCTGGACAAAAATCGAAAATTTTCAGTTTCTGGGCCCAAACAACATTAAATTTCTCAATTTTTGCCGAAAAAAACGAATTTTTGAGCTCATTCAATTTTTAAAAATCTGTGCTTCACTTTCCAGAAGGTTTTGCTGATTTTTCGTAAAATAAAATTTTTTTTTATTTTCCGAAAAATCAGCAAAACCTTCTGAAGGTCAATTTTCATCATAAATTACTCCAGAAGCTTGAAAAATATCGATTTGTCATCATTTTTGGCTGAAAAACTCAATGTTTTTTCGACATTTTTTGATTTTTTTCAGGATTTTCAACAAAAAAATACCTCCGAATAATAAGTGCGATTTGTTCTCGAATCCAAACTCATGGCATCAAAATTCATATTATTTCTCTCAATTTCCAAAGCCACTCGAAATTCGCCATCCGCAACTACAGTACTCTCATCACTTCTATTCAAATCCACCCCATTTTCAGGACGATTCTCAAAAATTGTTCGCAAATTCGGAAACATTTCTTGATGCACCAAATTGAAAGCGTCTTTTGGATCTATGAGATTTTGCACCGTTTTGGGGACGATTTTTGTGAGTTTTTGGAGATTTTGAGCACAATGGCGGACCAGGAAACATGGACGATTCCACGGATTTAGAACACTAGAAAAATCCGGATTTTTGTAACAAAAAACATATTTTTCTGATTTTTGAGCTGAAAATTGGCTCAAAATTCATTGAAATCTGATATTTAAGCTGAAAATTCCAGAAAATTCATTGAAATCTGATTTTTGAGCTGAAAATTCAGAAAATTCATTGAAATCTGATTTTTGAGCTGAAAATCCCAGAAAATTCATTGAAATCTGATTTTTGAGCTGAAAATTCAGAAAAATCATTGAAATCTGATTTTTGAGCTGAAAATTCAGAAAATTCATTGAAATTTGATTTTTGAGCTGAAAATTCAGAAAATTCATTGAAATCTGATTTTTGAGCTGAAAATTCAGAAAATTCAGTGAAGTCTGATTTTTGAGCTGAAAATTCAGAAAATTCAGTGAAGTCTGATTTTTGAGCTGAAAATTCAGAAAATTCATTGAAATTTGATTTTTTGAGCTGAAAATTCAGAAAATTCAGTGAAGTCTGATTTTTGAGATGAAAATTCAGAAAATTCAGTGAAGTCTGATTTTTGAGCTGAAAATTCAGAAAATTCATTGAAATCTGATTTTTGAGCTGAAAATTCACCCAAATTCTTCTGCTTTTTTAAGCTGAAATTCAAAATTTCATGCTGAAAATCTACAAAATTTTTTCGAAAAATTGGCTTAGGATTTTTCCACGTGGATTTTATAAAATTGGAGTTTTTTTTTTTGAAATTTTCAGCACAAAAATCAGAAAGAAAAAATACGTTTCAAAATTTTAATTTTTTTTTTGAAGAAATTAAAATTTTGAAAAGTATTTTTTTTTTCTGATTTTTGTGCTGAAAATTTTGAAAAAAAAAACTTCAATTTTATAAAATCCACGTGGCAAAATCCTTACCAATTTTTCGGAAAAATTTTGTGGATTTTCAGCATGAAATTTTGAATTTCTGCTTAAAAAAGCAGAAGAATTTGGGTGAATTTCAGCTCAAAAATACACATTTTTTTAGAAAATTCTCTGAATTTTCAGCTCAAAAATCAGATTTCAATGAATTTTCTGAATTTTCAGCCAAATTTTCAATCAAAAAAATCCCCACCATTCCGCATTCACCGCCACCATTTCACAATCCAAAAACCTTTCCGTTAACATCAAAGGATCCACCAAAATTTGCTGCAAATTTCGACATTTCAACGTGATTGGAGAACGTCCATTTGATGGAATATCATGGAATTTGGCAGTGCTTCGGATCTGGAAAAAATTTTTTTTTAAATTTTTCGGGGCCCCCACTCACCCATATTTTTCCCATAACATTTCCTAAATCATTACACATCATTTTTGAGTTTTTCAAAATTCCCGAAATATTGACAGCTTCGCAAATTTGTTGTTGTTGGTTCAGATTAGGAGGTCGAATTTGCAATTCCACCAAATCCTTCAGAATTTCAGGCCTAACATCTGATCTGAACAAAACACGTGGCGAAATTGCGATAAAATCGATAATTTCGTGAAATTTATTGTTGTTAGGTGAATCTGGATCGATTATTGCGTAGCAAATTTCTTCATTCAATAAAACGACACGGCATTTGAGGGTAATTAAGTTGGGCTGGAAAATTAGAGGTATTTTCTTCGAAAAAACGTTAAAAAACCCGAAAAAGTGGTATTTTTATCCATTTTTCACCATTTTTCAACACATTTTGAATAAAATGAAGCTGATTTTGCAATTTTTTGAATTTCTTGTATTTTCTTGTTACCTGAAATTACGAGAAATTCAAAAAATTCGAAATTTTGGATATAAGAATATGTTTCTGAGTAGATTAGGTTTTCTAGTAATCAATTTTGCAATTTTTTGAATTTCTTGTATTTTCTTGTTACCTGAAATTACGAGAAATTCAAAAAATTCGAAATTTTCGATGGAAGAATATGTTTCTGAGTAGATTTCGACCCGCTAGGTTTTCTAGTAATCAATTTTGCAATTTTTTGAATTTCTTGTTATTACGAGAAATTCAAAAAATTCGAAAAATATGTTTCCCAGTAGATTTCGACCCGCTGGTCACGATCCCCCTGTCTAAAACTGCAAAGCTCGACTTCTAACATGAGTTATTTTTGTAAGTGGCATAGTTGGAAAATTTTGAAAAATTGGGAAGAAAATCGTATTAAAAATTATTTTCATGCAAAAAAATTAAAATTTTGAAACGTATTTTTTTCTTTCTGATTTTTGTGCTGAAAATTTGAAAAAAAAACTCCAATTTCATAAAATCCACGTGGCAAAATCCTTACCAATTTTTCGAAAAATTTTTGTGGATTTTCAGCATGAAATTTTGAATTTCAGCTTAAAAAAGCAGAAGAATTTGTGTGAATTTCAGATCAAAAATACAAATTTTTAGAAAATTCTTAAATTTCAGGGTTAAAAAATGGGATTTTAATGAATTTTCTGGGATTTTCAGCTCAAAAATCAGATTTCAATGAATTTTCTGAATTTTCAGCTCAAAAACCAGATTTCAATGAATTTTCTGAATTTTCAGCTCAAAAATCAGATTTTAATGAATTTTCAGCTCAAAAATCAGATTTCAATGAATTTTCTGAATTTTCCGCTCAAAAATCAGATTTCAATGAATTTTCTCAATTTTCAGCTCAAAAATCAGATTTCAATGAATTTTACCGCTTGTGAATCATTTTTTCTGGTTTTTTTTAACGCTAGTGAATTCCTACCACCAAAATATCCTTAACCACCGGTCGCCAACCATTTTCGCCGATTTCAAAAGCGATTCTCAACGAATACACTTGTCCCGACTCCAAATAATCACACCAAATCGATGAGATTCCGTCGAAAACGCGTCCCAAAATGGGTAATTCGAAGAAGAATTGATTGGTGACGGCGAAAACACGACATTCCGCGCGGGTTTCAATGTAGATCTCGCCGCGCGTCATGTTTTTGTGGATGTGGAGAAGATTTGACGTGGCGAAATCGCGGTTGAGCAGGGCGCCGAAGATGTCGTGGGTGCACGGGAAGTTGAAGGAGGTGTCGGGAAGACAGCGCCTGCAAAATCGGGCGATTTTCAGACAATTTCAGTCTAAATTTCATGAATTTTGGGTGGACTTTCGGGGGATTTCCCACCAAAAACCTGGAATTAACACTAATTTTCAGTTCACAAGGAGCTGTTTCTCTAGATTTTTAATAAAATATATGTTTTCTAGTAGTTTTCGACCTAAAATTACAAAACTCAACTTCTAACATGAGTTATGACGTGGCAAATTTTGAAAAATCAGGATTTTGGAGGTCAAAACTCGCTTTCAAGGTGGTTTTCATGAAAATCTGATAGAATAGCGTTGTTCAGGAGGCTTGATTACATAATTACAGACAGCGCTTTCTTCTCTTCCGGATTTCAGATTTTCCGGATTTCAGAAAGATCAGCGCCTTCTGTAATTATGTAATCGAGCCTCCTGAACAACGCTATTCTATCAGATTTTCATGAAAACCACCTTGAAAGCGAGTTTTGACCTCCAAAATCCTGATTTTTCGGAATTCGCCACGTCATAACTCATGTTAGAAGTTGAGCCCTGCAATTTTAGGTCGAAAACCACTAGAAAACATATATTTTATTAAAAATCTAGAGAAACAGTTCCTTGTGAACTAAAAAATTGTGTTAATACCAGATAGATTTTTGGCGGTAAATCCATCGAAAATCCATCCTCACGCGCTCCACCGAAATAAACACGCAACGCAAACCGCGTCGCGCCACAACACACGGAACGATTCAAATTCCCTCCCTTTTGTTGTGACGCGGCGCGGTCTGCGTTGCGTGTTTATTTCGGTGGAGCGCGGAAAACTCGGCTTACTTATAAAGCACGTGACAAACATCGCCAAGTTTGAAAAATTCCTTCGAAAAATCCTTTTGCAAAATTGCGCAACCAATATTTCGGTTCCAAAACAAATTCATCATCTCTCCACAACTTCGAATCACAATTCCATCCAAAACTCCATAAATCATCATCGGATTTACGAATGGGACCACTGAATCTCTCGCAAAACACTCGAAAATTGGCAAAATCTCGGTGTCTTCTTCGTGCTTCCAGAAGCATTGCTTTTTGCGGTATGTTTGAGGTCTGCAAAATTATTTTTTGCAGAAATTTGTGCAAAAAACGTTGAAAAACCCGAAAAAGTGATTCACAAACGGTATTTTTATTCATTTTTTTAATCATTTTCTCAACACATTACTATAGTTGGACATCGACTAAATGACATTTTCATGTTTTTCAAGCAAATGAGTTGAAATATTGGGTTTTAATGTTACTCATATGATAGAATGGTCTAAGACGAACAGAATGATATAAATTTTGATGACTTTACGTTATCCTTAAGTGATTTAGCGACTTTTAGTCGATAAGCCGCTAAACCACTTATGGATAACGTAAAGTCATCAAAATTTATATCATTCTGTTCGTCTTAGACCATTCTATCCTATGAATAACATTAGAACCCAATATTTCAACTCATTTGCTTGAAAAACATGAAAATGTCATTTAGTCGATGTCCAACTATATTCCCATTGAATAAAGTGAAGCTAAAACGCATTTTAGTGTTCAGAAATGGTATTTGAAGACCTTCTAATCAGCCGAAAAGACAAATCAAGCTTTTAAAAGAAAATTGTTGATTTTCGAAAAATTTCGAAAATCAACAATTTGATTTTAAAAGCTTGATTTGTCTTTTACGCATCGTACAAAGTGAAAAATTGCAAAAAATCATTTTTTCGCCCATTATTTTTGCATTTTCTGCTGTTTTTCGAGCCAAAATGGACAGAATTTGAAAGGATTTGTCTGAAATGATGTTTTATTGACAATGGAGGGAAAATTAGTGGTGAAACAAGAAAAATAAGATTCAAAATCGTTTTTTCTTCTTGATTCACCACTGGCTTTCCCTCTATTATCAATAAAACACCATTTCAGACAAATCCTTTCAAATTCTGTCCATTTTGGCTCGAAAAACAGCAGAAAATGCAAAAATAATGCGCGAAAAAATGATTTCTTGCATTTTTTCACTTTGTACGATGCGTAAAAGACAAATCAAGCCTTCAAAATCAAATTGTTGGTTTTCGAAAAGTTTCGAAAATCAACAATTTGATTTTGAAAGCTTGAAAGACTCAGGCTGATTAGAAGGTCGTGAAATAGCAGTTCTGGACGCTAAAATTTAGCGTTTTAACTTCATTTTATTCAATGTGTGGTGAAAATGGTGAAAAAATGAACTTTTTTCGGTTTTTTAACGTTAGAAGTAAGAAAAACACACTGATAAACCACGCCAACTCGATAAATCATCTTCTCGCCCGCTTTTTGCATCAAATTCCGCTCCGACAATGTTTTCTCAACCACATTTTTTGCAATTGCAACTCGATGAAAATCGCTATCATCATCCCCGCCAAAAATATAGAATTCTTTTCCAGTTTCGGATGTCACAACATTTTCCATGTTTTCACGGCAAAAATTCAGGAAAATGTAGATTATCGCAAGATCTCCACGAATTTCAACGTCGCGAACCCATTCATCATCGTATTTCACAACTTTTTTCACTTCTCCATTATCCAAATCTATTCCAATTTTAATAATATCGCCGAGACATCCAGGAAATTCGAACAAATCGTGTCGAACATTTTGTTGATTTTCATCAGTTTTCTCGTCGATTATTGCCACCAACCATGATTTTTCACGACGTTTCACAAGTACACCGTATTTGTAAATGAGATAAGAGCTCATTACGCGTATCTGGAATGAATATCGATTTATTTTGCGTTTCGAAAAAAATATTTTCGAAAACGCATTTCGCCTCAGCAAGCAAGCATGTTCGCTCCACCGCACACAGCGCGCTCATTCAAATTCGAATTTTTTTTTGATTTTCACAGTGTTTTTTTCTAACTAGTATTCTCCATGTGAAAAGTGACATTGGAGAGATCTATTTCTACATTTCTACAAAAAAAACACAAAAAAATAATATGTTTTCGCGTGAACGTGAAATTTGTCGTGGCAAATGCAATTTCAACGATAAAATTTTTCAGTTATTTCAAATTTTCGGCGAGCAACAAGACGGCAGCAAATAAAGATGAGTTTTTTGTTTCTCTTGGGTCTCCCTAAATTCCTTTTCCTCTTCGAACAAATCCACGTGTCTCTCCTGGAGTAAAGTACAGCTCAACTTAGCCGAACTCTGGATAGTGAAGCTTCTTGTGTTGAGCATTAGCCATTGCAATTGTCAGGAACCTCGACATGAGTTAGTTACCTTAACTTGTTGTTTTGGTTAGATATACTCTCGACTTTGTCGACTTGATTTGGTTGGAAAAACTGTGAAGGGAGAGATCGAGGTTCGCTTTTCAACGAAAAATTGAAAAGAAAACGTGGAATTCTTCAAGGAAGAGGGAAATTTCGACGCTTATGGGAGGGAAAATACGAAATTTCCATGAAAAATCATAATTTTTGCAGAAACAAACTCGAAAACCATGGAAAACAACAACAAAAATCAAAGATTTCGGTGAGTTTTTCTAACCAAACAAGAAGAAGTTCTAGAATTTCAGATGGAATGCGGAAGCTATGCTCAAAATTGCATTCAGAAATTCGGGTAGACATAGAAAAATTCAATTTTGATCAGAGCAAAATTGGAAGCCGTCATCGAACATCGAAAATTTCTAATTTTTCAATTATTTTATGTTGCCAACTTCTTGCGGAAAAGCCA
Organism: Caenorhabditis angaria; assembly: GCA_947459285.1. Taxonomy (NCBI): domain Eukaryota; kingdom Metazoa; phylum Nematoda; class Chromadorea; order Rhabditida; family Rhabditidae; genus Caenorhabditis; species Caenorhabditis angaria. The sequence goes on from CANHGI010000001.1 coordinate 11,336,050, forward strand.
AGAAGCAGGTTTTTGCTTTAGTTTTGTTCTAAATTCCACGTGGATTTTTATCATGTGTGTGGAAGTTGTTTAAACTCCAGATTCTTGCAGAAAAGCCGAGAAACTGGAGTTTTGTTTTGAATTCCACGTGAATGTTTATCTATATCTTGAGTCAAAAAATCCTCTGTGAGAACGTGTGAATTCGGTGATTTTTCCGCACATTTCGGCTCAAAATGCCACGTTGCTTTCTAGTTTTTCCTCCATTTCTGAAAGGATTTTTCATTTCCCTGTTCTCCGGAGTTGTTTTTTAGGTTCACGGGATTTCAAGTGATTTTGTTTTGAAATCAGGATTTTCGAACCTCCTCAACAAATTTCAAAATATCATCACAGTTTATTGGTTGAAAACATATTTTTTTCAAACAAAACAAAAAATACTTATAGCAACGAAATTAATCGTCATCGTCTTCATCACCGAATTCGAAACCATCGTCATTCAAAAAATTGCGATACATTTCGGCTTCAGAAAACTCGTCCAACGAATTTTCCAAATCGACTTCGTCTTCAGAATCTTCCAGATTTTCATACTCGAATTCATACTCGTCATCCGATGTTCTTAAATTCATTGAAACCGAATTGCTCGACATCGAAACTTCGGCAGTTTCTCCAGCCGAATTTCGAAGTTTCAACCAGATCTTTCCATCGTAGCTAAATATAAATGTGTTTATTTAAAGATTTGAAAATCTTCAAAACCAAAACTCACTTCTCATGCTTGCCAATAGTTTCCAAATCTCTTAAAATCTCTTCTCGATCAATTTCCTCGATTGTTTGCATGAATACTTTTTGAATATTCTCCCCAACTTCTCCATTTTTCCACAATTTCAAATATTGTTCGAAATTCTCAGTTGATAAACGAAGATTTTTCAAGCAAATAAAACCCGCTTTCAATTCACAAACTTGCGCGAAATTCAAACTTTGACAATTCTCCATTTTAATACTATTTTCAATTTTTGAAAATTGAGCAAAATTCAAGAAACCAGATTCGAACGGATCAATCAACTCCTCTTCCGCATAATGAAACTTGTTGATTCTCAAGTTTTTGAGCTTCTTCAGATGATGAATATTGATTTTATCGAATGGGAAGTTATCCTAAATTATATATATATTAATATTGAAAATTAATCCTGAATAAATTTGCCTACCACTTCCAATTCAAGATTTTCAAGATGAATTGCATCTTCAATAAACTTTTGAAAATATTCAAGACCAATAATATGTAAATCTCCATCAACTTTGAAAGTTTTGTGATAATTCGGCCCGAAAATCGAACATTCTGTCTCTTGCTCATTATTTTGAAAAAACTGGAATTTAACATAAAACTCGTCGCCAATCAAAACTTCCATCCTAATATCGAATTCCATCCAAAACAACGAGATCTTCTTGAGGAAATTCTTCGATCTTCTAACCTTCTTCCAACAATCTTTGGAGCACATCGAGAATCGTCGTTTTGTTTCAGTTGTCATCTCTTCCAAGACGATTTCTCTCATTTCCAGCGGAATACTATACCAACCAACTTCATCTTCGCCTTCGGCTTCAGGTTCTGGATTCGGATTCGAATTCAAATCCAATTTCGCCAATTGTTCCTCCATTTTTTGAAAAGGATCTTTATTTTGCGTTCGAAAAAAATATTTTTGAAAACGCATTTCGCCTCAGCAAGCATGTTCGCTCCACCGCACACAGCGCGCTCATTCAAATTCGATTTTTTTTTGTTTTTTTTCGCGTGTTCTTCTTGTACACGTGTACTTGAATGCTTTATAAGCTCGCAAATTCGTAAAAAGGTGACAATTATGTATGGTTTATTGTTGAGGCTATTTCTAATCGGTGTTGTTTACTCAAGCACTGATTTGGAGCTGGGAAACGCGTTTTTGGCCAAGGTTGGTTTAGATGAGAGTTTGTGAATCAAAAATGGGGTTTTTAGGGTCAACTTTCTGATGCATTATCTCATTTTCATGAGGCAATCAACTCAAATCCCAAAAATTATCAAGCTATTTATCGACGAGCTTTGATATACTTGGCACTTTCACGGCCATCTTCTGCATTTGCTGATTTTCAAAAAGTTCTTGCTCTCAAACCCGATTTTGTCAAATTCGATGAAAATTCAAATTTTTTGGATAGAGATAAACATTCACGTGTAATTCAAAACAAAACTCCAGTTTCTCGGCTTTTCTGCAAGAATCTGGAGTTTAAACAACTTCCACACACATGATAAAAATCCACGTGGAATTTAGAACAAAACTAAAGTTAAAACCTGCTTCTTGGCTTTTCCGCAAGAAGCTGGCAACATAAAATAATTAAAAAATTAGAAATTTTCGATGTTCGATGACGGCTTCCAATTTTGCTCCGATCAAAATTGAATTTTTCTATGTCTACCCGAATTTCTGAATGCAATTTTGAGCATAGCTTCCGCATTCCATCTGAAATTCTAGAACTTCTTCTTGTTTGGTTAGAAAAACTCACCGAAATCTTTGATTTTTGTTGTTTTCCATGGTTTTCGAGTTTGTTTCTGCAAAAAATTATGATTTTTCATGGAAATATCGCATTTTCCCTCCCATAACCGTCGAAATTTCCCTCCTCCTCGAATAATTCCACGTTTTCTTTTCAAAAAAACTTCGAAAAGCGAACCTCGATCTCTCCCTTCACAGTTTTTCCAACCAAATCAAGTCGACAAAGTCGAGAGTATATCTAACCAAAACAACAAGTTAAGGTAACTAACTCATGTCGAGGTTCCTGACAATTGCAATGGCTAATGCTCAACGCAAGAAGCTTCACTATCCAGAGTTAGGCTAAGTTGAGCTGTACTTTACTCCAGGAGAGACACGTGGATTTGTTCGAAGAGGAAAAGGAATTTAAGGGAGACCCAAAACAAAAAAACAACTCATCTTTATTTGCTGCCGTCTTGTTGCTCGCTTAAAATTTGAAAAACTGAAAAATTATCGTTGAAATTGCATTTGCCACGAAAATTTCACGTTCACGCAAAAATATTATTATTTTCTCTCTGCTTTTTTTGTGTTTTTTTCCCATGTGGTTTTTCCGTTCTTCAAATAATACATAAAACAAAAAAAAGTATAACAAAGGTGGTGGTAAAAATCGCACAATTGTAAAAAATCACATAAAAAGATGAGTCATGGCTCCTTGTTCTCTCAAAAGTATGTCTTTTTCTCCACTTTTTTTCTTTTTTTGCGCGAAAAAAGTAGATATTTAGTTGGTAGTAGTAATTAATCACTTTATCACCCCAGTTCTTCTTAGAAATTTTCGCGGTCGATTGAATTTTGCTGTGTGTCGTGATATCAAATCAAATCAAATCAAAGCAGATATCCAGTTTCCGCCTCAATTTCGAAACAGAAAAATCGTTTTTTTGTTGCTTTTTTCCAGTCATATGATAAGAAATCGTTCATTTTTATGTATTTTGACAGGAAAAATTGGATCTCTTTTGATTTTTTGGGGTTTTCTGTGTTTTTTGGGGTTATAAGCTCGAGAAATGCCGATTTTTTGAATTTCTGGCAGAAAACTGCAGATAAACACGAAATTCTACGCGAAAATGCAGATTTTCTCTTTGAATTTTCAAAATTTCGCGCCACGTGGAATTTGATTTGACGAGAAAATGAGATATTTTTCGAAAATCAGATTTTCGCGCTAAAATTTGAATTCAAACACCTGATTTCACAGAAAACATGGAATTTGACGTGAAAATGCAGAAACACATCAAATGTGACGTGAAAATGCAGAAAAACGTGGAATTTAACGTGAAATTGCAGAATAACATCAAATGTGACGTGAAAATGCAGAAAAACACGAAATTCTACGCGAAAATGCAGATTTTTCCGCATTTTTCGTGTAATTAACCCGCCCATCTCATTAATAATACAATATCAAATCATATAATCCATCTACCGCCACAAAATCTCATCATTTTATGATAATTTAATAATCTCTCTTTTCTTTTTATTTATTTTCCCCATCTTTTTACTCTTATTATTATATTATAGGGAAAAATCTGCATTTTTACGTCAAATTTCATGTGGAATTCGAAAAATCTGCATTTTTACGTGAAATCGAGTGTTTCGAATAGAAAATCTGTAAATTTACGTCAAATTCCATGTAGAATTCGAAAAATGTGCATATTTGCGTCATATTCAGCGGTTTTCAACAAAATTCAAATTTGGCGCCAAAAATTATTTTTTGAAAATGAAAAAAAGTCCGAATTTCAAATTTTGAACGTGACCTTTGACGTGGCAAAACGTGAAATTTGAAAATTTTCATTTTTTTTCCTTCAAACGATGCTCCGCAGGTATTTTTGCGCGCGAAATTTTTGAAATTTAAAATTTCTTCTTCGCCCCCATAAATAATAATATCCTCATTTTACCCAGGAAAAATTCGATTTCCAATTTTGTGTTATCTTTTTCGACCATCTGTTTTGTTGTCCTTTTTTTGACCGACCGTCGGAAAGACAAAGATGAACCCATTTTTGGGGCAGAGAAATTAATACATCATATAATCTGTCACTTTTCCGGTTTCCTGGGGCGAAAAATCGCGGAAATTTCGAAAAATCTGCATTTTCTCGTCAAATTTGATGTTTTTCTGCATTTTCACGTGAAATTTCATGTTTTTCTGCATTTTCACGTGAAATCCCGTGTTTTTCTGCATTTGCGCGTCAAATCCGGTGTAAAATTCAAATTTTTTTGCAGACAACAAATGAGTGACGTCACACTTCGTCAACGTGTCCCGCTTTTGAATGCGTGTTCCAGAAAAGTGAGTTTTTTCAGAAAATATTTGAATTTTTTCTATTTTTTCGCTTCGAGACCAAAAAGAGTACTGTATCCGCGAAAAATTATTTTCAAAAACATTTTTTGCGCTTCGAGACCCAAAATACTTGACCTGACCTTGAAAAATCGTGAAAGGTGTGACGAAAAAGTTTTTTCGAAAAAAAAAACAAAAAAAAAACTTTTTTCTCTGCGTCTCTCTCGCTTTTTTTCCAGTTTTACTGGTTTTTTTGTTGAGTGCTAATTTTAGAAAATGACAAAAAATTAGAAAAAAAAGTTATAGTATACGATTTTTATTGATTTTTGCAAAAAAAAAAAAATAGTTTTGGCGCGAAAAAATTGTTTAAAAAATATAATTTGAATATTTGAATTTCGCGCCAAAAATGCCACGTTTTGGCGGGAAAATTTTCAAATTATCACCAAATTTACACTCAAAAATCCCGAATTCCCACAAAATTTCAAAATTTAATTTTCCCGCCAAAATTGCCACGTTTTGGCGGGAAAAATCCCCAACTTTCGCTTTTTTCTCCGTTCCCAATCGTAATTTTGTCCTCATTTTATTCTTCTCCCTTTTTTCTGGTAAACGACCTCGAAAAACAAATTATTTATTGATTTTTTCTTTTTTTTTTCGAATTTTGGTGAAAAAAAATATTTTTGCCGCCAAAAATCATGGTCTCGAAGCGAAAAATCTACAATGAAAATGCGGTGAGTCAAAAAACATCGCGATTTTCAGTCAAAAATCTGAAAATTTTCAGCCAAGTCAAGAAGATGAGCAAATCGAAGAGAAGCGCTGTTTTTTGCATGTTCGATATTTATCGATTGGAATCGCGTTGACTGAATTGGCCATTTTGAGTTATCAGGTGAGATTTTTTTTTGTAAATGGGGAAAATTCGAAAAAATCTGCATTTTCACGTCAAATTTGATGTTTTCCTGCATTTTCACGTTAAATTTGATGTTTTTCTGCATTTTCACGTGAAATTCCATGTTTTTCTGCATTTTCACGTCAAATATGATGTGTTTCTGCATTTTCACATCAAATTCAATGTTTTTCTGCATTTTCTCGTCAAATTTGATGTTTTTCTGCATTTTCACGTAAAATTCCACGTTTTTCTGCATTTTCACGTCAAATTTGGTGTTTTTCTGCATTTTCACGTGAAATTCAATGTTTTTCTGCATTTTCACGTCAAATTCAATGTTTTTCTGCATTTTCACGTCAAAGTTGATGTTTTTTCTGCATTTTCACGTCAAATCAAATTCCACGTGGCGCGAAATTGTGAAAATTCAAAAAATCCACGTTTTCCCATCAAATTTGGGCTCAAAATATCACAATTTTGATCAAAATTATCGATTTTTGGCTCAAAAATCTGCATTTTTTCTCATTTTCAGCTGCTAACTGGCTCATGGAGCTCATCAGAAAACGTCATTCTAATAATATTCTCCTCACTTCTCCTTTTCCTCGTCTGCATTCTCCTATTTTTGGCGATTTTCTATCAAATCGGCGTGCTTTTGGTGCCCCACATTGTAATGCAAACAATGATTGTTTTGAGTATGTTGGGAATGGCTGGATTCGCATTGTATGCACTGTTCTCCGGAGCATCGTTGCAAATTTTGCTGGTTGTTACGAATCCCGAAAAAGCGGCTGAGAGTTTGGTAAGCGGGTTTTTTGGCGGGAAAATTTGAAAAAAAAATTGAAATAATTTTTTTGCCGCCCAAACAATGCACTGTTATCAGTGGAGCATCGTTGCTAAATTTAAAAAAAATTCAAATTTTTTCTAGATTTTCAATTATCGATTTTTGATAGAATTTTCAAAATTTCAAAATTTGGCGCCTAAAAATGCACTGTTATCAGCGGAGCATCGTTGCAAAATTTCAAAATTGCCACGTCATGAGCAAATTTTGACGCCGAAATTCCTTTTTTTTTAAATTTTGGGCAGGAAAATTTGAAAATTATCGATTTTTGATAGAAAATTTGAAAAAATGGCCAAATTCTGGTCTAGAAACAATATTTTCAATTAAAATTTTCAAATTTTCAAAATTTGGCGCCTAAAAATGCACTGTTATCAGCGGAGCATCGTTGCAAAATTTCAAAGTTGCCACGTCATGAGCAAATTTTGACGCCGAAATTCCTTTTTTTTAATTTTTGGCGGGAAAAATTGAAAATTATCGATTTTTAATTAAAAAAATGTGAAAAAATGGCCAAATTAATAAAAATTTTCAAAATTTCAAAATTTGGCGCCAAAAAATTCATTGTTATCAGCGGAGCATCGTTGCAAAAATTCAAAAATTCAAATTTTTCAAAAAAATTCGACGATTTTTGAATTTTAAAGGAACATAAAACGATTTCGGCGCCAAAATTTGGAAATTCAAATTTTCAAAGGAACATGTAAATTTTTTGGCGCGAAATTCAAATTTTTCCAGATTTCCCTCCCCTCACCAATGATCTCAACAAGTATTATTTCAAGTTTTTTGTGCGGAACACTTTTGCTATTTTTCCTAATGTATTTAGTTGGTGCAATTGTAAATGTGAGTTTTTTGGGGTGAAAATCTGGATTTCTGCTGAAAATTTCGAATTTTTGGGCTGAAAATCGTCCAGAAATTGTTGTTTTTGAATAAAAATCGTTGAATTTGAAGAAAAATTCAAATTTAAACTCAAAAACTTGCAAATTTTATCAAAAATCTTCTAGAATTAGTTGTTTTTGAATAAAAATCGTTAAATTTTATGAAAAATTCAAATTTACACTCGAAAAAATGTCCAGAAATAGTTGTTTTTGATGAAAAATCATTGAATTTCAAGAAAAATTCAAATTTAGACTCAAAAAATTGAAAATTTTATCGAAAATCTTCTAGAATTAGTTGTTTTTGATGAAAAATCATTGAATTTCAAGAAAAATTCAAATTTAGACTCAAAAAATTGAAAATTTTATCGAAAATCTTCTAGAATTAGTTGTTTTTGAATAAAAATCGTTGAATTTGAAGAAAAATTCAAATTTAGATTCAAAAAATCGTAAATTTCATCAAAAATGGTTGAATTTTAAGAAAAATTCAAATTTAGATTAAAAAAATCGTAAATTTCATCAAAAATGGTTGAATTTTAAGAAAAATTCAAATTTAGACTCAAAAAATTGCAAATTTTATCAAAAATCGTTGAATTTGAGCAAAAATTCAAATTTAGACTCAAAAATTGCAAATTTTATCAAAAATCGATGAATTTTATGAAAAATTCAAATTTAGATTCAAAAAATTGAAAATTTTATCGAAAATCGTCGAATTTGAAGAAAAATTCAAATTTAAACTCAAAAAATTGAAAATTTTATCGAAAATCGTTGAATTTGAAGAAAAAATCAAATTTAGACTCAAAAAATTGCAAATTTTATCAAAAATCATCTCGAAAATTGCAGGTTTGGTGTCTTCGAATCGTCATCGATTGCTACAAATTCCTAGCTCAACAAAAACTCAAAAGACATCGAAATCTGTCGGAAGAAGCCGAATATTGTGCACCCAAAACTGTTCAAGTCCAAATGGCCATGTTTTCGAATCGATTGGTCTCGGCAACTGATTTTTAACCAATTTTTTTGTGATTTTCAGAGATTTTCAGCTTAAATATTACTCAGGATTATGCTTTACAGATTTTTTACTTTGTTATAAATTTATTTTTAAAATATTTTTAATTTTTACAACGACACTCCGAAGTTCCGCTTGCCCGCGGTTTAGCGCAACACACGAATATTTTCATTTTTTGTTTTTTTTTGCTGGGTTTTCAGGTTTCAGTGAATTTCAGACAAAAATTGCAATTTTCAGATGTTCTACAAGGCTGGAATTATCGAAAATCCAAGGATTATCGAAAAAAGGTGGGTTTTTTCTAGAGAAAAATGAATTTTGCTGTAAAAATTTCTGATTTTCAGCTCGAAAAATGACAAAAGCTTGGAGGATTTCGAATTTTTGATGATTTTTGTGTGAAATAGAAGCGATTTGTGAGTTTTTTTCGGGAGGGATTTTGGGAAAATTGAAAAAATCGATGAAAAATAATGTGAAATTTGAAAAATACATGAAAAAAATAACAAAAAAGTTAAGCTAACTCACCAAAGCAGATAACTTGAGGCTACAGTATTTTAAAGGGACATACACTCGCTTCGCTCGAACCGCTTACGCGGGATTTTGATCTACACTCGCCCTCAGCCTGAAAATGAGTTTCTAGGCTGAAATTTTGTGCTGAAAATCATGAAATTCGTGATTTTCAGATAATCCATCGTTTTCAGCACAAAATTCTGATCCAGAAACATACTTCCAGAGAAAATGGGGGACTAGGTTTTGCAAAATTCAAATTTTCTAGTCCCTCAACTTAAAAATGAGTTTCTAGACTGAAATTTTGTGCTGAAAATCACGAAATTCGTGATTTTCATCGATTTTCAGATAATCTATCGTTTTCAGCGCGAAATTCTGATCTAGAAACATATTTCCTGAAAAAAATGGGGGACTAGGTTTTGCAAAATTCAAATTTTCTAGTCCCTCGGTTGAAAAATGAGTTTCTAGGCTGAAATTTTGTGCTGAAAATCATGAAATTCGTGATTTTTAGCGATTTTCAAATAATCCATCGTTTTCAGCACAAAATTCTGATCTAGAAACATATTTCCTGAAAAAATGGGGGACTAGGTTTTACAAAATTCAAATTTTCTAGTCCCTCGGTTGAAAATTGAGTTTCTAGGCTGGAATTTTATGCTGAAAACGATAGATTATCTGAAAATCGATGAAAATCACAAATTTCATGATTTTCAGCTCAAAATTTCAGCCAAGAAACTCATTTTTAAGCCGAGGGACTAGAATTTGAATTTTGCAAAACCTAGTCCCCCATTTTTTCCAGCAACTATTTTTCTAGATCAGAATTTCGTGCTGAAAACGATAGATTATCTGAAAAAGTTTTTTTTTCAAATACTCAATGCCACGTCATCAAACTACACTCTAGTCTTTAATGATTTTCGGAGAATTCAGAGTTGTCTAGCTTTCTACTTTACCAAAAAAAAATTGCAAGAAAAAATACGTTTCAAATTTTTTTGGTAAATTTCGACTCACAAACGACTGGCGAATTTTGGAGTTAAAAAAATTGTTCAAAAATTCCTTTCCTGATTTTTTCCCCTGACTATTTTTGTATCATTGACCGGTCAAAAATAACTCATCTATGTATATTCATAGGTTTTTTTATCAATCGGCCAGCAAAAAAATGATTAAAAATCGGTGTTTTTTTTTGTGTGGTAATTGCACTTGTGAACTGATAAGAAATCGGAGATTTTTTAGAGAATTTTGGTGGCGGAATTGCGGAGTGTTGTTGTTTTTCTTGAGCCAGGCATGTTTCATATTAGAAATTTTATAACCAAAAAATTTTTTGAAATTCTTGTTTCAGCGCATCCGTCATTGCGGAGCATCGTAGTTTCCAAAAAATAATTTCACTAAATTTTGAAAATCCCAATTTCCGCGCTAAAACTGCTGTCATCCCGGAGCATCGTAGTTTCCAAAAAATAATTTCACTAAATTTTGAAAATCCCAATTTTCGCGCCAAAACCCCCCGTCATCCCGGAGCATCGTAGTTTTCAAAAAAATATTTTCGCAGAATTTTGAAAATCCCAATTTTCGCGCCAAAACCGCCCGTTTTCGCGGAGCGTCGTAGTTTTCTGGAAATAATTTCACAGATTTTTTGAAATCTCAATTTTCGCGCCAAAACTGCTGTCATTGCGGAGCATCGTAGTATTCCGACCAAAGAAACTAGTTCAAAATTTCGCGCCAAAACCCCCGTCATCCCGGAGCATCGTAGCACTATCCTGAAAAGAAAAATTTGATAAATTTCTGATAAATCGCATGAGAAAATCAAGCGAGCGAAAAAAACATGGAAAAAAGAATTTTTTGTTTACTTTTACCATAAAGGAAATTTTTGCGAGTTGTAAAAAAAAATGGTATAAATTATGGGCATTTTTGCAAATTTTTTGTACATTTTTGAAAATTTTGTGATTTTTTTTTTGATATTTTCGAAAAAAATCCTATTTTTTTTGTCTTGATCTACAGTAGCTTCTTAGAATTCTGGCGGGAAATTTTTTGATCTACAGAAACCGGACTACAGTATCCTCAAGTTTTTGTGCCACACTTGATCTACAGTAATCGAACTTCAGATTCTGAAATATCCCCAATTTGGTTACTGTAGATTGAAAAAAATCAGCTGGCATTTTTGAGATGAGACCTACAGTAACCCGGTAATTGTTCATCCAAAAAATATTCCAAACCTACAGTACACTTCGGTTGATTACTGTACATCTTCTAGGGTCAAGCTACAGTAATCTAACATTTTTTTTTAAATTCTAAAACAAATTTTATTGCAAATACAGTAATCCAATTCTCTCTTATCATAAAACAACTTTGGCGTGCCGAGCGACAAAAAAAAAGAAAAAAAAATTTTTTCGTGTGCTCTCCGCCTCTCTTTTGTACCCGAAAATGATAATTTGATTATTTTTATCACTGGATTTTTTTTTGATGTGCTCGCCGCCTTTCCGGCCGATTTTTTGAGCCTTTTTTGAGCTTTTTCTGAGAAAAAAAATTTTGGGAAAAAATTAGGGCGTTAAGGTTGGGGTTAAGGAAAAATTAGGGGTTTTTTTTGGAATCCTGAGGATTTTTTTCGAATTTACAGTAACCTTTTTGAAACACTGTTGATAAAATTCTGAAAATTCTGAAATCTACAGTAAACTTTGGTGAGTACTGTAGATGAATTTCCAAAATTCTGAAAATCAACTACTTTCAGAGGTACTGTAGCTTAAAATCCAATTATTTTGAAATATTTTGAGACTACAGTAATACTCTGAGAGTACTGTAGATTATGGATATGTAAATTGCAAATTCCAGATTCTTAAAATATCTGGAAGCTACAGTAATCCTCTAGAGAACTTCTCAAACTACCGTAACCTCTGAGAGTACTGTAGATCATGCCAATTCCAGATTCTTAGAGTATCTGGAAACTACAGTAATCCACGAATATTTTCAGAAATCTAATAATTTTGGAATCTACAGTAATCGTTCAAGAGTACTGTAGATCAAATTTGAAGTTTTTGAAAACTACACTATAGTTACCTCTACAGTACCCCGAAAAATTAGGAAAACTTTTTTTTCCAAAAAATTTTCTCTTTGATGACTAATTTTTTGATAAAACTTATTTCTGACTCATTTTAAAATTTCAAAAATTTAAATTTTTCAAAAAAATAAAAAAATTTTTCCAGCTCAAAAATATCATGGCACAAAATACCGTGCAAAATTTGGGAGCCGCCTACAAAAATCACAATTTCGAGCCCGACGACACGTATTTGATCAATTTCCAAGCGGGACCCAGTTCATCGCGAACATCGTAAGTTTTTGCACACTTTTTGAGCTACAGTAACCCATGTACCTTTAAAGGAACGCCACCACAAGTGATATGCGATCAGAGATGATTCTAGAGATGCCGGTTTCGCAGTTGAAAAAAATTAAAGGCGCACAGGGTACGGTATCCGTAACCAGGGAGACACAGCATTTTTGTGGTAAGAATTTTGGCGCCAAAAAATATTTTTGATCTACAATTTTTTGATCTACACAGAGACCACAACTATGCACGGACCGAAACGTATTTTCAAGGGAAAACATTGGGCCACACTATTTTGGGCGATTATGGTGGCGTGCTCGCTGGGACTTTTGATAACTCAAGTCGTGATTTTGGTTGCACAGTATTTGGAGAAGCCCGTGATTTCGCAGGTTAGTCAGAAGCCCTTAGAAGCTCTTAAAAGCCCTTAAAAGCTCTTAGAAGCTCTTAGAAGCTCTTAAAAGCCCTTAAAAGCCCTTAAAAGCCCTTAAAAGCTCTTAAAAGCCTTTAGAAGCCCTTAGAAGCCTTTAAAAGCCCTTAGAAGCCCTTAAAAGCTCTTAAAAGCCTTTAGAAGCCCTTAGAAGCCTTTAAAAGCCCTTAGAAGCCCTTAAAAGCCCTTAAAAGCCCTTAAAAGCCCTTAGAAGCCCTTAGAAGCCCTTAAAAGCTCTTAAAAACCCTTAAAAGCCCTTAGAAGCTCTTAAAAGCCTTTAAAAGCCCTTAGAAGCTCTTAAAAGCCCTTAAAAGCCCTTAGAAGCTCTTAGAAGCCCTTAGAAGCCCTTAAAAGCCCTTAGAAGCCCTTAGAAGCCCTTAGAAGCTCTTAAAAGCCCTTAGAAGCCCTTAGAAGCTCTTAGAAGCTCTTAAAAGCCCTTAGAAGCCCTTAGAAGCTCTTGAAAGCCCTTAGAAACTCTTAAAAGCCCTTAGAAGCTCTTAAAGCCTAAGCCCATTTTCCAGGTCTCATTTTTGATCAACGAAGAAGGTCTGGACTTTCCCCATGTCACAGTCTGCAATCTCAACCCAATCCGAAAATCCTACGTGACAAACCTGAATCAAACGGGCGGCGGTGACGTCACCGAAGATATGATAACTTATCTGATGAACTACAATGTTGAGATTCTGTCGCTGATCGGCGGAAATGATCGAGAAACACTGCATCAGGGAAATCTGAGTTTGGAGGCGTATCAGAAACGACACTCCGATTTTACGCCGGACAAGTTTTTTTGGGATGGAGGGTTTGAGTGCGCAGATGTTTTGAAATTGTGCTCTTTTGAGGGAGCTATGTGAGTTTGGGGATTTTTTGGTAGCGAAAATCCACGTGGCAAAAACTAGATTATTTTTTCGTTTGAAAATTTGAATTCGGATTTTTTCGCGCCGAAAAATCCACATAAAAAAGCGCTAAAAATTTATATTTGAACTCAAATTTTTTTGTTGTAAAAATCCACGTGTCAAAATTTAGAGCCACGCCCCAAAAAAGTATCGATTTTTTTTGCGCTGAAAATCCACGTGGCAACATTTTTTTGACGTCAAAAAACCAATTGAGATTCGAAATTTAGTGCAAAAAAATCCACGTGGCAAAATTTATACGACGTTAAAAAAAATTTTTCCAGAATCTGGCGCTTGAAAATTTGAATTCAAATTTTTTTTTCAGTAAAAATCCACGTGGCAAAATTTTTGTATACGACATTTTTTTTTTTGAAATTTCAGAATCTGAGTTTGAAAATTTGAACTCAACTTTTTTTTGTTGTAAAATCCACGTGGCAAAATTTCGAATCCCTCTGAATTTTTCTGAAATTCAATTCTGGAAATTCAATTCTGGAAATTCTAGAATTTTTTTTTCGTTTTTGAAAATTTGAATTCGGATTTTTCGCTCCAAAAATCCACGTGGCAAAATTCACTTTTGAAAATTTGAATTTAAATTTTTTTTGTTGTAAAAATCCACGTGGCGTTTCAGCTTTCAAAATTTGAATTCGGATTTTTCGCTCCAAAAATCCACGTGGCAAAAATTTATAGCTAAAATTTCAGAATCTGAAATTTCACGAAAAAAAATCCACGTGGCAAAATTTATTTTTTTAAATTTCAGAATCTGAGTTTGAAAATTTGAACTCAAATTTTTTTTTGTAAAAATCCACGTGGCAAAAATTATTTCCAAACTTCGGAATCTGAATTTTGCCGCCAATACTTTTTCGTTTTTGAAAATTTGAATTCGGATTTTTCGCTCCAAAAATGCCACGTGGCAAAATTCACTTTTGAAAATTTGAATTGAAATTTTCAGAATCTGAAGTTTCACAGAAAAAAACCACGTGCCTTTAATTTTTGAATTTCTTGACGTCTAAAAATTCCCTGAGCTCCAAATTCTTCCAGTTTCGATTGTTGCTCCCTAGCCACACCAATCCTGACACCAATGGGAAAATGCTACACACTAGACATGTCAAAATCCGAAAAATCATGGATGCGAAAACAAACGGAGCCAGGAATCAGCGCCGGACTTCAGCTAACTCTCGACGCACATTTGGAAGAGCAATTTGATGGGGAAAATGGCACGATGGGACCATTGTTCACAAATTCTTTCGTTGATGGTTTCCGCTACTTTGTGCACCCACCAGATTCGATTCCACATTTATCTTCGGACGAGTTCACGGTGTCTCCGAATAGTGTTGCGTATTCGGCGATTACTAGTGATCGGGTAGGTTTTTGGGAACATTTTGAGCCCAAACACGGTGTATTTTGGGAAATTTGGAGCATTTTGAGCCCAAACACGGTGTATTTCGGGAAATTTGGAGCATTTTGAGCCCAAACACGGTGTAAAAAAAAATCCACGTGGCGCCAAATTATTGATTTTTTGTTGCAGTTCCTCCTGCTGTCGGCTGAAAATTGGGGAAATTGCACCGACGAATATCCGGCAGATCTTCAACCAACAAATCTATCCTACACTTCCACAAGTTGTGTGGCTCTCTGTAAAGCCAGACAGTATTTCGAGATTTGCGGATGCTCTCCGGCTCTTTACAATTTGGAGAATAGTGAGTGAAGGGGGACGAGAAAACCAAAAAAAAATTCGGCCGCGACCTTCAGAAAATTCTTTTCAAAAATTGGTTGTGGCCTAACTTTTGCATATAGAAATCCTAGTCCCTCCAATTATGAAAAAACAAAAAATTTCGATTCAGAAAATGTCAAAAAGTATAGTTTTTTGACATTTGCTGAATCGAAAAATTGAATTTTTTCAAGAAAAAAATTATTTTTTTCAGAAATTAGAAATTTCGCGCTGAAAATATCCTAATTTTAACTACCAGAAATTCAGTTTTTAAAAAAATTTAAAAAAATGAATTTAAGATGTGAATTTTTATGAAATTCATTTTCAGAAAAAAAAAAATTTTTTTTCTAAAAATTTCCGATTCAGAAAATGTCAAAAAACTATATTTTTTTCCTATTTTTTGACATTTTTTTCATTTTTGTGTGGAAAAAAATGTCAAAAAAAAAAAATTCAGAATTTCAGCTGAAAATTCTGAAGATTTCATGAGTTTCCCACAGATTTCACAAATATTCAGAAAATTTGGAAAATATTCAGAATTTTTTCAGAATCTTGAACTTTTCAGATAATCAAGAAGAATCTGAAAATTCAACTAGAATTCGTCAGAAAATCCAAAATCTTTATGGGTCAAAAAAAATAATAAAAAACTTTTTTTACAAAAAATTTCGATTCAGAAAATGTCGAAAAACTATATTTTTTTCCTATTTAAAAAAAGTTTTTCAAAAAAAAAATTTTTTTTTTCGGTTGTGGCCTAGTTTTTGCACATAGAAATCCTATTCCATGCGTTAGAAGCCTTAGAAGCCTTAGAAGCCTTAGAAGCCTAAGGAGCCTTAGAAGCCTTAGAAGCCTTAGAGGCCTAAGTCTTACAATAAGGCTTCCCAGGCTTCTAAAATCACGAGATGAGGGACTAGGAATGCAAAAGTTAGGCCACAGCCCGTTTTTGAAAAGTCTTAGCCAATAGGATGAAATCCTGGTCTAGAAATCCAACTTCGGCCACAAATACTTTTGAGAGCGGAGGGACTAGGAATTCTATATGCAAAAGTTAGGCCACAACCGATTTTTGTTGCAGAATACAAAGAATGCAATCCATTCGAGACGTACACCTGTGTCGACAATCACATGCGAACATCGCAATCCGACAAATTCGCCATCAATCTGCCGCAATGCAACGAATGCCGCATCGAATGCAATTCCCTAGTCTACCGTGCCTACAATTCCTATGGCTCAAGATTGTCAAACGGGGCGCTGAGTTGGCTACACGCCAAAAACGCCACGTGGACAAACGCGCATATGCGCTCCAATTTTCAAATGATCAACATTTTCTATCGTGATATGTCGTATACGGAATATAATCAGGTGCAGGATGCGTCGATCACACAACTTTTGAGTGAGTTTTTGGGGCTCTTAGGGTTTTAGGGGTACTTTAGAAGCCTAAGGGCTTAATTAAGCCTAAGCCCAAGGTCTTCATTTAGCCTAAGCCCTAGTTAAGGCTAAGCCTAAGCCTAAGGGCTAAGTTAAGCCTAAGGACTTGGTTAAGCCTAAGCCTGGACCTAAGGCCTTGGTTAAGCCTAAGGGCTAAGTTAAGCCCTAGTTAAGGCTAAGCCTAAGCCTAAGGGCTAAGTTAAGCCTAAGGACTTGGTTAAGCCTAAGCCTGGACCTAAGGGCTTGGTTAAGCCTAAGGGCTAAGTTAAGCCCTAGTTAAGCCTAAGGACTTGGTTAAGCCTAAGCCTGGTCCTAAGCCCTTAGTTAAGCCTGGGCCTAAGGTCTTAGTTAAGCCTAAGCCTTAAATTAAGCCTAAGCCTGGACCTAAGGGCTAAGTTAAGCCTAAGGGCTCAGCTAAGCCTAAGCCTGGGTTAAGCCCTAGTTAAGCCTAAGGGCTTAGTTAAGCCTAAGCCTGGGCCTAAGGGCTCAGCTAACCCTAAGCCTGGGTTAAGCCCTAGTTAAGCCTAAGGGCTTGGTTAAGCCTAAGGGCTAAGTTAAGCCTAAGGACTTGGTTAAGCCTAAGAGCTTAGTTAAGCCTAAGAGCTTGGTTAAGCCTAAGGGCTTGGTTAAGCCTAAAGGCTTGGTTAAGCCTAAGCCTAAGCCTAAGAGCTTTGTTAAGCCTAAGCCTGGGCCTAAGGACTTCGTTAAGCCTAAGCTGAAGCTTCTGAAGACACTTTAGAAGCCTAAGGTCATTTTTAACTCCCCAGAATTTTCCAGGGTTACTGTAGTTTGCTCGATGAACTGATAAAATGCTCATAAAAATCCCGGTTATCACATTTTTTTTGAAGAAAAATTTCGTGATTTTTGCCGTCGGAAATGTTTTAATGAGCCCTTTTGGAAACATTGTGGAGCATGAATTTTTGAGCAAAAAAAAATGCTCCAAATTTTGAGGCTCAACTTCAGAAGGGCCTGAAATAGGCCTAGGCTTGTCTAGTATCAAAAAATCCCGAATTTCGAGGCCCAGCTGAATCCTAGGCTTATCTAGTATCAAAAAATGCAGAATTTCGAGCCCTAGGCTTATCAGATCTCAAAATGCTCCAATTTTTGCAGGTGACATTGGTGGAAACATGGGAATGTTCCTCGGAATGTCAGTCATCACAATCACCGAAATTTGTCTCTTCTTCTCCAAAGTCTTCTGGATCGGAACTTCTAAACAACGCCGGAAGTATATGTTCAGCAAGAAGTTGAATGAGAATACGAGACAGGAAGAGATCACAGATACTGTAGAGAAAATGAAAGTTATCACAAGTTATGGGGATTTGGGGAAATTTCAAAATTCTTCGAGTTTTAATGGGGGATCTCAAAATCTGAATGATGATGATCGAGTTCAGTTTCGAATTGATGTCAATCAATTGGCTGATCAGTTAAATAATAATACGATGGTTGATGTGAAAAGATCAAGATATTGATTTTTTTTTTGTACTTTGTTTTTTTTTTCGCTCCAGACAGGTTTTTATTGAAAATTTTCGGGTTTTTTTTCTAAAATAAATTTTTTTTCTACACCCAAATTTCGAAAAACTTTTGAAACGTATTTTTTCTTGCATTTTTTCTCGAAAAAAAAATCATTTTCCAAAAACTAGAGTGTAGTTTGATGACGTGGCATTTGATTTTCAGATAATCTATCGTTTTCAGCATGAAATTCTGATCTAGAAAATAAATTTCCTGAAAAAAATGGGGGACTAGGTTTTGCAAAATTCAAATTCTAGTCCCTCAACTTAAAAATGGGGTTTCTAGGCTGAAATTTTGTGCTGAAAATCATGAAATTTGTGACTTTCATGAAATTTCAGATAATCCATCGTTTTCAGCACAAAATTCTGATCTAGAAAAATTTGAATTCGGGGACTAGGTTTTGCAAAACTCAAATTCTAGTCCCTAAGTTTGAAAATGAGTTTCTAGACTGAAATTTTGTGCTGAAAATCATGAAATTTGTGAGTTTCTTCAATTTTCAGATAATCTATCGTTTTCAGCACGAAATTCTGATCTAGACAACAAAATTCGTGAACAAAGGGGGGACTAGGTTTTGCAAAATTCAAATTCTAGTCCCTCAGCTAAAAAATGAGTGTCTAGGCTGAAATTTTGTGCTGAAAATCGTGAAATTTGTGATTTTCATTGATTTTCAGAAAATCTATCATTTTCAGCACAAAATTCTGATCTAGAAAAATTTGAAATCGGGGACTAGGTTTTTTGCAAAATTCAAATTCTAGTCCCTCAACTTAAAAATGAGTTTCTAGACTGAAATTTTGTGCTGATTATCATGAAATTTGTGATTTTCATCGATTTTCAGATAATCCATCGTTTTAAGCATGAAATTCTGATCTAGAAAAATTTGAATTCGGGGACTATGTTTTGCAAAATTCAAATTCTAGTCCCTCAACTTAAAAATGAGTGTCTAGGCTGAAATTTTGTGCTGAAAATCATGTTTTTATAGATTTTCAGATAATCTATCATTTTCAGCACAAAATTTTGATCTAGAAAAATTTGAATTCGGGGACTAGGTTTTGCAAAATTCAAATTCTAGTCCCTCGGATGAAAATTGAGTTTCTAGGCTGAAATTTTGTGCTGAAAATCATGAAATTTGTGATTTTTATCGGTTTTCAGCACAGAATTCTAAGTTTTTGCGAAAAATCCAAAACAATTTTTTCGTATTCATTCATCAATTCTGCACCAAATCATCAGTAAATCTAACATTATTCGAAAAATCCACGCAATTTCCACGAACTCCGGATTCTCTCAAAAATACAAACTCCAAATACCGCCAAATCATATAGAAAAACGAGGAGAAATTCAAAATCTGGCAGAAAATCAGAGAAAATCGCGATTTTCCGAAGGCGATTGATGTTGAAATTGCGAAAATCATTGAGCACAGCCCGAAAATGATATATTTTCCGAGAAGTGGAATTTCCATGGTTTTGGGGATTTTTTCGGCGATTAGGCCCAGGATGAAGGTCATTGTCATTATGTGAGTTAGGCAAATTGTGAGCTGCAAAAATTATTTTTTAAACTTTTTGCAACGTGGATTCCTGAGCTTCAGAAATTCTGAAACTTTTTTTTGAAATTTTTTTGCAACGTGGATTTTCAGAATAACAATTTTTTTTGAAAAAAATTCCACGTGAATTCTTGAGCTCCAGAAATTCTGAAAACTTTTTGCCACGTGGATTTTCTGGAGCACAATTTCTTTTTCATTTTTTTTTTGAAATTTTTTTGCCACGTGGATTTTTGAGCTCCTAAGTTTTCAAAAAAAAAAGTTTTGAGAATTTCTTAGGTCCCCAAAAATTCAGTTTCTTGAGTTCCAGAAATTCAGTAAACGTGAATTTTCTGAAAAACAGTTTTTTTTGGCTTTAAAAAATTACAGTAATTTTTTTCTTCTTGAAATTCTCTACAAAATGAGATACAGTAATCCAGGGTTACTGTAGATTTTGATTATTTTTTAAAAATCAAACTTTTTTTCTCCAAATTTTGCCACGTGGATTTTCTGAAAAACAGTTTTTTTTGGCTTTAAAAAATTACAGTAATTTTTTTTCTTGAAACTCTCTACAAAATGAGCTACAGTAATCCAGGGTTACTGTAGATTTTGATTATTTTTTAAAAATCAAACTTTTTTTTCTCTAAATTTTTTTTTTTTTTTTTTTTTGCCACGTGGATTTTTATTTTGCAAATTCAGGCTCAAATTCTGAAATTCAGAGCTCAAAATTTTTTTTCCACGTGGCTGAATCAAGATAGGATATTTTCAGAAATTCTGAAATCATTGAAAATTTTGTCAAAAATTTGTGATTTACAAAAAAATGTTTCAAAAAATCCGGCTGATTTTTCATAAAGCAATTGTGCTCCAAAAAATCCACGTGGCAAAAAGTTTTCAAAAAAAAAAAGTTTTCAGAATTTCTGGAGCTCAAAAAATCCAAAAGCCCGTTCTCACCCTATCCATGGCACTAGATTTCTGCAAAAATACTCCAGAAATCGCAATCAAATTGATAATAAAAGTCGGTAGAATAATCATATACATGTAGAAAAGTGGATTCCTTTTTAGAGTTATTCGAATTACAGCCTGTTGAGTCGAGGAATATTCGGCCGATTCTTTTTGAATCCATAAATATCCGGTTCGAAGTTGGATGACGTCCCATGCTGAGTTGCCCTGCAAAACGTGGATTTTGGGGAGGCTTTTAGGGCTTCTAAGGGCTTTTAAGGGCTTTTAGGGCATTCAAGAGCGTCTAAGGGCTTCTAAGGGCTTTTAAGAGCTTCTAAGGGCTTTTAAGGGCTTTTAAGGGCTTTTAAGGCTTCCAAGGCTAATTTAGGCTTAGCTTTCTCAGGCTACTTTTGTGGCGCCACGTGGCTCAATATAAATTTTCAATTGCTCAGAAATTTTCTAAACACCTCCTTAAAGATTTGGAACTTAGGCTTAGGCTTTTAGGGCCTTGGCACAATTTTTCAGTTTAAAACATTGGAATGCCACGTGGAATAATAAATTACACTCAAAATTCTTGAGAAAATAAATTTTGAGCTTTCAAAAATTTTCTGATTTTTTTAAAATTCAAACGTGGCATTTACCTCAAAAAGTGAAAAAATTCTTGATCTACAAATTTTTCAAAAAAAAATAAAAATTAAAAAATTTCAAAATTTTTTGAAAAAAATGTTTTTTATTGAAAAATAGTTCCAGGATTACTGTAGATTTTAATCAAATTCTAGCTCATTTTGAATCTCTTAAAATTCTCTACAAAATGAGCTACAGTAATCCAGGGTTACTGTGGATTTCAAAATTATTTTGATTCTTGAGCTCCAGAAATTCTGAGAACTTTTTTTTTTCAAAAAAAAAACCAAATTGTGCTCCAGAAAATCCACGTGGCAAAAAAATTTCAAAAAAAAAAGTTTCCGAATTTCTGGAGCTCAAAATTGCCACGTGGCCACCCCTCTCACCATATCACAATAATTCTCGCGTGTCTCTTTGGGCACCAAAATTCGAATTCGATAAAGTCGATAGTAGATTGTGGCAACACCGCTGCGAATTTCGCAAATCTGCTCGTCAAACGGAAAATTTTCCATGTGCAAATTGCAATTTATCGTCAATCTCATTGGAATATTCGAAGTTATCATTGAATCCGAATGAATTTCGACCATTCGGAAATCTTGATCTCGATGATCTTTTACGTCACTTCTGTAATGAAAATTAGGATTTCTGGGGTAAATTTATCTTAAAGCTCTCGAAGTTCTCTACAAAATGAGCTACAGTAATCCAGGGTTACTGTAGATTTTGATTATTATTTAAAAATCGAATTCTAGTTCATTTTGAAAATCTTGAAATTCTCTACAAAATGAGATACAGTAATCCAGGGTTACTGTAGATTTTAATTATTTTTTAAATCAAATTCTAGTTCAATTTGTAGCTCTTGAAATTCTCTACAAATTGAGCTACAGTAATCCAGGGTTACTGTAGATTTTAATTATTTTTTTTATATTAAATTCTAGATCTCGAAGTTCTCTACAAAATGAGGTACAGTAATCCAGGGTTACTGTAGATTTAAATTAATTTTTTAAAATCAAATTCTAGTTCAATTTGTAGCTCTTGAAATTCTCTTTTTAAAATTGAGCTACAGTAATCCAGGGATACTGTAGATCCAAAGAAGCTTGAAATTTCATAAATTTTTGCAGCTCTGGTTAATTCAAAGCTACAGTAGTCCTTGCAGTTCGACATTTTTGAGAAACTCAGAAACTACAGTAATCCGTGCAGTTTTGGCGAATAGCTACAGTATCCCTTGCAGTTTTTGAATTAGAACTGCAAGAAGTACTGTAGCTGCTACAAAATCATTTTTGAGCCAAGTTCGGATTTTCAACCAAAATCTGAAATTTTCCAAAAATCAAATTTAGGTTCATTTTGAAGCTGTTGAAATCCTCTACAAAATGAGGTACAGTAATCCAGGATTACTGTAGATAGTAGATCAAAACTCACGCCGAAAACACGCCAAACGGTGGACTCCACACCATATCCTGCCGAACATACAATTTCCGAATGTCTCGAAATTCCGACGCGTTCCACTGAAGTCGAAGATCGTACCAACTCTGTGTGTGTGCCAGGATTGCATTTTTTGCGCGCTAAGCCCCGCCCACTTTTCTGTGCCCTACCTGCAAAGCTTGTAGAGATACCGAAAGTTGCTCTCTGGGCTCATCCAAATCGAAAACTTTGAGCTGAATAATTCGGATGTCGTAGGTCCAAACGTAAAATGTTCTTTCGCCTGGAAAAATTTTTTTTTTTTTGGCGCGAAAAAAAAAAAATTTCGAAAACTCACGTTCACCACCTAAAACCGGACAAAGTTCCCTGTCATAATTGTGGAATAGTTTTTTGAAAAGCAATTTTTGCGCGGGTAAATATGTGGCGAGAATTTCCGAAGCGTTTTGCGGGAAAATCAAGGCGCGGGAGTTCAAAATTAGTAGAAAAAAATTGAAAAACTTCATGGGACCAAAAAGTGAAATGCGAAAAAAAAGTTCGGAAACAAAAAAAAAGCTTGGCGAGGAATACTAATTTTTTTTTTTGAAAATGTTGCTGAATTTTAAATAAAAGTTTTGGTTTTTCTGAAAATTTTGTGCAAAAAAAAAATTCCAAAGTAAAAGTTGCTCAAAAATTTGAATTTGATTTTAAATAAAAAAATTTTTCTAAAAAAAATAAAAAAATTTCAAAAAGATCTAATTTTTTTTTGTAAAAGATCCAGAAAACTCTGAAGTTCCTCAAAAATTTGAATTTGATTTTCAACAACATTTTTTTTCAAAAAAAAAATTTTTTTTTAAATTTTTTTTCGACTTGAATAACCCATTAGCATTTTTTGACAAAATCAAAGTTCACGTCTGAAATTTGATTAAAAATTCTCAAAATTTTAATTTTCAGGAACGAAAAAAAAGTTTAAAAAAATGTTTTTTTTAACATTGAAAGATCAATTCACGAAAAGTCAAAAAATGTCGAAAAAACATTGAGTTTTTCGAGTTTTTCAGCCAAAAATGATGACAAATCGATATTTTTCAAGCTTCTGGAGTAATTTCTGATGAAAATTGACCTTCAGAAGGTTTTGCTGATTTTTCGTAAAATAAAAAAATTTTGAATTTTGATAAGTTTGAAGTTGAATTGGAAGTTCAGATGATTTCAGACAAAGCTTGCGTTAAAATTATGAATTCCTACCTTTTTAATTAAAAAAATAAGAAACTAAGAAAATATTCTGAAATTCCACATGGAATTTCGAAATTTTCGAAAAAGCCAAAAGCCGGAAATTTCAGATTTTCAGACAAAACTTGAGTGAAATTTATCCTGAGTTTTTGGGTGATTTAGTAGCTGCAAAAATTTTCAGAAAAACTTCTTATGCAACCTGGGAAAAAATTTTTTTTATTTTTTTTTTATTTTTCGACCTGAATCACCCCATCAAAAACTAAAATCGAGATCTAAATTGCCACGTCATCTAAATTCACTATTAAAAATTTAGGCTCCTAATGTTTTCGAAAATCTTTTGACTACTGTAGAGAGATTTAAAGGAACAAGCGGAAAAATTGCAAGAAAAAATACGTTTCAAAATTTTTTTTTTTTTTTTTTTGGTGAAAAAGATAAGACTCTGGTTGAAAAATTCACAAATTTATTATCAATTAATTACAAAATATAATTAATCCAATCCAGTAATTTGACAAGCCAACAAAACGCAAAATTGCATTGGGAATCCAACACAATTCCAGCCACATTGAAGTTTTTATGTCTAAATTAAAAAAAAAATTTTTTTTGTTTTTTTTAAATAAAGGGTTTCCCCAAACCTTGTATCCACTTGAACATCCCCCAATTTCACATAGAAACTCGTTTCTGTTCCAGTATTCGTGCAAGTGTGAAAGACTTCCATTTCAATCTCATATTCACCATCAAACCACCCATCACCACCACTTATACTGAATTGACGAACACGACGGGGACCGTGTGAATTGCCATTTCCATACTCCCATGCCGTTTCCAACAGTTTGTCATTTGGTCTGCGAATAGTTATGACGTGGCATTTTTTTTGTATAACTCACGTTCCGTAATCGTATTCCAAATATCGAACCCAGTATTTCCATTCACCCTGTATGTTGCAAATCATTTGTTCTTGAACTGTGAAATCTGTGGCATCGACAGAAATCAAGAGAATACACAGGGTGACAATGAATCGAATCATTTTGAATTTTCCGATGTTTTGAGCGAGAAAAGAATTGTATTTATACAACTCCCACACATTTTCATTAAAAAATTATTTTTATGGCATACTGTAACGACTTTCAATTAGCTGAACGTCACAAAATCAGTCAAGTTTAAATACAATTTTTTTCCGCTCAAAACATCGGAAAATGATTCGATTCATTCTCACAATCTGTTTTTTCTCGATTCTCGTCGATGCCACAGATTTCATGGTCCAAGAACAAATGATTTGCAACATACGTAAAGATTGGAAATATTTCGTTCGATACTTGGAACACGATTACGCAACGTATGTTGTATATTGCCACGTCATAGGTTATGAGTCATAACCTATGACGGGGCAAGACCTGGGAAATTTTTACTTTAAAAATTGGGAGTTGGGAACTTACCGTAACTCCGACATAATTTGGACACTGTCATTGTCTATATCCATCAAAAAATAAATAAATTAAAATTTCAAAAAAAAAAAAAATTCAAAAAATACCTCTTTTTAAATCTCAATTCTAAGCCTAGACCGCTGCGAGACCCATCATGTGCCTTTGAGAAAAATTGAGCTTTCCCGTGCAACCTATACTATCTTGTAGCTCGCATTTTTCTGAGCATTTTGCTACCCTTAACTCCCTTCAAAACTCAATTTTAAGCCTAGATCGCTTCGAGACCCATCATGTTCCTTTAATTTTTTTTCCTATTTTCCCCCAATTTTGTGTTTTTTTTTAAGACCCAATTTGATTCTGTCAAAATTCATCATATTTAGTGTTTTTTTAACGAATTATTTTACGCAAAATGGATTTTACGGTGAAATCCCGTGAAACGTAAAATTTCCCAGGTCATAACTTATGACGTGGCAAATACAAATACAAAACAAAATATTTCTAGACCCAACGACATCCTCTTCGTAACCGAGTGGGTATACGTGAATGGAAATTCGCACGGTCCACACCGTGTTCGTCGATTCGATTACCGTGAAGGTGACGGATTTTTGGATGATCATTATGAGATCGAAATGGAAGTCTTTCACACTTGCACGAGAAGTGGAGAAGTGTGGGGATTTGATGTGGATTTGGGTGAACTTCACATTGGAACAACGTTGGTTTTGAGGGGGAAAAATCCTTAAATATAATTATTTTTTCTTTCAGTTTTAAAGAATTGGATATAGCTGGATATGTGTTGGATAATCAATGGAATTTTGTATGATTAATTGATTTTGGGGTTTTTTTGGTTGAAAATAAATTCATTTTTTCTAGCAAAATTCCCAAGTTTTATTAGTCTATGTGCCTTTAAGCATTTTTTCTTCGCAGAAAAATCCATCATACCAAAAAAATGAAACTTTTGATATTTTTAACCATCATCTATCCAATCTTCGCATCAAATTCCACTGAAACCTTAGCCGAAGACCTTCTCACCCAACTCAAAACCCTGATAAAATCTCAAAAGCGCCTCGATCTCACCAATCTTTTCCACGAGAACTTCAAATTCGCCGATTGTGCTCGCGAAATGAGCCGTCAAGAATTTGTCACTTTTCTGATTGATGAGAATGGGGGAGATGCGATAAGTGTGCTGCACAGTAAACCAACGTTGAGCGGTTTGCAGATTGTGGCGTTTTGGCGGAAATTTTTGATGGTCAATTTGCAGACGGCGAAGATTTTTCGAGTTGACAAAAGTTTTCGACACGTTTTTATTTATGGCAAAACTGAGGGAGATTGTTATGTTGATTTTTGAGAAATAAAATATTTTTTTTTCGATTGCTCATGTTAGTGATGACGTGGCAAAACTCTTTAAAAAGTTTTTGTTGTTCAAAATGTGGCAACAAGCCAAGTTTTTGGCTCTTTCAGAAGTTTGTCTTTGTATTGCTCAGATTAATGATGACGTGGAAAAAATTAGAAAATTCCAGAAAACTTGTCTGCTTGGTTACAAATCTAATTTCAATCGCTCATGTTAGTGATGACGTGGCAAAACTCTTTATTAAAAAAACTATTTTCAGGAAAGCATTTTTTGAACAATTTTTTTGCAGCTCAAAATTGCAATTGCCCAAATTAAGATGACGTGGCAAGTTTTTAGCTCAAAAATTAATTTCAGAAATTCTTCGCTGTATTGCTCATATTAGTTCTGCATTTTCAGCCTCAAAAATTATTTTTAGCCAATTTTTCCAGCAAAAAATTGTTTTGTTTACATTTCAAAGTATCAATTTCAATTTCCATCTCTATTAAAATAAATAACAAAACTTTTCAAAAAAACCACCAAAAATGATTCAACTTCTACTTCTCCTAACTCTATTCCCCCTTATTCTCTCCATCGAAAATTCAGAATCCCTCAATCTCTTCACAAAAATCGATCAAACCGCTGAATACGGTAATCGTCTGGATTTCTACAAATCCGTCGATCAAAAATTCGTCTTCAATGATTGTGGAATGTTGCTGAATCGTGATCAATTTTTCGAATTTCTCACAATCAACAAAGGGAAAATGGATCGAAAGTTGGAAAGTGTTGAGAAAACTCACACCGGTTTCAAGATCAAAGTTCAAGAGTTCGGAAATAACACGGTGGTTTATAATACGTTTCGGGATAAATCGAAGGCTTTAATTGTGATGAGTGGAGTTATGCTATGTTCAATTTGATAAATTTTTCTTCATAAATACATATCACATTCAAAAATCCCAAAAAATCTACACAAAACTGATCAAACCATCCAGAAATCCACCAAAATTCCGTTTTTTGTGCAAATTTCTCGCCAGCTCGGGAAGCTTTTCGCGCAGAATCGCTTGTAAAATTGGCAACATTTTGGATTGGTGGAGAATGAAGAGAAATCCGGTGGAAAATTGCTCGGGGCACACGAAATTGGGGTCTGCAACATTTTGGGAAGGCGTAAAAAAATTTGAAAATTAAAAAAAAATGCGTGTGAAAATTCGCAGGAAATTAAAAAATTTGAAAAAAATATTATTTTTGAGCTCAAAATGCTTCAAAATTCAGACTACACTCTAGTCTTTCTAAGGCTGGAGATGCTCCAAAAGAGGCGGAGCCTGAGCAAGTTTGGGCTCAAAATGCTCCAAATTTTCGAGCTCATAATTATCCTTTAATTTTAGACTAGAATCTAGTCATGTCTTGAGCAAAAAATGCTCCAAAAGGGGCGGAGCCTAAGCATGTTTGGGCTCAAAACGCTTCAAAATTCAGACTAGAGTCTAGTCATGTTCGGGCTCAAATTGCTCCAAATTTTAAGCTCAAAATTGTCTTTAATTTCAGACTAGAGTCTAGTCATATTTGAGCTCGAAATGTTTCAAAATTCAGACTAGAGTCTAGTCATGTTCGGGCTCAAATTGCTCCAAAAGAGGCAGAGCCTGAGTGAGCAAATTTGGGCTCAAAATGCTCCGAATTTTCGAGCTCATAATTATCCTTTAATTTTAGACTAGAGTCTAGTCATTTTTTGAGCTCAAAATGCTCCAAAACTAGTCATGTTTGAGCTCAAAATGCTGCAAAATTCAGACTATACTCTAGTCACATTTGGGCTCAAAATGCTCCAAATTTTCCGCCCCAAAATCTAGGCTCAAAATGCTCCAAAACTAGTCATGTTCGGGCTCAAAATGCTCCAAAACTAGTCATGTTTGGGCTCAAAATGCTCCAAAACTAGTCATGTTTGGGCTCAAAATGCTCCAAAATTAGTCACATTTGGGCTCAAAATGCTCCCCCATAACCAACCTCCAATCTTCGCCGCAATCGCCTGAATCACCGCCATCATCAGCACCGGATTCATCTCATCTCGCATCTCAAATCGCACTTTTGCCACGTCATACATCGAAAAAGCCGCAAAAAGCCTGAGCAAATTGCGCGAGACTTGCGGTAACTCCACAAGTTTTCGGCTCGACACGCGAAGCTCTTTGAAGATGCGATTCTCGTGAATCTCACCACAAATCCTTTTCATCTCGCCGATGCCACGTAGAATCAGCAGAAATTGGCCAATTTGTGAGATTTGAGCGGTGAGTTGCGGTAAGTTGGCGTGGACGAATTTGAGCATTTTATCGAAATCCGCGGTTCCGAAAATCGATTCCCAAGCTGATGGATTTGGCAGATTTGCGGTGAGCATGATTTTTCGGCAAGTTTGCAGATGTTCTGGAAAAAAATCATAATCAGACTCAAAAATACGGTATTTTTGAAACCAAACAAGCTTGTGTTCCTTTGAAGGGTTACTGTAGGAAATTAAAGGAACATATCCATATGTGGTCTCAGAAAAACCGGTGTTTTTAATAGAAATTTAGGTCGTGATCCTTTAAATGGTTACTGTAGAAGTTTGGTTTCAAAATTACGGTATTTTTGAAACCAAACAAGCTTATGTTCCTTT
Organism: Caenorhabditis angaria; assembly: GCA_947459285.1. NCBI lineage: Eukaryota > Metazoa > Nematoda > Chromadorea > Rhabditida > Rhabditidae > Caenorhabditis > Caenorhabditis angaria. The sequence goes on from CANHGI010000001.1 coordinate 11,365,231, forward strand.
AAAGGATTACTGTAGCAACAAATTAAAGGAACACGGTCATGTTTAGGATCTAAAATACGGTATTTTTGAAACCAAACAAGATTATGTTCCTTTAAAAATAGTACAGTAGGAAAATTAAAGGAACATGGTCATATTTAAATTCGAAATTACGGTATTTTTGAAATCAAACAAGACCATGTTCCTTTAACGGATTACTGTAGGAAAATTAAAGGAACATGTCATGTTTAGGATCTAAAATACCGTATTTTTGAAACCAAACAAGCTTGTGTTCCTTTGAAGGATTACTGTAGGAACATTAAAGGAACATGGTCATATTTAAATTCGAAATTACAGTATTTTTAAAACCAAACAAGACCATGTTCCTTTAAAGGATTACTGTAGCAACAATTTAAAGGAACATGTAATGTTTAGGCTCAAAACGCTCCAAATTTTCCCGTCACAAAAATGGGCGGAGCCTGAGCATATTGAGACTCAAAATGCTCCAAATTTCCACCACCAACCTTTCACTCCCGTCTCCAACTCGACCAAAATCGCATTTTCCATCGACGTCGTCGGATGAAATGGGACCATTCTCTCAATATTATAAATCATATCGTAGGAGAATTGCGTTTTTCGGCCCTTCAGATCTTTCCAAACCATGAGATCGGAGGAGAATCGGGAAGTTCTGGAAATGAGGGATGAGGAGGATTACTGTAGAGAGATTTTTCGTGGCGGGACCAAAATGTATATTTTTTTTTGTAGGGGTTTCAGCAAAATGTTATACTAGTCATATTTGGGCTCAAAATGCTCAGAAAAACCGTGCCAGGCTTGCAAAAAAGGGGGCGGGGCTTAAATCTAGTTGAATTTGGGCTCAAAATGCTCCATATTTTTCAAGCTCATAATTGTCCTTTAATTTTAGACTAGAGTCTAGTCATGTTTAGGCTCAAAATGCTCCAAATTTCACGGCTCAAAACCCTAGTCATATTCGGGCTCAAAATGCTCAGAAAAATCGTGCCAGGCTTGCAAAAGGGGCGTGGCTTCAAAAATACTCATGGTTAGGCTCAAAATGCTCAGAAAAATCGTGCCAGGATTGCAGAAAAGTGGGCGGGGCTTAAAAATACCCATATTCGGGCTCAAAATGCTCCAAATTTCACCGCGTAAAAACCCCTACCTAGCCTGCGTCGCCCTCTTCACCATCTCCACCATAAAATTCTCGCCATCATCCGCTAATTTGCCGCCAAAATAATCCTCAACAGCTCGTGTCCAAATCAGATTTCCGTTCAAATTCATAAATTCGCAAACGTAGATGAAGGCTTCGCGCATTTTTTGCAAATCGCGCAAATTTTCGACGAATTTTCCTGAATTTGCGGGTTTTAAAGGGACATAATGGGTTACTGTACCAATTTCTGTGGGACTTCCGATAACTCGCTTGATTTCACGATACAATTCACGTTCGATGCCGTCTTCCAGCAGCTTTTTCGGATTGATTTCGACGGTTCCGACTTTTCGCATCATCATTCGAGAGATTCCTTGAGACATGTTGGCGATTTTGTAGGTGGCCTGGCAAAAAATTGAAATTTGAATTGGGTCTCGAAACGATCTACAGTAATTTTGCGAAAATTTGCAATTTTTTGACACCAAACATGGTAACTTTTGGGTCTCGAGGCGATCTACAGTACTCCTGGGAAGATTTGCAATTTTTTTGACACCAAACATGAATATTTTTGGGTCCCGAGGCGATCTACAGTACTCCTGGGAAGATTTGCAATTTTCTGACACCAAACATGAATATTTTTGGGTCCCGAGGCGATCTACAGTACTCCTGGGAAAATTTGCAATTTTCTGACACCAAACCGCAATTTTCCAGGAGATTACTGTAGATCGCTTCAGGACCCAAAAATAATCATATTTGGGGTAAAAAAATCCCAAATCTTCCTAGGATTACTGTAGATCGCTTCGGGACCCAAAAATAATCATATTTGGTTTCAAAAAACCGCAATTTTCCAGGAGATTACTGTAGATCGCTTCAGGACCCAAAAATAATCATATTTGGTTTCAAAAAATCCCAAATTTTCAGGAGATTACTGTACTTCGCTTCGGGACCCAAAAATAATCATATTTGGTGTCAAAAAATCCCAAATCTTCCTAGGATTACTGTAGTTCGCCTCGGGACCCCCAAAAAAACTCACTCTAACCACATCCCTCTCATTTCTGACGCGCTCAAAAACCACCGATTTCTCCACATAATTTTCGACACCCAAATTATTGGAAATATATTTTTTGGGTAAAATGACGTGGCGCATTGTGTCAAAAACCGATTTCGGCACAATTTGGAGCACTTTCCGGAGTTGTTGCTCCAAAATCGCGGACCAGCAGCTCATCAGCTTCCGCTGTAAATTCTCCGAAAAATTGCGCAATTTCTTCATGCGTTGCCCAAAAACGCGAATCGAAATGCTCAATTTGGTGAAAATCGCAGTTACGCTAAATTGAGGGCCGAAAAAATTTTGCTGAATTTTGGGAATCAGCTCATCTTCCATAATTGTCCACAAATAATCGGCCTCCATTTTTCGAAGCACTTGATTTCTCGAATTTTCAGAGAGTTTCAGCAAGATTTTCAGATTTTTTAGAGCACTGTCGATTTTTTCGAGGAGCTCTTTGATGGTGAAATTCGCGTCGAGACCCAGAAGATCGCTGGAATTTTTGAGGCGTCGCTGAATTTGTAGAATCAGATCTTCTTGGTCGGTTTTGAGGTGTTTTATGGTTTCGGATAAGTTGGTGAGCCATTTGAGAAAGTTTTCTGGAAATTTTGAAAATTTATAGCTTTTTTGTTGTCAAAAATGTGAAATTCATAAGCTTTTTGAGCTGAAAATCGATATTTTTGGAAAAATTCACGGAATTTTCTGATTTAAAAAATTCAGAAAAATTTTTTACAATAATTTCTGGGCTTAAAAATTTCAAATGAAAATTCCAGAAAATTCAAATTCAAATTTCCTATTTTTAATTTCAAGATTTCAGCCCTAATTTCACAGCTCAAAATTTTGGAAATTATTTTTTTCAACATTTTCAAATTTTTAAAAAATTTCAGGTGAAAACCAAAATTTTGACTGTAATTTCGAAAAAAAAAATTAATTTCAGGTCAAAAATTCAAATTTTTGACTGAAATTTCAGAAAAAAAAATTAATTTCAGGTTGAAAATTAAAATTTCTGAATTTCAGGTTGAAAAAAAAAATTCAAAATTCCAATTTTTCAAAAAAATCTGGAAATTATTTTTTTTCAGATGAAAATTCAACTTTTTTTTCAATGTCAGGTTGAAAATTCTTAAAAATTCAATTTTTTGAACAATTTCATGTGAAAACAAATTTTAGACTAAATTTTGATTTGAAAATTAGATTTCTAGAAATTTTACCAATTTTTTTTGAATCTGAAAAATTGCTTCAAATTTTCAGATTTAAAAAATTCTGAAAAAATTTTTAAAACATTTTTTTTTGAAAAATCGTTTTTTCAGCCTAAATTCACAGCTCAAAATTTGAATTCTGATTTTCAGCTTGAATTTTGATCTGAAAAATTTCTGGAAAACCAAAATTTTTCAGCCTAAAAATGAGCTAGCTATAGTAAATCTGAAATTTCAGATTCCCAAAAAAACCTACAGTAACCCAGACAAATTTAGTCCTAGGAGTACTGTAGATCGCTTCGGGACCCAAAAATAGTCAAATTTAGTGTCAAAAAATCTCAATTTTCCAGGAGATTACTGTAGATCGCTTCGGGACCCAAAAATAGTCAAATTTAGTGTCAAAAAATCTCAAATCTTCCTAGGAGTACTGTACTTCGCTTCGGGACCCAAAAATAGTCATGTTTGGTGTCAAAAAATTCAGAATTTTATCAGGATTACTGTAGAAATTTCAGCTTCCTCACCTTTCTGTCCCTGATTCACCGACACAAATCCCATCTCAAAAAAATCCGCCAACTTCTTCAACAGCTCACAAATCCTCTCCTTTCCCTCTTCAAACTGGCTCGCTCGATTTTTCAAATTCACTCGGAACTTTCTCAAAAATTCCAGCTCCACCTTTGAAATTTCCAAAATCCACGTGAAAAATTGATCAGAACTGGGTGGATTTTTGATTATTTTATATCTTTGTGACCCTGAAATTGAAAATTTTCAGCCAAAATTCAAGAAAAAACCCACTGCAATGTAAAATCAGCCATTTCAATGACAGATTAAAATTCGAAATCTGCTTCAAAACTTCGGGAAAATCGGAGACTTCAATGGATTTTGATAATTTCCACGATTTCAGAATTTTCAGATGATTTTCAGCGATTCGATTTGCTTCAACTGTTCGAATTTGTGAATTCATTGCATACCAGGCTGATTTATTGTAATACCAGGCATCGAAAAGATTAATGATGATATTGTAGCCAAGATTGAAGACCTGCGGGGAAAAATGGGGTTACTGTAGGAAAATTAAAGGAACATCATATTTTAGGCATATTTAGGCTCAGAATTACGGTATTTTTGAAACCAAACAAGACCATGTTCCTTTAAATGAATACTGTAGGAATATTTAAAGGAACATAGTCATATTTAGGCTCAAAAAACACGGTGTTTTTGATAGAAATTTAGGTCATGCTCCTTTAAAGGATTACTGTAGGAAAATTAAAGGAACATGTCATGTTTAGGCTCAGAATTACGGTATTTTGAGCATGTTCCTTTAACAAATTACTGTATATCAAATTTTTGAAACGTATTTTTTGTTGGGAACAAAAAAATAATCGTGTTGGGTGTCAAAATGCTCCGAATTTTTCGCGCCAAAACCCCCCTACAGTAACCCTAACCTTATTTAGTATCAAAAAATCCCAAAATTTTCGCGCCAAAACCCCCTACAGTAACCCACCCATTCCTCTCTGAAAACCATCGCACAAATCTGAGCCATTCGTGTCGAATCCTTGTCCAGCGTGTGTTTGTCGAAGAGCAGCGCCACGTACATGAATTGTGCTCGTTTGTGACGTGGCGCCAATTGCTCGCGCTCAATTCGCGTCAAAATTCCGCGCACAAAATCCACAGAGATTTGAGAGCGCTTGAAAAATGTGTCAGTTGAAGTGGTGGCTGAAAATAAGTGATTTTTTTGGGAGAAAATTCAAAAATTTTTGAAAAAAAAGTCTTACCCGCCAAAAAATCCACCAAAAATTCGGCATTTTGTCGCGTTGCGCAGCGGCGATAAATTGCCACGTAGATTCGCTCGCGAATCGCCGCCGGCAGCAATTTTTCCAAGTTCAAGAATAGCAGACCGGTGGTGTAGACGAGTTCGATCTGAAATCTGGCAGGTTAGGCAATGTTGACTCGGGTTAGTCGGGGGTTTGAAGACTTGCGGATGCCAAAATAAGATTAATAGAAAAAAAAAGAAAATTTGAAAATTTTCAAGATTTTCAAAATTCTCAATGGAGCGCATTTGCTCTAACAAGCTTTAAAATGAGTTTTAGAGCTTCAAAAATAGCTCAAAATGTTCAGAAAAATAAGGGAAATCAAGTGCGCTCTAATGAGAATTTTGAAAAATATTGGAATTTTCAAAATTCGCATTCGAGCGCATTTGCTCTAACAAGCTTTAAAATTGACTTTAGAGCACAAAAAATACAGCAAAATGTTCAGAAAAACACGGCAAGTCAAGTGCGCTCTAATAAGAATTTTGAAAATGTTCAAGATTTTCAAAATTCTCAATGGAGCGCATTTGCTCTAACAAGCTTTAAAATGAGTTTTATAGCTTGAAAAATAGCTCAAAATGTTCAGAAAAACACGGGGAAGTCAAGTGCGCTCTAATGAGAATTTTGAAAAATTTCAAGATAGCCTAAGCCTTGAAGCTTTTTTTCATCAGAAATTACTCCAAAAGCTTAAAAAATATCGATTTGTCATCATTTTTGGCTGAAAAACTCAATGTTTTTTCGACATTTTTTGACTTTTTGTGAATTTTTCGATGTTAGAAAAACATTTTTAAACATTTTTCAGCCTTCCAGCGAAAAAAAAAATAAAATAGTCTGTGAGAATTCAGACATTCGACAAAAACTGTTCATTTTCATTCCAAACAAAAATGATATTTTCCCTAATATTTTTGTCTCAAGTTAGCCAATCTCTCTCAACAACCCCACCACAACCAACAAAAATCGCCGATACTCTTCTGAACTATTGGATGATGATTCAGGACATTAGAAAAAATCAACAAGCACACGATTCAGCCGATTTCGAACACATCATTTCGAATCCAATGAAATTCAACGCAAAATTCTATTCTCATAGAGATTTCAAGAAAAATCGAGTTCCGCTAACTCTGCCGAAAGGAGATTCGGACAAAAAATGGGAAGTTGGAACGGCTGATTTTGAAGAGGCAAATCGAGATGTTGTGAATTTTCGAGCCAAGATTACGTATGAAGAGGTTTTTAATTTGGCAATTGTGAAAGTTGAAAAAGGAGAAAATGGGAAATGGGTTATCACTGAATGGAAAGATGATTTTTATCCAATTAATAGGGAGTAATTAATTAATTATTTAATTAATTTGGATCAATAAATTATTGGGAATTGCCACGTCATAGTTCAAAATTCAATTTTTTTCTCAATTTTCAGTGAGTGGATTTTTAAAATTCTCAATGGAGCGCATTTGCTCTAACAAGCTTTAAAATGAGTTTTAGAGATTGAAAAATAGCTCTAAATGTTCAGAAAAACACAGCAAGTCAAGTGCGCTCTAAAAGGAATTTTGAAAATTTCAAAGATTTTTAAAATTCTCAATAGAGCGCATTTGCTATACCAAGCTTGAAACTGAGTTTCAGAGCTTTAAAAATAGCTAAAAATGTTCAGAAAAACACGGCAAGTCAAGTGCGCTCTAAAAGGAATTTTGAAAATTCTCAATGGAGCGCATTTGCTACCCACCTCCAATTCCGCAATTGTTTCCTCTTCTTCTCCAGCCATCAAATTTCCCTTGCCAATTTCGGAATATTTCGAAAAACTTTGCACAAATTCAGGAATCAGATTGAAAACTTGCTCAAAGGCCGTGAAAACTGGACCGTGTGTTGAGTAGAACAGGGTTTGGAGTTTCTGGAAAAAATTGATGTTGGCTGGAATTTCAGATAGTAATTTCCAGCTAAAAAATTGAAGTATTTGATTTTTTCTGAAAATGAATCCTAATTTGTGTCTGAAAATCTGAATTTCAGATTTTCGAAACCTAGTCAAATTTGGAATCAAAAAATTCAGAATTTCAGGCTGAATCCAAATTTTCAACTTAAAATTTGTAATTCCAGATTTCCAGCCAAAAAATTACAGATTTCTATTCAAATTTAGTGTCAAAAAATTCAGAATTTCAGGCTGAATCCAGAATTTCTAGTCAGAATTTTCAATCTCCAATTTTCAGCCAAAACATTCCAGATTTCTAGTCAAAAAATCTAGTCAAGTTTGGAGTCAAAAAATTCAGAATTTCACGCTGAATCCAAATTTTCACTAAAAATTTTTGATCAAGAATTTTCAGCTAATAAATTACAGATTTCTAGCCAAATTTGGAATCAAAATCTTCAGAATTTCAAGCAGAATCCAAATTTTTACTCAAAATTTTTAATCTCGAATTTTCAGCCAAAAAATTACAGATTTCTAGCCATATTTACTATCAAAAAACTCCAAATTCCCAAAAAACCCACCAACTCCTTCTCAAACTCCTTTTCCCAATAATCCGCCTTCTGAAAATACTTGAAATCCATCAAAAACTTTCGAAATTTCGACTTTTCCGGCCCGACAAAGTCTTTTCCCACAAATCCAGAAATTCGCACAATTTCAGCCAAAATCATCTCAGCCTGTTCAAGCATTCGAGTAAGGAATAGTACTGTAGCATCCTCATCCATCTCTGGAAAAAATCGATAAATTCTGGGGTACTGTAGTGGGGTACTGTAGATAGGATTAAAGGTACATATACCATTTTCATCGGAAAAAAAAGGAAAAAAAGAAAAAAATCATGAAAATTTTCATTTTTGGCACCAGAAAAGCAATTTAAAGCTCGAGTCAAAATAAAACCCGGAAAATAAATTAAAATAAATTTTTCTCAAGTAAATGGCAACCATGCGGCATGAGCAATTGTGCCAAATACAAAATATGACACGAAATACAAGTAGAACAATTTTGCCCAAATTCCAGAATCCCAGACTCGTTTGATAAAGAAAAATGGGATGAATGGATTGGCTTCTTCATAATCCAACATTGTGTTGGCAAATGTGTTCTGGAAAAAAAATTGAAAATTGGAAAAGTGTCCGAAAATTTGGAGCATTTTGAATCCAAACACGCTCAGCAAAAATTCAAAATTCAAAATTCGACTATGAAAAATTTCCCGAAAATAATACGTTTCAAATTTATGATAAGCATTTTGGAATTTCTCAAAAATTTGATAGTTTTTCTTTAGGCGTTTTTCAAGTCGAAAAAAAAATATGAAAAATATCTCGCAGCGAAAATGAAACCGTGCCAGGGTTGCAAAAAAAAGGGGCGGAGCTTTGAATACTCGTGATAATACTATAAAAATCGAAAATTTCCCACAGGGCACAGAAAAGTGGGCGTGGCTTAAATTATACTCGAATTCAGGCTCAAAATGCTCAGAAAATCGTAGATGAAAAAACCATGCCAGGGTTGCAAAAAAGGGGCGGAGCCTAAAGCAACACATATTTGGTCTCAAAAATTCTCAAATTTTCTACAGGGCACAGAAAAGTGGGCGTGGCTTCAAAAATACCCATATTTGGTCTCAAAATGCTCAGAAAAACCGTGCCAGGGTTGCAAAAAAAATAGGGGCGTGGCTAAATATACTCGTGATCATACTACAAAAAGCGCAAATTTCCCACAGGGCACAGAAAAGTGGGCGTGGCTTCAAAAATACTCAAACTCAGGCTCAAAATGTTCAGAAAAACCGTGCCAGGGTTGCAAAAAAAGGGGCGGAGCTTGAAAATAATCATATTTGGTCTCAAAAATCGCAAATTTCCCACAGGGCACAGTAAAATGGGCGTGGTTTGAAAAATACCCATTTTTTATGTCAAAATGCTCAGAAAAACCGTGCCAGGGTTGCAAAAAAGGGGCGGAGCTTAAGATACTCTTGATCATACTATAAAAATCGCAAATTTCCCACAGGACACAGTAAAATGGGCGTGGCTTCAAAAATACCCATATTTGATGTCAAAATGCTCAGAAAAACCGTGCCAGGGTTGCAAAAAAGGGGGCGGAGCTTGAAACAAATCATATTCGGGCTCAAAATGCTCCAAATTTCACGGCGAAAAAAGTGAACTCACCCCTTTGGTCAGCTCATCAATCCACTCCGCCAAAAATACATACAAAAACGGTGTGGACGAGAAAATAATGCGGGTGAACACTTCAGCATTGATCACAAAACATCCCAAAAACATCAAGAATGCCGCGTGGATCGCGTATGGTACCAAATGATCGGATCTTCCGAATAGCACCCAAATATTGAACCATTTGCGCTCCTCGAAAATGTCACGATATGTTATTCGAATTGCGATTGCGGTGAGAATTAGGGCTGGTGTAGCCAGGAGGAAACAGGGGATTTTTCGAATTTGCCAATAGCGAAAAAGGCCGACATCCCAATATTTGTGTTGAATATTTGAGTAAAAAGTGGGCCAAAGTCCGTAGGAATAGGGTTTCCTGGAAAAAACGAAGGATTACTGTAGATTTCGTTGCGGGACCCAAATGGAAAAATCTATAATTTCCAGAAATTCAGATCTAAAAGAGTACAGTAACCAGTGTGATCTGAATTTTTGAATTACTGTAGATCGTTTCAGGACCCAAAAATATCCGAATTACTGTAGATCGCCTCGGAACCCAAAAAATATCCGAATTTGGTTTTGAAATTCCAGAAATTTTCCCAGGATTACTGTAGATCGTTTCAGGACCCAAAAATTCATTTAGAAATTCGATGAGTTCATGAAAAATCGATAATTTTTGAGAATTTTCCAAAATTTCAGATTGAAAGGTGTTACAGTAACCAAGGATTTTTGGATTACTGTAGATCGTTGCGGGACCCGAAAAAATCCAAATTTTCTCACAGAAAATTACTTTAAAAAATACGTTTCTTAGAATTACTGTAGTTCGTTTCGGGACCCAAAAACATCGGAATTTAGATTTTTTTCAATTTTGAGCCAATCTTCTACAGTAACCCGAGCTTTTTTAATATCAAGAAAACACAAATTTTCCCAGGATTACTGTAGATCGCTGCATGACTCAAAAACACCCCCAAAATACAGTAACCCAGTCATGTTTGGTCTCAAAATAACCCAAATTTCGTGAGGATTACTGTAGATCGCCTCGGAACCCTGAAACCCCCCAAAAATTCACTCACTTGCACCACTCAAGTTTGTCCAAATCACCCGGCCGCACTTCATCCGCAATCTTCATCATCGTCGTCCATTTTCGCGAAACCACCGCCAATTTGCTGTTGTTTCGGCAGAATTCCGGCACAATACCTTGTCCGTAGAGAATGAATGGTGGAATTAGGGTGATGATGATGATGGCGGTGAAAGCGATGAGGATTAGGGCCTGGAAAAAAATGGAGCGATTTACAGTAATCCTGGGAAGATTTGGAGTGTTTTGAGACCAAATTTGAATATTTTCGGGTCTCGAAACGATTTACAGTAATCCTGAGAAAATTTGGAATGTTTTGAGACCAAATTTGAATATTTTTTGGTCTCGAAACGAGCTACAGTAATCCTGAGAAAATTTGGAGTGTTTTGAGACCAAATTTGAATATTTTTTGGTCTCGAAACGAGCTACAGTAATCCTGAGAAAATTTGGAGTGTTTTGAGACCAAATTTGAATATTTTTTGGTCTCGAAACGAGCTACAGTAATCCTGAGAAAATTTGGAGTGTTTTGAGACCAAATTTGAATATTTTTGGGTCTCGAAACGATATACAGTAATCCTAGGAAAATTTGGTCATTTTCAAATTTGATTACAGTAAAAAGAATGTTTTTCTAAATTTCAGGAACCTTAAAACAAAAATTAATCCGATTGCTCAGGTTAGTAAATTTTGAATTTTAATTTCGGTCAACTTCTCCAAAATTCACAATAAAATTTTTATTTGCAAAATTTTCTGGCCTTTTTTTTGCTCAGGTTAAGTTTCCTCTACGACATTTTCTGATCATTGCTCATATTAACCAGAAATCCTCGAAATCAACAGACTTATCCTAACTTCTACACCACTATATTCCATATTTACACAGTGTTTCCGGAAAAATTATAAATTCCATATGTGTAAATACTTGTTCTAGATGTTTTTTGGAAAAAATTCAAATTCCACGTGTTCAAATAATCCACCAACTTTTCCGAGTATAAAATCCATGAGAAAATCGAATTTTTCAATTGAATTTTGCAAAAATGTTGAGAAACTTGTTGATTTTCTCGATTTTCTTGGTTGTTTTGGTATTTTCAACTGAAATTGAGCTAGAAAATCAGAAAAATCAGGATTCAAAGCTAGAAGAATTGGGATCAGGACCATCTGAAGGTGAAGCTGAAGTTGAAGAAGGTGTCACTGGAAATCAAGAAGAGAATCCCGAATCTTCTCTCGATTTATTGATTCGTGCCAAAAGATATTATGGTTGTGGATGTTGTGGTTGTGGTGTAACTGCAGTTGCTGTTACTGGTGTATATGGATGTGGATGTGGATGTTGTGGATAATTAATTAATCATGAATTATCTTCTTAAGCTAATTAATTAATTAATTTACTAATTATTGTGTATTTATTGCTTGGCGAGACAATATGAATTTTTTATTTTTGAGAAAAAAAAACATTTTTCAGAATATTTTTTCCAGAAAAATCAAGTTTCAGCTTTTGAATTTGGGATAAAAATTTTTAGAATTCAATTTTTTTTCAAAATTTCCGAGCTTGAATTTTAGCTGAAAATTCCAGATTTTCAGCTTCAAAAATTCTAGATTTTCAAGAGAAGAATTCAAATTTTCAGCCAAAAAACTTCCAGTTAAAAATTTCAGAATTCGTTTTTTTTTCAAAATTTTCCGGATTGATTTTCAGCTCATAATAACTTTTCCGAGCTTGAATTTTAGCTGAAAATTCCAGATTTTCAGCTTGAAATTTCTAAATTTACAGCCAAAAATATCAGTTGAAAAATCTAGAGATTTTCAGTCGAAAATAATTTCTCAATCAATTTGAAAATTTCAGAATTAGTTTTTTTGAATCTAGATTTGTTCTCCAATGTTCCAGCTCAAATTTTAGCTGAAAATTCCAGATTTTCAGTCAATTTTCCCCCGAAAAATCCACCCACCGACACAAAATTCCACCTTCCCTTCATATTAAATCGAAACTCTTTTCTCGCAATATATTTCCGAAAATCGAGTTCGTTCAACTCTTTTTGATATTCTTCGCGATGTCGTCGATTTCGAATTGTCATCAATTTATCCTGGAATTTTCGACGTTCCGAATTGTCGAATGGCTCTTCTTCGGTTTCCCAACAAATCGCTCCGAACATGTACCAAAGTGAGAAGAAAATGTTGAGAAGTCCGTTGGTTCTGGAAGAAGATTTGGGGAATTTGAGGATTTTCAATAATTTTTTGGCCAGATTTTTTTTTTCGAAAAATTGTCTGATGTAAGTTATTAGATCTTTAGTCTTTAATTTCAGGCTGAATTATTTAAAATTAATTTCAGGAATTTTAGAATTTAAAAATTATTTTCAGATTTTTTTCAAATTTTCCAGATAGCTCCAATTTTGCTAGAAACTTTTCTGACTATTCAATTTTTATTTCCAGATTTTGAAACCCAAAATTAAAGCTAGTTAAAAATACAATATTTTATGTCTCGCCAAGCAATAAATACACAATAATTAGTTAATTAATTAATTAGGTTAAGATAATTATTGATTATTGATTATCCACAACATCCACATCCACATCCATAAACACCAGTAACAGCAACTGCAGTTACACCACAACCACAACATCCACAACCATAATATCTTTTGGCACGAATCAATAAATCGAGAGAAGATTCGGGATTCTCTTCTTGATTTCCAGTGACACCTTCTTCAACTTCAGCTTGACCTTCTTCAGGTCCTGATCCCAATTCTTCTAGTTTTGAATCCTGATTTTTCTGATTTTCCAAATCAATTTCAGTTGAAAATACCAAAACAACCAAGAAAATCGAGAAAATCAACAAGTTTCTCAACATTTTCGTAAAAAATTCAATTGAAAAATTCGATTTTCTCATGGATTTTATAAAAAAGTTTATTTGAACACGTGGAATTTATAATTCAACGATTTTTGTTCCAAAAAACTGTGTGTTTTTTGAAATAAAATGGAATTTATAATTTTTCCTGAAACACTGTGTAAATATTAGATGGAAAATAGTGATGTGAAAGTTAGGATAAGTCTCGAGGAGGAATTGTAGATTCCAGAAGCAAAAATCCTTGTTCAAAACTACATTGTAGTCTCTTGTTCAAACAATGATGATGATCTCTAAACTAGACTGTAGTTGAAACACGTGAAACGTGTCCTATTTTCTCCCCAGGACAGGAAATCCTCTCTTCAATAGATCAAACTACAAACACACGAAAAAAGCTGAAAATCATGAAAATTCGCGAAACGTGACGCGTAAAAAAAACCAGAGCAAAAAACCAGAACAAGGCCTCAGTTTTTGTAGAAACAAACTCAAAAAATGCTGAGCTCATCGACTCGTCGTCTAATTTTCCATCGATTCGCTTCCACAGCAAAGGACTCCGCCAATTTCGATCTCAAAAAATTCGACTTATACAAACTCGCCAAGGGCCCGAATTCAACAACTACACTAACCAAAGAAGATGGATTGTATTACTATACTCAAATGAAGACTTGCAGAGAAATGGAACTCGCGTGTGCACCGCTTTTCAAGGAGAAATACATCAATATGGCGTGTCATTTGTACAGCGGACAAGAGGCTTGTGCAGCTGGTATTTTGGCCGGTTTAAAGTATGAGGATAAGGTGATTGGAAGTTATCGTGGACATGCTTGGGCACATTTATGTGGAGCTACTGTCAGACATGTTTTAGCTGAATGTACTGGTGAGTTTGAGACGAGAAATTAAGGCTAACTATAGTCTAGTTTCGACCAAGTTTGTGACTCAATTTTCATCGTCACAGGTTCTGGGAGCCTGACCAGAAAAATGTAGTCAAAATTTGGCCATTTTTTGACCATCTTTTGACCATCTTTGACCAAAATTTGGTCATAATTTAGCCAAAATTCGATCAAAATTACCGATTAACCAATATTTGGTCAATGTTTAACCAAAAAACGAATTGGTGCATTTTTGGTTAAAAATTGGTCATCGTCCCACCTCCAGTGACGTTCTCATCACAAAACCCCACAAAATTCCAGGCCGCGCATCCGGAAACGTGCACGGCAAAGCCGGTTCAATGCACATGTACACTGACCGGTATTTCGGCGGAAACGCGATTCTCTGCGGACAAGTTCCCAACGGAACCGGAATGGCTTTAGCCATGAAACTTCGCAAGGAAAAGAATCTGATGGTCACGGTGTTTGCCGAAGGAACTTTCAATCAAGGACAAGTTTTCGAGTCGTTCAATATGGCAAAATTGTGGGATTTACCGGTTTTGTTCGTTGTGGAAAACAATCGATATTTGAAGTCGACTTTGAGTGAAACATTGACACCAAATGCGGATTATTATACAAGGTGGGCAAAAAAACCGGCTTTAACCACAAGCCCAACCAAATCTCGAAACTATAACCAAAGGTTTTTTTTCCAGAGGTGACTATCTTCCCGGAATCCGCTGCGACGGAATCGACATCCTCACAGTCCGTGAAGCCGCCCGTTTTGCCCGCGAATACATGATGGCTGGAAAAGGCCCGCTTCTCCTCGAACTCCAAACCGAAAACCAAGGTCACACTGAATTTGGCAATGGCCCAACAAGATGTCCTGAACGCGATCCAGTCATAGAACTTCAGAAGAAAATGTTGGACGCGGGTTTGGCCAGTCAACAAGAGTTCCATGCGATCGATAAGAAGATCGAGGCAATCGTTGAATCGGCGTCGAATCACGCGAAAACTGATCCGTTTTTACCGCATGATGCGTTGTACACGGATGTTTTTCACAATACGCCGAGTCACGAAATTCGAGATTGTGTGAGAATTGTGAAGCCGAAATATACTGAGACTAGACAAATGACTTTTGATCAAGAATAAATTAGTACTACTTTTTGTTTTCGATCGATGTGCTCATGAAAACTACACTCTAGTCAGCTTCTCCTCGTTTAATAAGACCAGACTCTAGTCTCTCAAAAAAGGCGTGAACGTGGCCTATTAATTTCTCCAAAAAATCAAAAAGCCCCTCATTTTTCGTACAACCAAAATCAACAAATGCTGAGCTCATCGACTCGTCGTCTAATTTTCCATCGATTCTCCTCTTCGGCCAAACAATCCGCTAAATTCGATCTCAAAAAATTCGACTTATACAAACTCGCCAAAGGCCCGAATTCGACAACTACACTAACCAAGGAAGATGGATTGTATTACTACACTCAAATGAAGACTTGTAGAGAAATGGAACTCGCTTGCTCACCACTATTCCGGGATAAATACATCAATGCCTCGTGTCATTTGTACAGTGGACAAGAAGCTTGTGCAGCCGGTATTTTAGCCGGGTTAAAGTATGAGGATAAGGTGATTGGGAGTTATCGTGGACATGCTTGGGCACATTTATGCGGAGCTACTGTCAGACACGTGTTGGCTGAGTGTACTGGTGAGTTTGACTAGAGTCTAGTTTCGGTTTAGTGCTAGTTTCAATGGTATTGAAGAATAACTTGTACTTTAAAGGCTACCAGAAACGATAGATAAACTAGAGTCTAGTCTACGGAGGTGTACATTGTACACTGTACAATGAGTCAACTAAGTAAAGTCTAGCTTAGTTTTCAAAGTGACAAACTAGAAAAATATGATGACTAGAGTCTATTTTGTTTTTCGAAGGAGAAAAATAAGTTGGAATTTTCAAATATCAAAATTTGTTTCTGACGAATTTACTAACCTGAGCAACAGAGGTTTTTGAGCAACAAAATTGCAGGCCGCGCCTCTGGAAACGTGCACGGCAAAGCCGGCTCAATGCACATGTACACTGACCGGTATTTCGGAGGAAATGGGATTCTCTGTGGACAAGTTCCAAATGGAACAGGAATGGCTTTAGCCATGAAACTTCGCAAGGAGAAAAATCTGATGGTCACGGTGTTTGCCGAAGGAACTTTTAACCAAGGACAAGTTTTCGAGTCATTTAATATGGCAAAATTGTGGGATTTACCTGTTTTGTTCGTTTGTGAGAATAATCGATATTTGAAGTCGACTTTGAGTGAAACATTGACACCAAATGCGGATTATTATACAAGGTGAGGAAAAACATGCATTTTTTGGAGCTTGGTGTACAAAAAAAAATTTTTTTGTTTAGCAATTTTTGCTAAACCACTTTGGTGAAGTGAAGAACTTTTCAGAAAAACCAGACCTGTCGTTTTTGGGCGGCCGGGCCAGAATTCAAAAAATGCGGGCTATCTCGACCCTCCGGCCCTTCTTTTTTTATGACAAGCTGTTTCAGCCCTTTTTTCGGCCCTTCAGAAATTTTAGATGAAAATTCGGGATTTTTACAAATGGATGATTTTGCTCAAATTTTCTGCATTTGGGCGAATTTCGTAAATCAGAATAACTTATATTGGTGTTAGTGCACCAACATTTCTTCGAAGAACTGTTTTGGTGCAGGATAGTAATGGTGAAAAATTATAAATTGAGAAAATTTTAGAATTGTATTTTAATTTTAAAAATCCATAATTAGATACACAAAATTCGAAAGAAACACCATTGAAAAATAGTGGATTTACACAATAAACTTTGTTGGAAAGGCCGGGCTGAGCCAGCCCATTTCTCCCTATTCGGGCTGGCTAGCCCGGCCCTTCAAATGGCTGGCCCGAGGGCCGCAAATAGCCGCAAAACACACCTGACGAGACGTGCCCAACAGGGACACTGTACATTTTTTTCAAAAGTCACACTGCATTTTTTTTCAAAAAATAACTTTGTTTCCTTTTCACCAACATTTAACCTGGGGAAATAAATGCGCATTTAGTTCAGTGGTAGGCCATTTTGCTAGTGTTCAGAAGGCCCAGGTTCGAATCTTCATTCGAACTAAACTTTTTTTTATTTTTGCTCAACTTCAAAAACAACTTCAGCTTGCTAATTTTTCGAAGTTTCTCGGTGAAAATCAACTCAGCAGACTTCGTTTTAGTGTAGTAACACAATGTGCAGTGTGGAATTTACGTGACTGCTTAGCAAACCATAGTGTCACTGAAATTTCGAAAAAATTGACTTTCTATGGAAAAACTTCAAATTCCACACTGCACATGGGTAAATTCGAAAACTACGCTTAAAAATACACCAACTTTCTGAATATACCAACCCTTGATATGTGCTCGGAAAAAAATGCCATCCGATTCTTTGTAATGTCCATATTTACCATTGAAATGGACACTCCAAAATAACAGCGAAATAGGGCATTTCCACACTGCACTCATGGTGTTCCACACTACCTATGACCTTAGAAATCTATTGGAAAAAAATCAACCATATCCGTTAAGCCTAAGCTTAGTTATCCTAACTTCAAAATTTGAGCAATGTTGCAACGCATTCGTTTAAAAACAGTTTCCTTTCCACCAACATTTTCCCATTGGGAGAAAAGAGAGATGTGGCCGAGAGGATAGCATTTTAGACTGGCGAGCATGAGACCAGGGTTCGAATCCTCCTGCCCGCGGAGTTTTTTTTTCGAAAAACTTAAAAATTTCACGCTGCACATTTTTTTTTGAAAAAAATTTTCACACTGCACAAAAAATTTGGGACACTCTCTCGTCAGGTGTGCCGCAAAACGACAGGTTTGAGAAAAACAATAAAAAAATCAGAAAGCGCGCACAGTCTTCCAAATTTTCTTCCAGAGGCGACTATCTTCCCGGAATCCGCTGCGACGGAATCGACATCCTCACAGTTCGTGAAGCCGCCCGTTTTGCTCGCGAATACATGATGGCTGGAAAAGGCCCGCTTCTCCTCGAACTCCAAACCGAAAACCAAGGTCACATGGAACTTGGCACCGGTCCAACAAGATGCCCGCCAAAAGATCCAGTTATAGAATTTCAGAAGAAATTGTTGGATTCTGGTTTGGCGAGTGAAGACGAGTTGAAGGCAATCGATGAGAAGATCAAGACAATCGTTGAATCGGCGTCGAATCATGCGAAAACTGATCCGTTTTTACCGCATGATGCGTTGTACACAGATGTTTTTCACAATACGCCAAGTCACGAAATTCGAGATTGTGTGAGAATTGTGAAGCCGAAATATACTGAGACTAGACAAATGACTTTTGATCAAGAATAAATTAGTACTACTTTTTTGGGGGTTTGCAAGTCTGGCACGGTTTTTTTGGCTTGAAATTTGTACATTTTTTTCAAAAAACTATTTGGACCAATTTTCACAGTATTGGGTTATTTTTTTTTTCATTTTTATGCATTTTCGGTCATTTTTTGCAATTTCATGCATTTCTGGTCATTTTTTTTTGCAAATTAATGCATTTTTTTGCAATTTAATGCATTTTCGGGCATTTTTTGCAATTTCATGCATTTCTGGTCATTTTGCAATTTCGTGCATTTCTGGTCATTTTTTTAAAACAATTTCATGCATTTTCGGGCATTTTTTGCAATTTCATGCATTTTATTCCGTTTTTCCACATTTTTCACCCACAATTCCCTCCAAAAATGCTCACCTTATCAAAACTCCGCCCGCAAAAAACACCACCGACATAAGAACACCAAAACTCCGTGCCAAAACATTGTCCAATCGAACGGCTAACAGAATGAAGAGCAGCGGAGCAAATGTGGTGAGTGAGTAGAGCTGGAAATATGTTTTGATTTTTTTAAATGGGATTTTGGGGGGGGGGGGTTTAATTTCAGGTGAAATTTCAGATTTTTCGGATAAATTTTCACTAGAAATTCTTAAATTTGGTGGTTTTCCAGATTTTAAATTTCAAAAACTTTTTGCCAGAAAAATTTCAAGTGAATTTCCAGATCTTTTTAGATTTTTTTTGAATTTCAAAATTTCAAATTAAATTTTCAGAAACATGAACTTTTTTTCCAGAAAAAACTTGAATTCTCAGATAATGCTGAAATTTTCAGAATGAAACTGAAATTTCAAGATAATTTTGGCCAAAAAAAATAATTTCAGACAATTTTCCAGATTTTTCAGATATTTTTTGCCAAAAAAGCTGGAATTTAAAGATTTTCATATAAACTTCCTTCTCTATTTTTTTCATTTTTTCAAATTTCAAAATTTCTCATGTTTCCAATAATTTAAGATTTTCAGAGAAATTTTCAGATTTTTCAAAATTTCCAATCGAGTTAAAATAAACTTCCCAAACCCCCTAATTACCCAAAAATACCGTAGTTGCTCAAAAATTTAATTACATATAATTAAAAATTTTGTTTTTGCTCAACCTAAAACTTCAACATTATTTTTATTTTCAGCGAAAAATCTGAAATTTTCAATGAATTCTGAAACTTATACAACAATCGCCTTCATAATTCTCCAAATCCTAATCTATACAACTTTCGCACTTCACACATTTCTCTACCATCAATATTATAAAACCACTCTGCTCCGCCTAAAAATCGACAAATTCCAAAAAACATTGCTCATCTTAACCGCAATTTTCACGCTGATCAGTGTTCTGAGCAATATTTTGAGAATTCTCTTGACAATCGTAGGCGAGACCGAAAATTATAAAGAGAAAAATATGGGCCTAGTTTTTGTCGCCGGCGGCTTGGCCTATATCCATTTTGCTCTGCGCAAAATCGCCGAGCCCTTCTGCAAGCTCTCAACCGCGCTATTCCTAGGGCACTCGATAATTTCGAGATATTTTTGGCGATTCGGAAATCGTCGCTATCTTTTCATCATTGAGAAGACCTTCTGGCGAAGTTTGGTTTGGCTTGCGGCGATTTTTCTGTGCGCAGCAATTCAATCTTATTCTTGGGTACCTTTAGTTTCCATCTCAATGGTTTTCGGGTATTTTTTGATAATTAATCAGAAATTGCAAAATTTGGAGGAGAAGTGGGAAGAGTACAATATTATTTCACAGTTTTTTGTGATCAGTGTTGGATTTACGGTAAGTACACTTTGAGAAAAAATGCACCAATTCGTTTTTTGGTCAAAAATTGACCAAAATTCGGTCGAATCGTGAATTTTGGTCAATTTTTGGCCAAATTCTGACCAATTTTTTGACCATTTTCTGACCAAAATCTGGCCAAAACAGTGATTTGATCAAAAATTGGTCGAAAATTGGCCAAAATTTGACTTAAAAGTTTTTTGGCCAAAAATGCACCAATTTTTCAACTTTCTCCCACCACCTGTGGTATTTTAGTTTCTAATCTAGAGGTCACGGGTTCAAATCCGTTAGGTGACTTTTTTTTATTTAAAAATGTTTTTCTATACAAAAAATCAAAACCCGAAAAAAATACGTTTCAAAATTTGGATATAATTAAGTATCAAAGATTTTTCAATTCAGTGAATTGAATCTGCTCTAATGATGAATCAAAATCAATATTTTGAAACTGGAAAACTCTGAAATTATCGATTTTTTGAATCAAAATTCATTATTTTCTATGTGTGTTACTAATTTAGAGGTCGCAGGTTCGAATCCCCTTCAGGGCTATCAATTTTTTTTTTTGAATTTTTTTTAAAGTTCAAAATTGTAAAAAAAATAGTTCCCGGGTGGGCTCGAACCCGCGACCTCTAAATTGGAAACGTTGGGGCTCCCCTTAAAGTTCTGGAGCTCATTTTTATAGCATTTTGATCAGTTCAACGAGTTTTTTCAGTTCTGCGAAATAATGAGCCACAAAAAATTTGAAGAGAAAAATTACTGGCAAGGTTTTTTCACCCAAGACATCCAGTTCAACCTATTCATCCCGTTCTCATTTTTCATTCTGACGCGTTTTTTGAAAATCGAAAATCAATTGGAACCGCAAGTTGCCTACACTGTATTTCAGCCAAGGGAAAGTGTTGAGGAGTCAAGGATTACTGTGGATTTGAAATGAAGTATTGAACTTTTGTTTGAAAAAAAAAAGATTTTCAGATTTTCAGATAAATTTGTGTTAAAAATTGAAATTTTCAGATTTTTACAAAAATCCTGATTGAAAAAAGATTTTCAGATTTTGTTCAAAATAATAAAATTTCGGGCTGTAAATTTCAGATTTTTCAGTTAATTTAAGCAAGAAAATTTGAAATTTTTAAATTTTTTTGAATTTCATAATTTTGAATTGAAATTTTCAGATTTCTACAAAAATCTTGATTGAAAAAAGAATTTCAGATATTTTTTGAAAATAAAATTTCAGACTGTGAAATTCAGATTTTTCAGTTAATTTTTGTTTGATAAAATTTAAACTTATTGAAAAAATCAAAATTTTAATGTTTTCAAATTTTCTCAATTTTTATTATAAAATTCTTGAAACAGTGAATTTTTCAGTTCAAAAACGAATTTGAAAAAATTTAAACTTTCAGATTTTTACAAAAATTTTGATTGAAAAAAAGAGTTTTCAGATTTTTTTTTGGATTTCAGAAAAATTCCAGCCAAAAAAAAAACTCACCGATTCCGAATAGGCGGCACTGAAAAAAATCGAAGCCGGATTGTAGGCGAAAATCGATACGGCCAACATTCCAATCTTCACTGATCGACAAATTTGATATGTTAAAATGAACAAGACGAGACCAGTGAGATAGAAGAAGAGCTGAAAATTCAGAAAATAACATTGTGAGGGGCAGATTTTTGAGCCCGGAGGCCCTTAGCTCAATTTTTCAGGCCTAGGCGGCCCCGAAATCTGATTTCTAGGCTGATTTTATGATGAGAAATCCGACTTCGAAGCTTAGATTGGTCTAGAAATCCAAAATTTTGAGCCCGCAGGCCTGAATAAGGTCCGGAAACCTTGATTTTAGGCTTGGAAGCCCTAGAATCCAGAATTTCAAGTTTCTCGGGTTGAAATTTGGCCTAAAATTCGATTTTCAAGTCCAGAGAGCCTAGAAACCCAATTTTTCGATCTAGGAGTCAAAAATCGACTCCAAAACTAGATTTCTAGGGCTCGAAGGTCCCAAAATGGGCCTTAAACCCAACTTTAGTCAAAAAATGATCCAGAATTCAAATTTTTGGCTTAAGAACCCAGATTTTGCACATCCAGCATCCAAAAATCACCCAGAATTCAAATTTTCAGCTCTCTAGACTCCCAGAATCCCAAAAAACGCACCATATTAAACCCGACGGCCAAAAATCCGGTAACAACGTAGGGATCGAGAGAAATTCCGAATAATCCCTTCAACCAAAGATCGCCAGCCATTCGGAAGATTCTGGAAAACATATTGAATCAATTTTGAGCCAGAAAATCGAATTTTGGGTCATTTTTGAGCCAGAAAATCGAATTTTGGGTCATTTTTGAGCCAGAAAATCGAATTTTGGGTCAATTTTAAACCAAAAATCATGGAAATCCCCCAAAATCCCACCTGATAACCATCACAAATCCCGGAAAAAATGCCAGACATTTTTCGAGCAAATAATCATTGTCAACGATGAACAGAAAATATTGGGCATCCCAGCGGCGGAGACCGGCAAACGCCGTGTTGATGAACCATTCGCCGGCTGAACCTTCGTGAAGTTTCGAGGTCTTGCCTGGAAAATTTGGATGTTTTGGGGGAATTTTGGGGAAAATTGGATTTTCGGCTGAAAATTTGATGAAAATGAGTCCGAACATGATTATTTTCAAATTTTAAATTTTTTTTTAAAAAAAAAATATTTTTGTTTAGAATTTTCACCATTAGAAATTAGGATTTTTCTGGAAAAAAACATTGAATTTTTGAATAAAATTTTCAAATTCAAATTTTTCAGAGAAAAATCAGAGAATTAAACCAAATTTAATTTATGTAGGAAGAGGGGAAAAAGGAAAAAAACTGGTTAAAAATTGGATTTTCGGCTGAAAATTTGCTCAAAAATGAGTCCAAATATGATTATTTTTGAATTTTGAATTTTTTTTTTGAAAAAAAAATTTTTTTTTTAGAATTTTCAGCCATTAGAAGTTAGGATTTTTCTGAAAAAAAACATGCTGAAAATTGGACCAAAATTTTGATTTTTGAAAAAAAATTTTCAGAAAAAAAATGATGACAATGAACCAAAATTCAATTTTTGTAGGAAAAAAAGGGAAATAGGCAAAAAAATGGTCAAAAATTGGATTTTCGGCTAAAAATTTGCTCAAAAATGAGTCTGAACATGATTATTTTTAAATTTTTTTTTTGAAAAAAAAATATTTAAAAAAATTTTTTTTTCAATTTTCAGCCATTAGAAATTAGGATTTTTCTGGAAAAAATTTAATTTTTGAAAAAAATTTTTAAATTCAAATTTTTCAGGTAAAAAATGCTGAAAATTGGCCAGAATTAATTTTTTTCAGATAGAAATGCTGAAAATTGAACCAAAATTTAATTTTTGGATAAAAAATTATTGCCTCAAATTTTTATCGAAAAAATCAGGTTCAAAATTAATTTTCAGAAATTCTCAGCATTTTTTCAATCAATAAAATTTTTTAGAAATTTAATTCCAGACTTTTCCACCAGAAAAAAAATCGATAAATAATCGAATCACAAGCATTCCCCCGTCATAAAATCCTCATTCTCCCCCAAAAAAAAATCACAAAAACCATGAAAATTCCAATTTTCCTGGCTCTATTTGTATATTTCCTTGATGCTCACAAGGGTGGAACTCCACAAGAGCGAGCTCGAATTTTCAACAGAGTTTTGGAGAAATTATGCTCCTCGTACACTAGAAATCTTGCGTGTATTGGGCCAATGTTGACTCCGCGGTTTTTGTATATTAAAGGTGGAGTCCGAGCAAAAAATAAGTTGTGCTAATTTGAAAGAGCATGTTCTAATTAGTACAATCCTCGAAGGATTTTTTCTGGAAGCTTCTCAAACATTGGTTAAAAAATTACAAAGTTCGAAAAAACAGTGAAACACCGTGTAAAATGGCTTGAAAGTCCATATCTCCAACCGTTTGGAGCTGTGTTTCTCTAATGTTAGAGAAGCTTTCAGAAAAATTCCTTCGAGGATTGTACTAATTGCAACATGCTCTTTCAAATTAGCACAACTTATTTTTTGCTCGGACTCCACCTTTAATGCAACTTCGGAATTGCCGAGATGTGAGTTAGGGGAACTTTATGGGTAATTAATTAATTAGGAGGTTAGCTAACTAAAAAACTTTGAGCTGAAAATTGCTTCATTTCGGCTTTAGAGTCAAATTTTGATTCAAAAATTCGAAAAACCCGAAAAAATACGTTTCAAAATGTGAAAAATCGATATGATAACAAATATAAACAAACACGTTATAATAAAGAGAAGAGGGGTCAAACTAGAGTCTAGTATCTCAACAAGAGAAATTTCCAGTCAACTTCTCCTTCTACCTCCGATCCTTCCCAAATCTGGAGTTCAGCAATTTCACACTGGATGTTGAGAATGCCATAGAAGTGCCGAAAAGTGTTCTACCATTTATCCCATGGACTACAGTACTTCCACCAGCTACAAATACAGCTACAGTACCAGTGACAACTCTAAGCAGGTGAATTTGGGGAAAAATACGTTTTAGAATTTTTGTCGCAAAACCTTATGCTAAAGAATCTTCAGAGAAGTTCCGATTAAAAAAAGGCCTGGGCCGAATTCACAAAAGTAATTTTTGGCATACCACTTTTGTGAATTCGGCCCCAGATGCAGCAAACGTTGAAATTCAAAAATGTTCCAGCTCAACCTCAGTTACACCTACTTCAAATGCGCCAACAACAGTTCCTACAGAGGCTCCTACAGTAGTAGCTACGACAAATGTGCCAACCTTGAGTCCAGGACCTACAGAAAATGCGTCAACCTTGAGTCCTGCCGCAAACGCGTCAGTCTCCTCAAAACTCCACCGAAAAGCCAAGCTCTCCCCAATCCCCGGTCCAATTCTCACAGATTGGGAAAGACAACAAGTTCCACTGGTCAAAATCAATGTGTACTACGCCAAGGGACCAAAAAATGGCACGCTGGCCGCTTTTTTGTACCTAATGTCGTATAGACCAAACGAGGGTGGAAATGCGATGATTGTTGTGGATCAGAAGAATTTGCCGAAATAAATTGGGATGAAATAAAGTTGTTGGTGGGGACTAGAAATCGTACATTTGGTTTTCTAGGCCAAGATGATGCAATTTTCTTTGCAAAATTCTTGGGGAAATTGATTCGATGATCGAATTTTTTTCGGAAATTTGCAAGAGAATGCAGATTTTCTGGAAAATAGAGAACAAGGAAGGATTTAATTTAATTTATTTACGACATTGGAAGAACACCGTCAGAAAGAAGAAGACAAATTACAAATGTAATTTCAAAACGTAGATAATTATATGACACAGTTTGTTGCTGACTATAAATGTTAGCTTGAGCAAAAATTAGAAAATAGAAGAAAAAAAAAAAAGGTGAGATCATGCGAAAAGGTAGTAGAGATTTTAAAATAAAAAAGGAAGGGGGGAGGGGGGTGTGAGGAGTATAAATAGAAACAAAACAGAACAAAAAGATGACGGATATGTTGGGTGGATTTTTTACAGGTCTGGTTTAAGCTTAGGTTAGGCTTACGTATTTTAAGGCTTTTTTAGGCCTGGTTTAGGCTTAGATTAGGCTTAGGTTTTTTTAAAGGATTTTTTAGGCCTGGGGTAGGCTTAGGTTAGGCTTAGGTTTTTTAAAGGCTTTTTTAGGCCTGGTTTAGGCTTAGGTTAGGCTTAGTTTTTTTTAAAGGCTTTTTTAGGCCTGGTTTAGGCTTAGGTAAGGTTTATCCTGTGTTTGGGGCTTAAACTCATGCTAGCCTACGAAAAATGAAAGATTTTCGAAATTCTGACGAAACCGTACGTCAAGAAAACATTGCTCATACTAGAAAATTCAGGAAAAATTATGACGTGGCAAAAAAACCTTTTTGAAAATTCCATCAAAAATATACGTTTCAAAAAAATGTTATCAACATTTTTGGAATCCAAATTTTTGATACTTTTTTGTTTTGCTATTTCGAAAACGATTCTGGCACAATTCTAGAGCAAAAAAAGGGGGCGTGGCCCCGGTTTTGCAACTCTGGCACAGTTTTGCAACACAAACAAAAATGCTCAATATATTTATTTTCTCAAATATTCTTCTTATCAATCAAAATCACAGCTTCTCCCCCATCAACTTTTGCGTCAGCCACCAAAAACAAGTTCAAAAGCAATTTTCCGGCGGCGTTGATTGGAAGTTTGACCTGAGCTCCAGAAGCATCGGAAGCTTGTTTGACTTTGAAGTTAAAGCCGCTCAAATCAGTTTTTGTTTGGGTTTTGAGGAATTTGACGTATTCTTCTGTAACAAATCACATCGTGGCCATTTTGCCGCCAAAATCTACCGTACCTTTATTCAACGTGGCGGTAGCGTTGATGTACTTGAAATCCTTGTTCAAGAATGGTTTGAGGCAAATCAACGTCGTCTTTTCGCACGCTTTTTGCACAGCGGTCACGAAATTTTGTGCGCGGGTTTGCGCAGTTTCCGCCAAAGTTAGGGCAACTATGGTGGCAGCAGTGAGCAGGAGAATCGTGAAGAATTTCATGATTTTTGCAAATTTGCAGATTTGCAGCAAGTTTTATGGGGAGATTTTTGATTTGATTATCTGATAATTTGGAATAGAATGTGTTAATATGAGCAATGGACTTTGGACATTGTTTTTTTGAAAAAAATGTCGCAAAAAAATTAGTTTTTCGAGTTTTTCAGCCAAAAATGATGACAAATAAATATTTTTCAAGCTTCTGGAGTAATTTCTGATGAAAATAAGCTTTGAGAACCCTATTTTGCTTTATTTTATGAATTTTTTTCGAAATTCAAAATTTAAAAATTTTTTTATTTCACGAAAAATCAGCAAAAACTTCTGAAGGTCAATTTTCATCAGAAATCACTCCAGAAATTTGAAAAATATCGATTTGTCATCATTTTTGGCTAAAAAACTCGAAAAACTAAAGTTTTTTCGACATTTTTTGACTTTTCGTGAATTTTTCGTTCGTGAATCAGCGCTACAAAAATCTGAATCTATAATATGAGCAATAGATCATTGAATTTCTAGATCATATTGCTCATGTTAAACAAATTAGGAAGTCCAAATAGTGATTTTCACCTAGATTTCAGGTTCTGAAAAATCCCAAAAGTGCATTGCTTATACATAGGCCGAAGGCCCATACTCCTATCAGGCTTAGGCTTAGGCTTAGTAAGGGCCGAAGGCCCAGACTCATATTAGGCTTAGGCATAGGCTTAGTAAGGGCCGAAAAGCCCCGACTCCGACCAAGCTTAGGCTTAGGCTTAGTAAGGGCCGAGGGCCCAGACTCAGATTACTTTAATAAAAAAAACTATTGCTCATGTTAAATCAGATTTTCGAGCTGAATCACAAGTTCACCACACTCTATCTGTAGCTTTCAACAAAATTCGATAAATCATACATCTATAATCAAATCAAAAAATCCAACATAAAAACCACGGCCAAACTGCAATTCTCATCAGATTTTTCCATCATGAACTTCTTGACCACTCTTCTTCTCACTACCACCATCATCTACGCAGCCAACTCGGCTGAAACTGCGCCAACTCGCGCCAAAAGCTTCGCCAGCGCTGTGGGAAGCGCGTGTAGCGGAAAACCATTGACATGCCTCGAACCATTCTTGCACCAAGACTTCAAATTCATCAACGCCAATGGAACATTGAACAGAGGTTTGACACCAAAAATCCCCTTTAGAAACGCTGATCTTTCCAGCTGAATACATCAAACTCCTCTCAACCAGAACTGCCGACATCAGTGCTTTCGATCTCAAAATCGACGCGGCCACTGATGCTCCAGGAGCTCAGGTCAAACTTCCAGTTCACGCTGGTGGAAGCTTGAAAGTCTACCTTTTCTTGGTGGCTGACGCCAAAGTTGCAGGTGGAGAAGCCATCATTTTGGTCGACAAGAAAAATGTTTGAGAAAACAAATAAATATTTTGGCATACATTTTTTTGGGAATGAACAGAACTAAAACCGTGCCAGGGTTGCGAAAATAGGCCACGCCCCCTTTCAAAAAACCGCGTGAATTCGAAATGTATAACATGGCGAAATCAAAAATTCTGATTCAAAAAAATGTTGATAACATTTTTTTGAAACGTACATTTTCGAGAATTTCTGAATTTAAAAAAAAATTAACAAAAATGCCACGTCATAGTTTGATGATGTTTTCTAGTATGCATTCTTCTAGTATGCGAGCAATGCATTCTTGATTATCCATAGAAGTGAAGTGATATCAGAGTTTTTGTGGGCCTAGATTCTGGCCTAAGCGGCTACGACCATACAAGACGCCCGTTGAGTCAGACACGAGACGACGAGAGTATTTTGCAAAAATATCCCGAAAATGAATTTCGCTTCGAGATATTTTCAATAAAACATGTGCTCCTTGAAACAAAATACAGTATTTTTAAAGGGACATATATTTTCTCAAAAATATCTCGAAGCGATGTCGTACTCTGTCTCAGATGACGTCATCAGACTCCCGTCGTCTCTCGTCTGACCCGAGGGGCAAAATGGTCGTGACCTGGGCTCTCCGAGCCGCCGTGAAATTCGAATAAAAATCGACACCATCCGAAAACCTCTCGACAACTATAAAACTCCAACCAAATCGAATCGCGCGAACTTGTTCTACATTAAAAGTCGCACTTTCATCGAAATCCTCAACATTCATAAATTGATCCATATAATTCGATTTATTGTACTTGACACCACAATCATTGAAATTGAAGTTTTCATCAAAACAATTTGCAAAATTCAAGGAATCGTGTTGTTTGTGGAAATCCTTGATTTTTGAGAATAGATCAACAGCTCTAACAAGTCCATCATTTTCGGTATAGGTCGAATTTGTGAGGTTGAAGATTGCGAGGAGAATTACAGAGAAAATCAGGAAGAGCGAAGACATCGAATAAAAATGAAATTTTCGTTGAAACAAAGAGAGTTTAAATGCATGTCTATGAGAAAGTGATAAACTGTTTCAGAGTTGCAAAAATAGGCCACGCCCTTTTAAATTAACCATATTTTTATAGAACAAAAAAAATCACACAAATTTCTTCTCCTCATCATTTTCAGCATAGAAAATCTTCAATCCTTCTTTACCATCAATTCGTCTAACTCTATAATGCACAAAAAACTGATGAGCTTCAAAAATCGAAAAAATCGCGCCATATCTCGTTCTACGACTCGAACTTTCCGAATACTTCCATTTCGTGCGATTTTTCTCATTCAACATTTGATACAAAAATTCGGACCGTTCCATTTTTTGAGACAGTTCTCGATATTCAAATCGATTATGGAAATGGGATTCGAGTCCAGTTATATCTCGAATTTCTATAGCTGATTCGATGTTTTCGATGAGGTTTTTCAGATCCTCGTGAGAGATTTCGATAGAATTCAAGATTTTGAGCAAAGAAAATGTGAAGAGGACGAAAATTCGTTTCATTTTGGGGGTTTTGAATTTTCTGGGAGGGCTTATGATTTTTTCTAGACTGTGAGAAAACCAACGTTCAGAGTCAAAAAATCCTGCTGAAATCGAACTTTAGTCAGTAAAATCCATTTTCATTTCACTAGAAAAAATTCTCAATTTTTCACTTGATACTCAATTTCCACTCCATTCTTCTTATCAATTTTCACCACCTTAAATCCACCAAAATACTCCGAATCGGGTGCCAAAAAGAAGTGCGACTTGAGAATTCCATTCAAGATCACAGGCAATTTCACGAAATCGCTTTCCACCAAAACCGCATCTTTTGCGGCGAAATCGAACATTTCGAAACGGAGATCGGGGCGACTTATGAGAAATTCAACGTATTTTTCTGGAGATGTAGGAAAATTGGTGGATTTTGTTTGGAAAAATGAGATTTTCAGCATAGATTTTCACTTGAAAATTTTCGAATTTCAATGTTTTCTATCAAAAATTATCCGAAAAATTGGAAATTTTGAAATTTTGAACTGGAATTTCAGATTTCCATTTTCTGGTTATTTTTTTGACTAGAAAAATATATGTGAATCTGAAATTCCAGAATTCGAGTTTCAGCTAATTTTTGTCTAGAATTTTGGCTCTAAAAATCTGAATTTAAATTTTTTTTG
This sequence comes from Caenorhabditis angaria, assembly GCA_947459285.1. Lineage (NCBI taxonomy): Eukaryota > Metazoa > Nematoda > Chromadorea > Rhabditida > Rhabditidae > Caenorhabditis > Caenorhabditis angaria. The sequence goes on from CANHGI010000001.1 coordinate 11,395,463, forward strand.
AAAATCGGCCAACTTTGGGTCGAAAAAATGAGATTTTTAGAATTTTGGAGGTGAAATTTCAGAAATTTTCTTCGAAATCCACGAATTTTAGGTTAAAAAATAGCGTTTTTCATCAATTTTCACTCCAAAATTCACTAATTTTGCACCAAAAAAACTCACTTTTATCCATATCACCAGCCGGATCGATACACACAAAATTCGGTGATAAAAGTGGATGAACACAGTGCACACCGGCTCCATCTCTACACAATTTTCTCATGGTTTTCAGGAATTTCTCGGCCACTTTTGGCGGTGTCAAATTCGTGGAAAATGGTGAAATTTCGGAGAAATCCAGAGAATTTTGATAGAAATAGAAGAGGAATAGGAATATGAGAAGGATTCCGATGAAAATCAGGGAAATTTTTGAATTTGAATTTGAATTTGACATTTTTTTTTTGGAATTGAGAAATGACGGGGGAAATTTGGGGAAAAGGGAAATTTCGGAAATGAGAAGGTCACGTGAAAAAATGCAAAATTTTTGAACTGAAAATTTCGAAAAAATAGAATTTTTATTTTTTTTTTTCAAAAATTTCCAATTTTCAGCTATAATTTTCACATCTGAAATTTTGGCTCTGAATTTTCAGATTTTCATTTCAAATTCAAAAAATTGCGTAATTTTTGGGTTAAAAATATCTGAATCTTTAAATTTTCAGATTTTAAGCACCAAATTTCAGATAGTCAATTTTAAGCTAAATTTTGCAGAGAAAAAAATTCAGCTAAAAAAATTGAGAAATTCTGAATTTCAGCTCTAAATTTCCAATTTTCAGCTATAATATACACATCTGAAATTAGGTCTTTTTTGGCTCTGAAATTTCAGATTTTCATTTCAAATTCAAAAAATTGCGTAATTTTTGGGTTAAAAATATCTTAATCTCTAAATTTTCAGATTTTGAGCACCAAATTTTGCAGAGAAAAAATTCAGCTCAAAAATTCTAAAAATTCCAAATTTTCAGCCAAAAAAACGTGACCTTCAAAAAATCCACGAATTTTCCCCTTCTCTTATCAATCACGAAAAATCAATAAATTTTCCCCCATTTCTGGATTTCTCAAAAATTATTGTTCCAAAAAAATAATGTCGTCCAAAAATCTGTCGCCTCAACAAATCGCCGAAAAATTCCTGAACACCACCAAAACACTGTGTCCGGATGGAGCCGGTGTGGATTGTGTTCATCCACTTTTACCCGCAAATTTTGTGTGTATCGATCCGGCTGGTGATATGGATAAAAGTGAGTTTTTTGGTGCAAAATTGATGAAAAACGCTATTTTTGACCTAAAATTAGTGGATTTTGATGAAAATTTATGAAATTTCACCTCAAAAATTCTAAAAATCTCATTTTTTCGATCCAAAGTTGGCAGATTTCTAAGAATTTCAGATTTTTAGAGCCAAAATTCTCATAGAAAATAGTGTTTTTGATGGAAAATCCATAAATTTCTGAAATTTCCTTTCAAAAATTCTACAAATCTCAGAAAATCCCTATTTTTCGACCCAAAATTGGCCGATTTTCAAGAAAATTTGAATTTCAGGAGCCAAAATTCTAGACTAAAATTTGCTCGAATTCTGGAATTTCAGATTCACATATGTTTTTCTAGTCAAAAAATATCCAGAAAATGGAAATCTGAAATTTCAGTTCAAAATTTCAAAATTTCAAACTTTTCGGATAATTTTTGATAGAAAACATTGAAATTCGAAAATTTTCAGGTAAATTTTGAAGATCTCAAATCCTCCTATCTGAAAATCTATGAAAAAAATCTCATTTTTCCAAACAAAATCCACCAATTTTCCTACAAAAATATCCAGAAAATCTGATATTTCAGCCTAAAATCCAGGCAAAACCCAAAATTTTTCAAAATTCCAGAAAAATACGTGGATTTCCTTGTGAGCCGAACCGATCTCCAATTCAAAATGTTCGATTTCGCGGCGAAAGATGCGATTTTGGTGGATGGTTTGGTGAAGCTTCCAGTCGTTCTTAATGGAACTCTCAAATCGCACTTCTTTTTGAAACCCGACGCCAATTTTCAGGGCGGAATTTCGGTGGTGAAAATCGATAAGAAGAATAATGTGGAGAGAAAGTATGAGGTGAAAAAGTGATATTAACTTTTTGGATGAATAAAGCGAATTTCTGATACTAAGTTTGGTGAATTTTGAGGAATTTAACAGGCAAATCTGGGATTTTCAGTCGATTTTTTAGGCTGAAATTCAGACGTGAGCTATGATGTGGCATTTTTTATTAGATTTGCACAAAGATAGCTCCATTTTTGGTTGGAAAATCCTGAATTTTCAGTCAAATTTTGAGAGCCCACAATTCAGAATTGTCAATGACGTGGCATTTTTAAAATCCAATTTTACGCGCTCAAAATTTCAGAAAAAAAACCATGCCAGGCTTGCATAAATCAAGCCACGCCCATTTTTTCCTCCAAAATCATGTTTGGACTCAAAATTTCCCGAATAATTCGATTTTTCGGTACATTTTTGAACAAAATTGGAAAATCCAGCAATTTCAGAATTTTCAGTCAAATTTTGAGCCCGAAATTCAAATGTGTCAATGACGTGGCATTTTTTGAAACCATTTTTGGCGCCAAAAATGCCACGTGACAAAATTTCCAAAAAAAAAACCATGCCAGCCCCGCCCACTTTTTCCTTCAAAATCATGTTTGGACTCAAAATTTGCGCAAATTTTGTGCATAATTCGATTTCACCACATCAAATCACATAAAAACCATCTCTAAACCCGGAAGAAAAATCCAAAAAATGTTCAAAATTCTCCTGATTTCCTTGGCCATCAGCACAGTCTTTTGTATCTCACCAAAAGACCGTGCCGCAAAATTCATCGGCAAAATCGAAAAAGCCTGCGAAAATCAATCAATAATCTGCCTCGAACCATTTCTCCACCCAAATTTTCAATTCAAAACTGATAAACTAGTTTTGGCCAAGGAAAAATATCTGGAATTTCTCAAATCTCTGGGCTCACGAGCTTTTGCGGACTACAGTATCTATTTGGATAGTGCGGAATTCGTGGAAGATGGTGGAAAAATCGAGGTTCGATTCGATGATCCGCCAAAAGATCCGAAAATTCGAAAAATACTCTATCAATATTATTTTCAAATTTTTGTTGGCAAAGATGGAAAATCGGATGAATTGATTTTGATTGATAAAACTGGCAAAAATTGAGATTTTTAGGGTTGAATAAAGCAATTTTTGTAGATAAAGCTGATTTTTTCAACAGAAAAAAGGTTCAGGAAAAATTTTCGCTTTGAAAATTGGCTTGTGGTAAAAATTTCGTTTTTTTTAATTCTAGAATTGAAAAAGTGCTCACAGAAGCTCTGAATTGTCAAAAAAATGGAATAAAAAATTTCTCAAAATTTTTTTTTAGAAAAAATTTGGATTATGAAGATTTTTTTAGGCCGTGGCCGAATTTTCAACTATAAAATCGAATTTCTAGGTCATTTTGACCGCAGGGACTAGTTCTTCATGATTTTCTAGGCCGTGGCCGAATTTTTAACTAGAAAATTGAATTTCTAGATCATTTTGACCGCAGGGACTAGTTCTTCATGATTTTCTAGGCCGTGGCCGAATTTTTCACTAGGAAATTGAATTTCTAGGTCATTTTGACCGCAGGGACTAGTTCTTCATGATTTTCTAGGCCGTGGCCGAATTTTTAACTGGAAAATCGAATTTCTAGGTCATTTTGACCGCAGGGACTAGCTTTTCATGATTTTCTAGGCCGTGGCCGAACTTTTAACTAGGAAATTGAATTTCTAGGTCATTTTGACCGCAGGGACTAGTTCTTCATGATTTTCTAGGCCGTGGCCGAATTTTCAACTATAAAATCGAATTTCTAGGTCATTTTGACCGCAGGGACTAGTTCTTCATGATTTTCTAGACCGTGGCCGAATTTTTAACTGGAAAATCGAATTTCTAGGTCATTTTGACCGCAGGGACTAGCTTTTCATGATTTTCTAGGCCGTGGCCGAATTTTCAACTATAAAATCGAATTTCTAGGTCATTTTGACCGCAGGGACTAGTTCTTCATGATTTTCTAGGCCGTGGCCGAATTTTTAACTGGAAAATTGAATTTCTAGGTCATTTTGACCGCAGGGACTAGTTCTTCATGATTTTCTAGGCCGTGGCCGAATTTTCAACTGGAAAATTGAATTTCTAGGTCATTTTGACCGCAGCGACTAGCTTTTCATGATTTTCTAGGCCGTGGCCGAATTTTTAACTAGGAAATTGAATTTCTAGGTCATTTTGACCGCAGGGACTAGTTCTTCATGATTTTCTAGGCCGTGGCCGAATTTTTAACTGGAAAATTGAATTTCTAAGTCATTCTAGATTTCAGAAACCGAAAAAATCCACAAATCGAAATCGTTGACCAAATTTATCGGGTACATCTAGATTTTCGGTGAAAATCAGATAGTCTTCAGAATTTTTTTTACCAATTCCAGAATGAGAACAATCCTTCGCTCAAGTTCAAAATTCCATAATAACCAATAAAAAACTTCCCCCAAATATTGAGCGTGGGCTTGATCGAATCAATTAGAACAAGTTAAACTTCTACTATAAAAAGCCTGGCCAAATTTCAAAAAATAACAAAAACAAAAATGAGATTCCTCATTCTCCTCCTCACAATCTTCTACACCGTCACTTCAAAAAACATCAGTTCAGCAGATTTCAAACGACTGGATCAATTCGAAAATCTAATCTACAAAACATGTCCATACAAATCAACAATTAATTGCCTCAAGCCAATTCTACACAAAGATTTCGGATTCGGGTTGGGCAAAGATGGCCTACTTTCACGAGGTAAACACAAAACATTGAAAAAAAAAGTTTTAAAAAAAAATTTAAGGTAGATTTCTCACATATCACGCTAACAAAACATTCCGTGCGCTGGTAATTGATAGAACATCGTTGGAGCACAATACTTACGACGGTAGTTTATTTGCTTCCACTCAAGAATCTTCTCCTGTTCATGGGCATTATGAAATCAAACCGGAAGTTCCAAACGGAAAAGATTTACTTGTTAAACTGGCAATTTATGCGCGTACAGAATTTTAATTTTAAAAAAAATGTGATTTTTTTTTTAAATTGAATAAAGTTACATGAAATGGGAATTGTTCTTTGGTTTGTTTTTAAAAAAAATTCGAAATTTATCGATTTTGTGACCAATTTTAGGTTGATTTCTTATGATTTTCCCGATTTTACCCGATTTCAGATTAATTTTCGCTCATTTTTTAATGGATTTCAACTCAAAACCCATGAAATTTACCAATTTTTGAACAATTTCAGGTTGATTTTTGAATATTCCCTTTATATTTTCTCTGATTTCAGAATGATTTTTTTCAATTTTCAGTGATTTTTAGCTCAAAAACCATGAAATTTGTTCAATTTTTATCAATTTTCAGTGATTTTTAACTCGAAAACCATACAATTTGTTCAATTTTTGGTCATTTTCAGCAATTTTTCACATAAAAATCCAAATTTTATCAATTTTTCCCCATTTTCAGCCAAAAAACCATCATTTTCCCACCAAACCCTTCAAAAAAACCCACTAAAAGTCGCATCAGTTCCTCGAAACGCATCAGTATGAAACATATCGCCAAACACATTAGCTCCAATAAATTGCAGTATCAAAATGTAGATTCTGGACATGAACAGCTGTTTTTGACAATGATAATAACAATCAAACATTCGCCAACCATCTTCTTCCAACTCATCGTGATTTATGCTGGGATTATTGGCTGAAAAAAAAAATATTGCGGATTTTTTTTGAAATTTTGTGAATTGTGGGTGAAATTTGGGTGGTTTTGATGCAAAATTTTGAAATTTCTGAATAATTTTCGAACTTTTGGAATGAAAATCAACAAAAAACCCGATTTACAGCCTGAAATTCAGAATTTTTTGCTGAAATTATAGATTTTCGGATAAAAAAATTCAGAATTTCAGAAAATTTTCAGATTCTTTGCCACGTGGCACAATTTTCTGCTTTTTTAAAATGAAAATCAACAAAAAACCTGATTTACAGCCTGAAATTCAGAATTTTTGCTGAAATTTAATGATTTTCGGATTAAAAAAATCAGAATTTCAGAAAATTTTCAGAATCCTTGCCACGTGGCACAATTTTCTGTTATTTTTCAGAAATGTAAAATTTCAGCTTGAAATTTATTATTTTCTGAACATTTTGAAGGTCAAAAAGTTCAGATTTTTAAGCTTTTCCAGATGTTTTTCAAACTTTTTCGAGATTTTCAGTAATTTTTAGGTTGAAAATCAATTTTTGCTTTTGAAAATCACCGTTTTCAGTGTAAAAATACGATTTCTTTCATAATTTAAATCAATTTTAGTGTAAAAACTTGAAATTTTGACCATTTCGGATCTAATTTTGATAATTTTCAACAGTTTTCAGTCAAAAACCATCATTTTAGGCATAAAATCATGATTTTTCATCAATTTTCGGTTAAATCTGACGAATTTTCACATAAAAACATCAATTTTTCATCATTTTCCACCAAATTTCGCCCCAAAACCCTTACATTTCATGCTATTCCTCTCAGTTTCCTCATCTTCTGACAATTCATCTTCACTCGATTCCTCTCCTTCTCCTCTTCTCGTTTTTCGGAAAAACGACGTTTTTTTGGTGGTAAATTCGAAATCATCAATCACAGTCAATTCGTAGATTTTTCGCGGTTTCGGAAATCGCAGAAATTCGAACCAATCGTATTTCCATTCGAAATGCGCATTGTTGACCCGGGAATTGTCTGCAATTTGAATTTTCAAAATTCTCATTAGAGCGCACTCGATTTCCCGTGTTTTTCTGAACATTTTGAGCTATTTTTGAAGCTCTAAAACTCATTTTCAAGCTTGGTATAGCAAATGCGCTCCAATGCGAATTTTAAAATTCTTGAAAATTCTCAAAATTCTCATTAGAGCGCACGTGACTGGGCATGAATAGAATTCCAAAAATTGATTTGAAGAAATTAAAATTTTGAAACGTACATTTTTCTTTTTGATTTTCGGTGCTGAAAATTAGAGAAAATATAATTTTGACCAATTTTTTAAAAGTAAAATTTGAAATATTTGCCACGTGGATTTCAATAATTATTTTGGATTTGAAAAAATTGAGCTTTCTGTAATTTTCACAGTAAAAATTCAGGAAAATTCTGGAATTTCAAGTTCAAAAAACCAGATTTTAATGAAATTTCAATTTTCTAGTTCAAAAATTCTCAAAAATCTCAAATTTCCGGTTTAAAATTCAGATTTTCCTGAATTTCCTCATTTTTCACATTTTCTAGCTTAAAATGTATCAAAAATCTCGAATTTTGTATCAAAAAATTCAGAATTTCAGCTCATTTTGCTCAAAATCCTCACCTTCATAAGTCACCATTTTATTTATCACATCTCCAATTTGTTCCTCATCCCTCTCTCTTTCCTTCACAACTCTTCTCGGCATCCGTTATGCGCCTTTAAAACCTGGGGGTACTGTAAAAATCTTCAAAAAAATGGAAAAAATACGATTCGGAGCTCAAAAACTCGTAAAATCCATCAAAATTTGAAAAAAATGCAAAAAATCTTCACTTATATACAAAAAAAAGCTGCTGAAATTCAATTTTCAGCTACATAAAGAAGCAAATAAAAATTCCTGTCAGACACAAATATAATATGAGATTCGGGAAATTATTGGACTTATGTTATCTTCGTTGGCTCCGATCGTTTTCCATTTTGAGCTCAGATGGCTGAAAAAAATCGATAATTTTTAGGGGAAAAATTGGGAAAATCTGCAGTTTTTTGAGGTACAGTAACCCGAACTGCAAGAAAACAGCGAGTTTTGCAGTTCGGATTACTGTAAAAATCAGGTTTAGGAGAGGTACAGTAACCCGAACTGCAAGAGAACAGCGAGTTTTGCAGTTCGGATTACTGTAAAAATCAGGTTTAGGAGAGGTACAGTAACCCAAACTGCAAGAGAACAGCGAGTTTTGCAGTTCGGATTACTGTAAAAATCATGGTTTTTGAGGTACAGTAACCCAAACTGCAAGAGAACAACGAGTTTTGCAGTTCGGATTACTGTAGCTGTAAGATTTTGTGAATTTTTGCAGTTCGGATTACTGTATTTTTGATTTCACTTTTTTTCAAGTTCCAAAGAACTGCAAGATGAATGAGAATTTTTGCAGTTCGGATTACTGTAGCTATAAGTTTTTTAGATTTTTTGCAGTTCGAAGTACTGTATTTCTTTTTTTCTCAAATATTAATAATATAATATTGCAGTTCTAAGGCTACAGTAATCCAAACTGCAAAACTATAACATTTTGCAGTCTGAGCTACTGTAGGCTGAATTTCCACGATTTTTCCAGATACCGTAATCCGAACTGCAAAAAAAATCTAATTTTTGCAGTTTGGGGGACTTTACCATTTTTTCCAGATTTTCACAATCCAGGCTTGAAATTCGCCGATTTTTTCAAATTTTCAGCCAAAAACCACCCAAAACCACTCACTTTGCCACATTTTCATCACATCCCGTTCCATCATTGCTCATATTATCTTTAGTCGTAAAAATGAGCAAACTTTTGGGCACGGGAAAAGTTTCATGATCTGCAAAAGCGTGAATCGCCAGCACGGCATCCCACTTCAATAAATCAATATCATTCACGACGACGGCGCGAGATTTGAATTTTTGAGCGGTGAGCGCTGAAAATCGTCATTTTATGCTGAAAATCGTGAAATTTGGCAGATTTTAAGCCAAAATTCATGAAAATTGAAGAATTTTAAGCTACCTTTCAACAAATTCTCATGAATTTCAGCTCGATCCATATTTTCAGTGATTTCAATTGGTTGCGATTCTGAAGTCGCGATTTTCGCCGACGCTTGCGATTCGCGAACAATTCGCTGAAAATTGGCAGCGAATTCGCGAGCCTGCTGGCCAGAAACAACAATTGCGAGGGGACTTTCGGATTCGTCGAGGAAGGTCTGCAAAAAATTGGGCATAGCTTCCGCATCTCTGCCATTTTTGCGCTGAAAATTTGGTTGAAAATCAGAAATTTTACAAATTCTGTTGAGAATATGTCAAAAATCTGATTTCCAGCCAAATTTTCAGTACAAAAATGACAATTCAAAAATTGGGCATAGCTTCCGCATCTCTGCCATTTTCCATTTCAAAATATGCAGGAAAACCTGAATTTTCGCATATTTCCAATTGGAAAACGACAATTTCAGAGTATTTTTTGAATACATTTCGAATTCTGAAATTTTGTCTGAAAATCGTTGATTTTTCATTTGAAAACACAAGTAAACCTGCATTTTCCGATGAGAAATTCGGGATTTTCAGACAAAACTTCATCTGGTTGAGCTGAAAATTTGGCTGAAAATCAGAAATTTCACAAATTCATTGAAGAACATGTCAAAAATCCGATTTCCAGCCAAATTTTCAGCGCGAAAATGACAAATTTCTATATTTCCAATGAAATTTTGTCTAAAAATCGTTGATTTTTCATTTGAAAACACAAGTAAACCTGCATTTTCCGATGAGAAATTCGGGATTTTCAGACAGAATTTATTTCAGCCGATTTCGAGCACTATCTACCTTTCTTCCAATAACCCTCAAAACCACTCGATTTTCCGTCGAATTCGTCACAAACTTCAAATTCCGTTCGAATTTCTCGAAAACCCCTCGATTTCCAGCCGGACCATCTCTCAACGAGAATTTATAGGCCAACAGCGCACCCAAAACCACCACCAGAATCCCGGTGAAATAGATGAATTTCAGATTTTGATCTTCTGAAACTGGCTGGGGGTCTCGTAGCGATCTTTGGCGTGATGGCGAAAATCTAGGTGGTACTGCCGTCGAACGTGAAGATTTTGACGAAAAACTCGTATCGGCGGCCGAATTTTCACCAAAATCCTCCTCATCACTAGAAGCTCTGAAAATTTCCAGAATTTTGCAGATTTCTAGTCAAAACTCACTTTTCAGTTGTCGCATGTACACTTCCGTCATTTTGGATTTTTAAAGGCGCAATGGTACTTGAAACGCTCGCATGTTTCATTAAATCTGGATAAATTGGGTCGAAGAGCTCGCGATCTGGTGATTCTTGTGTGTAGATGCCGGATAATCGAGCCGAACGGCGATTTCCAGCCATTTTTTGCTGGAAAAATTGCATTTTTCAGTTCGATAGGGCGCATTTGCAAGATAAAAACGAGATGATGCAATTTCGCTCTATCGAGAAGTGTTCGATAGAGCGAACTTGCTCAAAGGCATCAGAAAAACTTCAAATTTTCATCGGAAAATGCATATTTTTCAATGGAGCGCATTTGCTAGAGCGTATTTGCATTTTGAGCAAATGTGCTCTATTGATAAGCTTTGTGAAGTTCAGTAGAGCGAACTTGTTCAACAAAATTCAATTTTCCCGGAATTTTCTCAATAGAGCGCATTTACTAACCCCAGACTAATTTTGAGCAAATTCGCTCTATTGATAAGCTTGGTGAAGTTCAGTGGAGCGAACTTGCTCATCAAAATATTTTTAAATTTTATATTTTCCCGGAATTTTCTCAATAGAGCGCATTTACTAACCTCAGACTAATTTTGAGCAAATTCGCTCTATTGATGAGCTCGAGGAAGTTCAATAGAGCAAATTTTCCACCAAAAACCCTCCCAAATACAAAAAAATCAGAAAAACTTCAAATTTTCATTGGAAAATGCATATTTCTCAATGGAGCGCATTTGCTGGAGCGTATTTGCATTTTGAGCTCGCGGAAGTTCAAATTTTCCACCAAAAACCCCCAAATCCGAAAAAACAACATTTCACACACAAAAAAACAAGTAAAACATTTCAAAACCAAAAAATTCGCAATAGAGCGCACATGATGCAACCAGCAAAAAACACATTTATTTTTGTGTCACGGGCTAAAAATAACGGATCGCAAATCGGGAAAATCTCGTTGAAACATCACAGTTTCGCTCGATTTTTTGCGATTCACCAATTTTTCCGCTTCTTTTTCTTCGTCCTCATTTTGGATTCTGTAAAAAAAGGGGCGAAATGAATCTCATTTAATTTCAATTTAGCCAAAAAACTCACTTTTGTTGTCTGCGTCTCTTCTGCTCTCTCTTATCCCTATTCTTTTGCCTAAAAGCTTTGATTCGGGCATAATAAAAATCGGCAAACATTGCCGTCAGAATTATGAGGCCAATTTGAATGAGGAATAATGAGCCGGCTGAAGCATCACAGTGATTTTGACCGCGAGCCAATTTCTGGAAAGTGATTGGTTTTTTTGGGCATAGCTTCCGCATCTCTGCCATTTTTGCGCTGAAAATTTGGCTGAAAATCAGAAATTCCACAAATTCATTGAAGAATATGTCAAAAATCCGATTTTCAGCCAAATTTTCAGCGCGAAAAGGACAATTCAAAAATTGGGCATAGCTTCCGCATCTCTGCCATTTTCGCTCTGAAAATTTAGCTGAAAATCAGAAATTCCACAAATTCATTGAAGAATATGTCAAAAATCCGATTTTCAGCCAAATTTTCAGCGCGAAAAGGACAATTCAAAAATTGGGCATAGCTTCCGCATCTCTGCCATTTTCGCTCTGAAAATTTAGCTGAAAATCAGAAATTTCACAAATTCATTGAAGAATAGGTCAAAAATCCGATTTCCAGCAAAATTTTCAGAGCGAAAATGACAAGTTTTCGTGAAAATTTTAAATTTTGGGCATAGTTTCCGCATCTCTGCCATTTTCGCGCTGAAAATTTAGCTGAAAATCAGAAATTCCACAAATTCATTGAAGAATATGTCAAAAATCCGATTTTCAGCCAAATTTTCAGCGCGAAAATGACAAGTTTTCGTGAAAATTCAAATTTTGAGCATAGCTTCCGCATCCCTGCCATTTTCCATTTCAAAATATGCAAGAAAACCTGCATTTTCGCATATTTCCAATTGGAAAACGACAATTTCGGAGTATTTTTTGAATATTTTCGTTTTCTGAAATTTTGTCTGAAAATATTTGGTTTTTCATTTGAAAACACAAGTAAACCTGCATTTTCCGATGAGAAATTTGGGATTTTTAGACAGAATTTCAGCTGAAAATTTCTCTGAAAATCTAGAAATTTCACAAATTCTCTTGAGAATATGTCAAAAATCCAATTTTCAGCCAAATTTTCAGCGCGAAAATGACATTTCTATGAAATTTTGCCTGAAAATCTTTGGTTTTTCATTTGAAAACACAAGTAAACCTGCATTTTCCGATGAGAAATTCGGGATTTTCAGACAGAATTCCAGAAAAAACTCACCACATTGATACTAAAACTCGCGAAAAGCGGCAAAATTAATTGAAGCATTTGCGAAATACAAACCGTCGCCCAACACGGTGGCCATCCAAAAATCTTCGTATCCGAAAGATAGGCATATAATATAACATGAGCAATAAGATTCAAAAATATAATCCAGCGATGAATCGCAAAACCATAGCCATAAAATGTGAAAGCATATGTTAGCGAGACAAAATGATGGATAATATGGATGCTTAGGGGTTTTCGACCTTCTGTGATTAGCATGAAAGTTTCAGCCAGGTCTGAAACTTTTGTCAAAGTCCAGAGGGCTACAACAGTTCCAGAAAATGGTCCAGTATATAAAGAATCTTTGGTGCAAATCATATAATACCATCCATTGAGCAAAGAGATCAAAATCTCTGGGATAAACAGAATCGCCAGTCCTCCTTGAAAATATAGATTGAGCCTATACCATTCTGTCAGGCTCAAAGAATCCGACGACGATTTTTTCGATGATTTTTGAGCCGAAAATCGTGTGTTGAATGCGAATGCCAGATAGATTATGGCGAGAAAATGAATCGGGATATAGATTGATGAAATTAGTGAGGAAAACCAGTTATAGGGAAACATATTACTGTTTTTCTAGTAGTCAAAATGTTGAAATGCCGTGGATGATTATCGATTTTATGAGAACACGTGGAGAAAAACCAAAAAAAAAATTAAAACGTGAAAAAAATGAAATTTTTGTTTTTTGCGCAAAAAACGCTTGGTTTTCATTCTGAAAATGTGCCAAACGCTTCAAAACACTCAAAAAAAACAAAAATGAAGAAAAGATGACAAAAATAAAAGAAATTGCGCGCTACAGTACCTCAAGGCGCATGCAAGTTTCTATTCTGAGTCTCGTCACGATCTCGTTATTTTTCATTGATTTTCAGCCAAAAACGTCTGAAAAAATGCGATTTTCTTTCCTAAACTTTCTGCACCTTTGAAATTGTATTCTCCTCTCTCATCACCCTCGAAATTCCGCAGAAAAAGCTTGAAATTTGAAAAAATTAATTCGCTCCATGCGGCAGTGTTTGCACAATTTGCACAGAGTGCATTTAAATTGACGCACATGTATTTTTGTTTTTCTTTCTCCTTTTCTCTCTCGCTCTCCAGCTCTAACTTCCTTGTTTTCAAAGTTTGTTTGATTTCCAGAGAGAAATGTCAACTTCCACCGCCGAAACACACAATCTAAACGGCAAAAAATGCTATATAAATCGACGATTCGAAGACGCCATCGATCACTACACAAAAGCCATCAAAATCGCGCCGTCCGTAAAATATTTCCAAAATCGTGCAATGTGCTATTATCAACTTCAGGATTACAAGCAAAGTGAGGAGGATTGTAAACGCGCTTTGGAATTGAATCCAAACGAGGTGAAACCTCTGTATTTTTTGGGAATCTCACTTTTGAATGCGAAACGATACAGCGAATCGATTAGTTGGTTGAGCAAAGCGTTGTATCACAATGCGGTGATCACAGTGAGTTTCTAAATTTTTTAAAAATATTGATTTTCTTTACAGAATACCGCGGACATCGAGCAAGCTCTCAAAAAAGCTCGTCATTTAAAATTCGAAGAGGAAGAATCGAAAAAAATCATTCAAGAAATTGAATTCCACACCTATCTTGAGGATCTAATCACCAAAGACCAGGCAGAAAACCCGGAAAAATCTGAGATGGCTAAAAAGAAGTTGCAAGAACTAACAGCTGGAAGTGCTGAAAAACGGCAAAATCGAGAGATTCCTGAGATGTTGTGCGGTAAAATCACGCTGGAATTGATGAAGGATCCGGTGATTGTTCCAAGTGGGATTACCTATGATCGAGAGGAAATAGTGCAGCATTTGAGGAGAATTGGACATTTTGATCCTTTTACAAGGAAACCGCTTGTGGAATCGGAGATTATTCCGAATTATGCTTTGAAGGAGGTAGGGGCTTTGCAAAAATCCAAGAATTTTGAAGATTTTTGAGTTTGGGAAGCTTCCAAAACTAATTTTCAATCAGAAAGTCATTAAAATCCTTTTTGGAACCTTGCCAAGCTCAAAAATGATGATTTTCAAACTTGGCAAGCTTCCAAAAGCTATTTTTCATCTTGGAATCTTGCCAAGCGTGATTTCCAGACTTGGCAAGCTTCCAAGAGCTATTTTTCATCTTGGAACCTTGCCAAGCGTGATTTTCAAACTTGGCAAGCTTCCAAGAGCTATTTTTCATCTTGGAACCTTGCCAAGCGTGATTTTCAAACTTGGCAAGCTTCCAAGAGCTATTTTCCATCTTGGAACCTTGCCAAGCGTGATTTTCAAACTTGGCAAGCTTCCAAGAGCTATTTTTCATCTTGGAACCTTGCCAAGCGTGATTTTCAAACTTGGCAAGCTTCCAAGAGCTATTTTCCATCTTGGAACCTTGCCAAGCGTGATTTTCAAACTTGGCAAGCTTCCAAGAGCTATTTTTCATCTTGGAACCTTGCCAAGCGTGATTTTCAAACTTGGCAAGCTTCCAGACCTGATTTCCTTGCTTGAAACGCTAAATTTTCACTGAAAAATCCCCTTTGGAACCTTGCCAAGCTATTCAAATTTTGAAGGAAAAAGAGCAAATCTGCTCTATTGGACATTGAGCGGATTTGCTATGAAATTCAAAATTTTCACGTGAAAATAATAGCAATTTTGCTCTATCGAACTCTTTAATTGTTCTGTAGAGCGCACTTGCTTGTTTCACATTGAAAACTTCGGGAAAAACAGCAAATTTGCTCTCCACGATGTTCGCTAGAGCGAATCTGCCTATTTTTCACCAAAAGTCAAATTTCCCTTTTGCAGGTCATCGAAAAATTCCTCGACGAAAACCCATGGGCAAAATACGAGCCAGGAGTTGACTAATTATAACAATTTTCACCTTTTCTCTTCACTTTCTCATGTTTACACTGTATTTCTATCATTCCTTGTATTTTTTCTTGTTTTGACATTGAAACTGGTATCCCAAAAATTCGTAATCTTGCTTTAGTTTTCCTCGAAATTTGTATATTTATTGTATTTTACATGAAGTTTTCCAAGTTTTAGCCAACTTTCAAAAAAAAAATCGAGAAAAAACCATGAAAATTGCATCATTCGCGCAACGTCATTGGCGGAGTGTCGTTTGTTTAGAACCGTCAATTTTTTATTTTTCGCACAGTGGTTTTTTTGGAAATTTTGGGATTTTCAGATGTTGTCACGAATTGCGATTAGTAGAATAGTTGGAAGATCGCAGTTTCCGGTGAATTCGGCGAGTTTTTTGAGTTTTAGAGGTAAGGTTTTGGGGGGATTTTTGAAAAAATGAATAATTTGAATTTTCTGCCTAAAATTCATGATTTTGAAGTTTGAAAGGTGAAAAACTCCTGGAAATTCATGAGAAAAGCTGAAAGATTAAACGTTCTAGATTTGTGAAGCTTGGAAATGTTGAAAACTTGAAAATTCTAGAATTTTGAACTTGGAACCTGATTGAAATCTGGAATTTTTGAGTTTGGCAAGCTTCCAAAACTAATTTTTAATCAGAAAATCATTAAAATTCTTTTTGGAAGCTTGCCAAGCTCAAAAATTTCGAATTTGTGATCTTGGCAAGCTTCCAAGCCTCATCTGAAGGTCTGGAACCTTGCCAAGCGTGATTTTCATGTTTGGCAAGCTTCCAAGAGCTATTTTTCATCTTGGAACCTTGCCAAGCCTGGAAATTCATGATTTTCAGGCTTGGCAAGGTTTCAAAGCAAAATTTTCACTGAAAATCCGATTTGGAATCATGCCAAGCTTGAAAATTTTGAATTTGTGATCTTGGCAAGCTTCCAAGAGCTATTTTTCATCTTGGAACCTTGCCAAGACTGAAAATTAATGATTTTCAGGCTTGGCAAGGTTCCAAAGCTAAATTTTCACTGAAAAATCCAATTTGGAAGCTTGCCAAGCTCAAAACTTTTGAATTTGTGATCTTGGCAAGCTTCCAAGAGCTATTTTTCATCTTGGAACCTTGCCAAGCCTGGAAATTAGTGATCTTCAGGCTTGGCAAGGTTCCAAAGCTAAATTTTCACTGAAAAATCCTATTTGGAACTTTGCCAAGCTCAAAAATCATAATTTCTAATCTTGGATCGTTGCCAATCCTTAAAAATTTCAATTGGAACACTGCCAAGCTCAAAAATTTCGAATTTGTGATCTTGGCAAGCTTCCAAGCCTCATTTGAAGGTCTGGAACCTTGCCAAGTATGATTTCCATGCTTGGCAAGCTTCCAAGAGCTATTTTTCATCTTGGAACCGTGCCAAGTCTGGAAATTCATGATTTTCAAGCTCCCAGGCTCAGAAATCCCCCAATTTTCCCGAAAATTCGCAAATTTTCTTCAGAATACAGCAATCCTTCTCCAAAAAAAGGATTCCTCAACAATTTAATCGATAATGTTCGCGATGAGATGCAAAAAAACAAAGAACTTCAAGAACATCAACAACAACTTCGAGCTCGAATGCAAGAACTCAACGAATCCGATGCTCTCAAAGATGCTCGAAAGAAATTCGAACTCGTCGAAAAGGAGACGCTCAAATCGTCGGAAGTTGTCAAAATCAAAATCGAGGAGCTCAGCGAGCATATGAAGAAGATGGTGCAAGAGATTCAGAAGACTGAGGCGGGTAAGAAAATGACAGAAGCTGGAGAGGAGGCGTTGAAACAGGCGCGGAAAGCTGCGGAACAAATGGAGAAGGTGGCGGAGAAGGTTGGCGATACGGAAGTTTATAAACATGTTAGCACGGTGAGTGGTTTTGGGCGGTTTTGCATTAAAAATAGCTCTTGGAAGCTCTCCAAGCCTAAAATTCTAGTCTTGGCATGGTTCCAAGCTGAAAAAAAAATTTTGGCAAGCTTCCAAATGGGTAAATTTCATTAGACGCTTGCGAACTAGTTTTTGGCATAGTTCCAAAAGAAAATTTGCATCTGGCAGCTTGCCAAGCCTAAAATTTTAATCTTGGCACGTTCCCAAGTCGAAAAATTGCTCTTGAAAGCTTGCTAAGGCTGAAATTGCGGTCTTGGCAAGCTTCCAAGCAGCAAAATTTGTTTTGGCAGCGTTCCAAGAAGGTAAATTTCTCCTGGAAGCTTGCCAAGCCTGAAATTGCTGTTTGGCAGAGTTCCAATTGAAACTTTTAAAGCTTGGCAACGATCCAAGATTAAAAAATAATGATTTTTGAGCTTGGCAAGGTTCCAAATCGGATTTTTTAGTGAAAATCTAGCTTTGGAACCTTGTCAAGCCTGAAAATCACTAATTTTCAGTCTTGGCACGGTTTAAAGCTAGGAAATGAGGTCTGGAAGCTTGCCAAGCCTAAAATTCTGGTCTTGGCATAGTTCCAAAGCGAAAAATTGCTCTTGGAAGCTTGCCAAGGCTGAAATTCTGGTCTTGGCATGGTTCCAAGAGGTAAAATGAACCTTGGAAGGTTGCCAAGCCTAAAATTCTGGTCTTGGCACGTTCCCAAGTCGAAAATTGCTCTTGGAAGCCTGCCAAGCCTAAAAATCACTTACTCCTATACTTGGCAAGCTTCCAAGACGATTTTCTCTCTTGGAACCATGCCAATTGATTTTTGGCACTGTTCCAAAACCAAAAAATCGTTGGAAAATTGAACGTGAAACAGTTTTAATGAAAAAAACGTCAAAATTATTGAATTTTCTAGCAAAATCCCTCAAAAATTCCCAATTTTCCTCAAAAATTCAAATTTTTCAGTCAATGAAAACGGTAAAGGACGAAATCGATAGTATCGCCGATGTTCGAATGTACAGCCGGCCCGAAACTTTGACCAAAAGAACCGACGGATTCGAATTGGAAAAAGATCGAGTTGTCGAGGCAAATGAGTGAGTTTTGGGTGAAAATTGATGAATTTTGAGCCGAAAAACTGGAATTTTCGTGAACATTGATGAATTTTGAGCCAAAAAACTGAGATTTTCATGAAAAATGATGAATTTTGAGCTAAAATTTGACCCCAGGACCTCTAAAATTCATCTGAAAATCTTCCAGCGATGCCACTGATGTTACACTTCACAAAGATTCGAAATGGTCATCTGGATGGAAGAATTTCTCGGAAAATAATGCGTATTATCACAGTAAGATTTGAATTTGGGGTGAAAATAGCGATTTTTAGCTGAAAATGCTGAAAATATCGATTTTTTAGCTGAAAATCATGAAAATATCGATTTTTTAGCTGAAAATGCTGAAAATTTCAGCCAAAAATCAATATTTTTGCAGAACTTCTCGACTGGAAGATGAAATATGAGGAATCGGATAATGTTGCGGTTCGAATGATGAGAGGAGTTACTGAGAGAATCGGAAGCATGTTTTGTGAGTTTTTTTGGGGCTGGAAATTCTGAAAATTGAAAAATTTCATGAAATTTGGAGCATTTTGAGCTTAAAGTTCGAATTTGGCCCCAAAATGTTAAATTTCACAAGATTCGGAGCATTTTGAGCTCAAAAAACTGGAATTTCAGAGTTTTGAGCTGGAAATCGCCAAAAACTAGTTAAAATTTGAGAAATTTGATGAAATTTGGAGCATTTAAAGCTAAAAACTGCAAATTTTTGTGCATTTTAAGCTGGAAATCATAAAAACTCGAAAAAATTCAAATTTGGCGCGAAAATTCAAAATTCAAATTTTTGTTCCAGCCGGTCAAAACGAAGTCAGTGAAGTGCTAACAGAAATCCACAAAATCGACGCGAAATTCGACAAAGTCGAATGGCTCAGGTTTTGCGAGACAAAAGTGAGTGATTTTTGGCTGAAAATCTGAAAAAATCTTGAATTTCAGCTCAAAATCCATCAAAAATGATGATTTTTGGCTTAAAAATCATCATTTTTGACCAAATTTTCAGCCAAAAACCACAAAAAATTTCCAGATAATCCCAAATATTCTGGAAGCTTTCATTCGTTTCGATCTGGAAGTTCTACAATCTTGGTGTCATGAAAGAGCTTATACACAATTGTCTACCGTAGTCAAAGAATATCAGAAGATGCATTATCGAACGACGGATTCGAGAATTATTGATATTTCTAAAGTTGAGGTACGGTATTTTGCGGGGAAATTTGAGGAAAAAGGAGAAAGTACAGTATTTTTAAAGGAGCATACAGTAATTTTGAAGAAAAGTTTTAAAAAAACCTGAAATTAATAAGATTACGATATTTCTAAAGGAACATGCGATAATTTTCTCAAAAAATTTGAAAACTGTATTTTTAAAGGCACATACAGTAATTTTGAAGAAAAGTTTAAAAAAAACCTGAAATTAATAAGATTACGGTATTTTTAAAGAAGCATACTGTAATTTTTTCAAATTTTTTTTTGAAAAACCGGAAATTAATAACAATACGGTATTTTTAAAGGAACATAAATTAATTTCTTTGAAAAATTTGAAAGGACTACGGTATTTTCAAAGGAACATACCTTTTTCTCTGAAAGTTCTATTTTATATTGATTTTTAAAGGAACATACCGTAACCCTCTCAGATATCTACAGTAACCTAACTAATTTTAAAGGATCATACCGTATTTTTTTTCAGATGGTCTCCGGAAAAATGATGGAACAGGGTCCAGTGTTAATTATCACCTTCCAAGCCTTTATGATAAATGTGACGAAAAATGCGGATAATAAAGTTGTCGAAGGAGATCCGGTAAGTCGCATTTTTGGGTCTCGAGGGGAAGATTTTGGCGCCAAAAATCTACAGTAATCCTGGAGGTTAATTTGGCGCGAAAATCCGGTGAAAATTGGGCGATTTTGAATGGAAAACATTATCGATTTTCGCGCCAAATTGCATCTACAGTAATCTTGGAGTTCATTTGGCGCGAATTTCAAAATTATATTTTCCCGCCATCTACAGTACTCCTAGATTTTGGCGCGAGAATTCGAATTTTCAAAAAAATCTGAAAAAAAATTAAAAATCGATTTCTCGCGCCAAATTGCATCTACAGTAATCTTGGGCGCGATATTCAAAAATTTCAAAATTTAAAACTTTCCCGCCAAAATCTACAGTACCCCCTTCGAAATTTTCGTTTCAGGACACACCAAAACGAATCAATCACATTTGGGTTTTATGTCGAGATATTGAGGAATACAACCCGGCTACAGCTTGGAAATTATTAGAAGTTCATATGCAAGATACGCCGCTAGCCGTGTAAATATTGATTTTTCAGATTTTTTGGCTGAAAATTCGAGATTTTCAGCAATTTTCAGCCCCAATTTATAGTATTTTCTTGTTTTTAGGCTTTTAGATCAATTTTTCATTGTTTTTTTTTGTTATTATGCCTGACACGGGTTAATAAATCATTTTTACTTCTTTTTGCCGGAAAAAATTTGGAAATTTGAAATTTATTTTCTTTGCGCTGGAAACACATCGACTTCAATTCCACCGTTTTCATCGAAATGATAACCGTAGGCGAATTTTCTGGAAGAAAATTTGAATTTTTTTAATTTTCGCGGGAAAAACTGGGGGGAAAGGGCGCTCTAATGCAAATTCAGGAGAAAAATTTGAATTTTCAAAATTTAGCCAAAAGTTTCAGGAGGAAAATGCGCTCCAATGATAATTTTGGCGGGAAAAAATTGAAAATTCAAATTTTCGAACGTTTGAGAAGGAAAGTGCGCTCTAATAAGAATTTCAGCGGGAAATTTGAATTTTCAAAAGTTAGCCAAAAGTTTCAGGAGGAAAATGCGCTCCAATGATAATTTTGGCGGGAAAAAATTGAAAATTCAAATTTTCCAAGGTTTGCTGTGGAGAAAAATGAATCAAATGCGCTCTAATGCAAATTCAGGAGAAAAATTGAAAATTTTCAAATTCGGCGCCTATATTTTTGAGGAAAGTGCGCTCTAATGAGAAAAATTCAAATTTTAGTTTTGAAAATAGAAGAAAGTGCGCTCCACTGATAATTTTGAGTGCGAAAACTTGAAAATTAAAATTTTCAAGAAGAAAAATGAATCAAATGCGCTCTAATGAGAATTTTGAGCGCGAAAAATTGAAAATTCAAATTTTCAAGGAGAAAAATGAATCTTTTGACGAGAAATTTGAATTTTTCAAATTTCCCACCAAAAATGGTTGAATGAAAATGCGCTCCACTGATAAAACCCTCAAAACTCACGTGTAATGATCGAGCAACTTTTCGACGCTCAAAAATCGCGGCTCACGTTCCGGAATTTTTTTGATTTTCGGCGAAATCACGGTTGAAACTTGGAAAAACATCTGACCTTTCAGGGCGACTTCAATTATTGGATAATGGCTGAAAATTGGGGATTTTTGGGTGAAAAATTTTGAAAATTTGAAAAAACCGCGCATTTTGATATGAAATTTGATAATTTTCGAGCATTCTCAATGGAGCGCACTTTCTGTTTTCGAAAATTATCAAATTTTATATCAAAATGCTTGGTTTCATCTCATTTTCTTGAAAATTTCAGCCAAATTTCAGCAAAAACCTAACCGATATCGATTTTTCGAGTCCAAATACACCACATTCAAGTACAAAGTTGGAAATGGCTCCAAGTTTTCGCAACTCTGAAGACGATTCGAGCAAAAATCGGTGGCTGAGGCGATTGGCAGACGGTGATATATGGCGAAATTTCCGGATTTTGAAATTTTCTGCAAAATTGCGTGGGGTTTTGGGAGCGGGAAATGGGGGAAAATTTGAATTTTTGAAAATTTCGAATTCAAAAATTTCCCGCCAAAAATTTTGAGTTCAAATTTTCTTCTGGAAAATTCGAAATTTTTGAATTCAAAAATTTTCGCGCCAAAATCTCTTCTGAAAATTTTTAAATTCAAAAATTACCCGCCAAAATTTTTCTTCTGAAAATTTTTGAATTCAAAAATTTCCCGCCAAAATTTGGAATTCAAATTTTTCTTCTAAAAAATTCTAAATTTTTGAATTTGAAATTTTCGCGCTAAAATGTTCCGGATTCAAAAATTTCGAATTTTTCAGAAGAAAATTTGAATTCTGAATTTTGGCAGGAAAAATTTGAAAATTTCCCGCCAAATTTTTTGAGTTCAAATTTTTTTCTGAAAAATTCAAAAATTTCCCGCCAAAATTCTCCTCCCTCCTCTGCGTCTCTCACCTTCTCTGCATCTCTAATCGTCATAATTCCCAAATACGCTCCTTGTTCTCTGGTTGTCTGCTTCTCTAACTTACAACAATGCTCCAGCTCGGCTAAGGCTGCAAAAAAAAAAGCATGCGGCGAAGTTGCAAAGGGGGCGTGGCTTACAATTTTTGCGCGAATTCGAATTTTTGTTGCGCACATAATAGACTCGCGATTTTTCGGACGGCGATTTTGTCGCAGGCGGCGTCGCTGGAGTCGCACGCGAATATTCTTGAAATTCCGAAATCAGACGATCCGCCTCTTCAAAGTCGGCGTAAAAATTTCTGGAATTTGATTTTGGAGCATTGCTCAGGTTAGGAAAATTATTGCTCAGGTTAAAACTACATTGCTCAGGTTAACATTATTTATTGCTCAGATTAGAAACTACATTGCTCAGGTTAACATTATTTATTTCTCAGATTAGAGCAATCGATTGCTCAGATTAGAAAAACTTCATTGCTCATATTAGAAAAACTTCATTGCTCAGATTAGAGCAATCGATTACTCAGGTAAAAAATTGATTGCTCAGATTATGAAAATCATTGCTCAGATCAGGAAAATCATTGCTCATATCAGAGAAATTCAGAATTGCTCATGTTATAAAACTCACGCAGACATTTTGACTTGTTATTATTTGCTTTTTAGAAATTGTTGAGAAATGGCGGGAATTTTCGAATTTTTGAAAAATATTTTTTTTTGCCAGCCTGGATTTTTTTTTATTTTTAGGTCACGTTTTTTTGGCGCGAAAAATTTGAATTTTAAAATTTTCCCAGAAAAAAAGGAAATGCGCTCTAATGATAACGAAAAATTGGTTTTTGAATTTGTGCAAAGCCATGGCCTAGAATTCCAATCCCAAATCCTCGGCCACGACCACTGAAAGCCAAAAAACATATGTTTCCGGGGTGATTTTTCACCGCGAATTCGAAAATTTTGATCTCAACTCGCCAAAATTCCACGTGGCATCAGAAAAACCAAATTTTCCTATGTTGCTTTTCTGATGACCCTGTATTTGCTCAAACTCTTTCTCCTACCCACTTTTTTAGGGGTCATCTTTATTTATTCAAGAAATCGAGTTAGACAAACTTGGTTAGTAAATATGTAGTTAGTTAGTGTAAGTAAGTATATAAAAATCAATCAATAATGCAACAAAAAAATCAAAAAAAAAAACAAAAAACGTCGCAGGCAGCAAAACTCGAACCTGCGGCCTTGCGACTCAAAACTCAGCACTCTACCACTGCGCCAGCGCGGCTTGAAGAGACATGAGTCAAATGCTGGTGAAAAGGTAGCACACTTTTTCGTCGTGTTGTAATTTTTCTGTTCGCTGCGAGACCCATCTGAAAATTTGTCTGCAAAAAAACAAAAAAGTCGACTGCCCGGTCTACATACTTCTTTACATTCCATAACTCTTTTTTCAACCAAGTTTTTCAGTATGGGACATGTAAAGAAGTACGTGGTCCGGGAAGTGTCTGCGATTTTTTTGGGCCTAAATTTTGGGCCTAAAAAAATTTGTGATGAGAAAAAATTGGACTTACCGTAACTCTGGTAGAAATCGTGAGAAAATTGGAACATTTTTTGAATTTGTGAGTTTGGCCTAAAAATTAGAGCCTTAACGCCTTAAGTGTCTTATGCCTATTAAAAATGACTAAGTAAGTTTCTAAATAAGCTTTAGGCTTAGGCCTAAACCCCAAAATTTTAAGGTAGAGCTCTAATTTGAACGAAATAAATACCCTAATTTTAGGCCTGGTAATTTTTAAAAGGCCTAGTAATTAAGGCCTTAACTTAAATTTGGGCCCAAAACTCACCCAAAAAAAAATACATAAAGTGCACACGGTGTGTAGGAAAACTCGCGCGGTGTGTTGCGCTCAGAAGAAAGTGTATGAGCAAATAGCTCGCCCCAACAAACACAGGAGAGCGAGATAGACAGGGTGAGTGAGTGAGTGAAGCTTCTCCCGCCTGGGAAGCCTTAAGCTCCGCCCACTTTTCCTCCCTGTGCACACAATTTGTAAGAAGTTTTCGCCCCCGTCTCCGGGACCCTCTCAAATCCACACACTATTTCCACGCGTGTCTTTTCTTTCGATGTCTTTGCTCCTCTTACACACCGTGTGGAGGACACAAGTGGCGGCGGCGGGAAAAATTGAGTTGTGAGGGAGGATGTGAATGGAGAGAAAAAAAAGTTGGTGGTGATGCCACGTGGAATTTTCAGACGAGAAATTGTTTTTGGGAGAGAGAAGCTGAAATTTGGAGACGAAAAATTTTTTTGAAATTCCAGAATTTCATTTTCAGATATCATTTTCCTGAGAAAAATCCACGTGGAAAAAATTTGAAAAAAATTTTTTCAGAATTTTTCGGGATTCCAGAATTTTCGGGAATTTTTGAGCATAAAAATCCACGTGGCAACGAAATTTTAAAGCCTAAAAATTTGAAAAAAATTTTTTTGAAATTTTTTGGGCTTCCAGAATTTCTGAGCTTCCAAAAAATCCACGTGGCAAAAAATTTGAAAAAAAAATTTTCTGGAATTTTTTGGGATCTCAAAATTAAATTTTTTCAGAATTTGTGGATTTTCGAGCTGAAAAATCCACTTGGCAACGAATTTTGCGAAGTTTGAAAAAATTTGAAATTTTTTGGGATCTCAAAATTAAATTTTTTCAGAATTTGTAGATTTTCGAGCTGCAAAATCCACGTGGCAACGAATTTTGCGAAGTTTGAAAAAAATTTGAAAAAAATTTTTCTGGAATTTTTTGGGCTTCCAGAATTTTTTGAGCTTAAAAATCCACGTGGCAAAAAAAAATTGAAAAAAAATTTTTTCTTTTTTTTTGGGATCTCAAAATTAAATTTTTTCAGAATTTGTAGATTTTCGAGCTGAAAAATGCCACGTGGCAACGAATTTTGCGAAGATTGAAAAAATTTGAAAAAAAATTTTTTTTTTGAAATATTTTTCAGATATTATTCTTCTCCTAAAAATTCCACGTAGCAACAAATTTTGCGAAGCTTAAAAAATTTGAAAAAAAATTTTCTGGAATTTTTTTGGATTCCAGAATTTCTGAGCTTCCAAAAAATCCACGTGGCAAAAAAAAAATTGAAACATTTTTTTTTGGGGAATTTTTTGGGATTCCCGAATCTCAGTTTCAGATTTGCCTATAAAGCCCAAGTCTAGAATCCCAGGAAGCCTGAAATCCTGTTCTAGAAATTAAGCCTAAGCCTAAAAAAGCCCAAATCTCTCAAGGTCTCACTAATCACTCTCTGCGTCTCTCACTCTCTCGTCTCTCGTCTCCACCAGAAGCTTCTTCTTCTCATTTGTGTATGTGTAACAAGTGCACCTCGCTTCCCGCCACGTCCTCCTACTCAAAAAAAAAAATAGTGTGTGTGTGTGTGTGTGGGAGGAGAGAGAGAGAGAGACGCAGAGATGCAGAGACACTCAAAGAAGAACGCTTTTTGAGTTGAGTGTGTCTTGGAGAATTTTTGGCGGCGAAGGTGAAAAATATGAGAAGATTTTTGGGGGGAAATTCAGAATTTTTGCTGAAAAAAAAAATCTACAGGAACCCAGGTTACTGTATCTCAATTTCAGAGAATTTTAAGAGCTACAAAATTAACTAGAATTTTATTTTAAAAAATAATTTGAAATCTACAGTAACCCAGGTTACTGTATCTCATCTCAATTTCAGAGAATTTTAAGACAGTACAGATATACCTTATTGTTAGCTTAGGCCTAAGTTAAGGTCTCGTTGGAACAAATATACCTTGAAGCATTCTAAGCTTTGAAATTCTCAGATGAAAATTTAGGTACATCAAAATCGAAAAATCAGTCAAGAAGTTTTTCTGAAAAAATCACAAAACTTGACACAAGTTTTGTCTGAAAATCTGGAATTTGTGATTTTTGGTATGTATTTCAGAATTACGCGAGTTAAATCAAGTTTTGTCTGAAAATTATTTAAACTTTCATTTAAGCTTCAATGAATTCATTTTCATTCAAAAACCCCCAACAACAAAAAAGTACCAAAAATCTTATTACGTATATTTTCCACCAGGTAAATATATTACTGGGATAAGGTCACAATTCGAATAAATGCATTGAGAATTCAACACAAATCCAGTCAACTTAAAGTCTTTGAGTCTGAAAAAAAATAATTATATGTACTGTGGATTTTTGTCCAAAACAAACTTAGAGTCAATTTGAACATCACCCAATGGCACATTCAATCTTGCTGTCTCCCCAGTATCTGTACACGTGTGAAAGATTTCGACTCCAATCTCATATGCAGTATCAAACCATCCATCATCTCCACTGATACTGAATTGACGAACACGCCGTGGACCGTGTGAATTTTCATTTAAATATTCCCACTCGGTTCTCAATAGTTCTTCGTTTGGTCTAGATACGAATATTTTATTTTTTTCCAATACATCTGTATTTGTCACGTCATAACCTTCAGAAGGTTATGGTTATGACGTGGCAGCTTATAACTCACTTTCCATAATCGTATTCCACGTATCGAGTCCAATATTTCCAATCGGGGTGATGGTTGCAAATCATTTGTTCTTGAACTGTGACATCTGTAGCATCGACGAGAATCGAGAAGAGACAGAATGTGAGAATGAATCGAATCATTTTGAATTGTCCGATGTTTTGAGCAAGAAAAGTATTGTATTTATACAAATCTTCTTCCCACGCATTTTCCTTTGAAAATTTTAAAATTGAAAATTTTAAAATTAAAATTTCATGGCTTACTGTAACGACTTAGTTAGTTGAATGTCATCAAAATCGAAAAATCACAAAGAGATAGTAGTTTTCGACTCGCCGATGTCAAAGATTGCGGAACTCGCTTGATGTGAGTTATGACGTGGCAAAAATTTCGCTTACGGGGAAGGTCGCGGAGGCACCGAATAAACTTTTTCTGTAACTTTGGCAGTTTAACCATCACCCCAAGGGAGAAACACTCCAGAACTTCTAGGGTGTACAAAAAATGTTTACCACGTCATAACTCAGTGGAATTTTTGACAAAAAAATCTTCAGTAAAAGTTGAAATAGTTCCTTTGTGATTTTTTGATATTGACGACATTCAACTAACCAAAAGTCGTTACAGTAAGTCATAAAAATAATTTTGAAAACGTAGGAGGAAAATGCGTGGGAAGAAGATTTGTATAAAAGGAATAGATTTCTTGCTTAAAACATCGGACAATTCAAAATGATTCGACTCATTCTCACATTCTGTCTTTTCTCAATTCTCGTCGATGCAACAGATTTTGTAATCAGAGAACAAATGGTTTGCAACATACGTAGCAATTGGGGATATTCTATTAGATTTGTGGAAATTGATACTATGTAAGTTATAAATTGCCACGTCATAGCAAGTATTGAAAAATGTTTGTAGACAGGACGACGGGATATACGAAAATAACTGGGTATCTGTAAATGGAAATTCCAATGGACCAAGGCATGTTACTAATTTCGTTTACAATGCTGGTGATGGATGGCGTGATCCACATTATGAGTTGGGAATAAAAGTCACTCACACTTGTACAAACAATGGAAAACAATCGACATTCACTCAGTACATCGATCATGTTGCCGTTAGCAATCAGTATTATTTGAAGGAGATTGTTGGATTTGTGTTGGATAATCGATGACACATTTTTGAATTTTCAAAATATACTGGATTGGGTTAATTTGGTTCTGGGTTTTTTTTTGGTTTAAATTGGGTGGTTTTTTGATTTATTGATCGGTTTTGGTTTTGGGACTTTTTTAAAAATGGTAATAAATTCATATTTTTGATGAGTTTGCATTGGAAGTTCAGATGATTTGGGTCAAATTTTGCTGAAACTCTGAAAATTTTGACTTCAGAATTAATTTTTTATTCAATGTTTCACCCAAAAAGTTATTAATTCAATTGCATTCCCCTTGTATCGTACCGCACTTCTCTGAAAAAATGTCATTTTTTCCCCGCAAAACCTTGAAGTTAAACTAACTCGGTACCAATCTTAACATTTCCCAAAAACTCCACCAAAGTTTCCTCGTTTCCAAGTCTTGTGCAAGTATTTGTGATATACATGTACAGATCGTAAGAATCTGTCGAGGATCCTTCAAATTTCCGGGTAAAACTTGGGCCAGTTGAGTTAGCCTGGACGGTTACCGCTTCAGTTTTTAGTAGAATTTTGTGGTTTCTGTAATTTTTTTTTTAAATTTTGAAATTCAAAATTTTTTTTTTGTAACTCACTTCAACTCATCAAGCTCCACATATTCTACACGGTATTTCCAATCTTTTTGCATTTCGCATATCATTTGCTCGTTTACCGTGATTTCTGTGGAATTGACAAAAATCGATAAAATACAGAGGGCCACTGTGAAACGAAAAAACATTTGTATAATGTGAGCCCAGCAAAACAAGGAATTGATTTTGTACGATTTTTTGGCCGAATCGAATTATTTGTTAATCGGTTACTGTATAGAATTTGATGATCAAATTTGGCGCGAAAATGAATATTTGATTTTTTTTTGCACAAGAATTTTGAATTTTTTTAAAAATATTTTTTAAAATTTTAAAATTTTTTTAAAATTTTTATTTTAAAATTTTTTAAATTTTTTTTAAATTAAAAAAAAATTTCAATTTTTAAATTTTTAAATCAAATCGGTTTACTGTAATCGTTGGAATATTTTTGCTGAAGATTGCAAATTTGGCGCGAAAATAAATATTTGAATTTTTTTTTAATTTTAATTTTTTTAATTTTTAAATTTTAATTTTTTTTTTCGAAATTCGGCGCTGAAAACCGACACGCAGCGCGTGACCGCAACGCATTCGGAATTGTTTCTAGAAACACGCAGCGCATGACCGCGACGCATCCCATAAATATATGAATATTTGAATTTTTTTGCACCAGAATTTTAATTTTTCAATTTTTAAAATTAAAAATTTTTTTTTTCAAATTTCTTTTTAATTTTTAAATTTCCCCCGAACATATTTTGAATATCAAAATTCGGCGCTAAAAACCGACACGCAGCGCGTGACCGCAACGCGTCCAACGAAATGTGTAAAAGACAAAAATCATATTTTCACAGAAAAATTTTTTTATTACTAAAAAAAACCCAAACCGAAAAACCATGTTTTTGTCTAGTTCTCAAACCCGCCAGCACGTGAAAAAGTTGCATTCTGTATCCAGTTTCAAGCCCAACTTCTGGAATCTTGCATCGCTGAAAATATGGTTTTTTACAAGTCCAACTTTTTTTTTTAAAACTAACTTTTCACGAACTTCGACAACACCCAAATCCTCATAAAACCCAACATATTGGGCATCGTATTTACAAGTATGCGTAATGTACATTTTAAGTTCGTAATAAAGATCGGATCTTTTCCTTCTCACCGTACCATCACCATCATGAACACCATACCTTCGAGTGAATTTTGGACCCCAATGACCCTTTACAGTTACCAATTCGGTTTCAAGCAGAACTTCATTGGCGCTGTAGTTCTTGTATTAATATTTGATGGTTTTGTCAATCAACTTACGTTATATGATCGTATTCCACATATGTAACTCGATAGTTCCATTCATTCAGCATCTCACATCTCATTTGTTCTTCAACAACTACATTTGTGGCGTCGACAAGAATTGAGAAAAGACAAAAAGTGACAATGAATTGAATCATACTCTTGGAGCTAACGAAAAGAATGTGCATATTTATACTAGTTTCTTCCCACGCCGAATTATTTTTGATGATTTTTTGTAACGACTTTCAATTATTATCATGACGTATGGATTTTTTTGAATAATTTTGTGATTGTTTTTCCTAGAAACACGCGTCGCCTAACCGCGATGCATCCGAAAAAAATTATGATGTGGCAAAAACGTTGCAGAGAAGTTTGAACTTTGAACTCTATTTATATCGTAACTAGAGAGTTATGATACCTCGGAGCATTTTCTGATGTTTTTGATGCATTTTGTGGTCAATAGTTAACTAAGAATCTTGCTAGAACAAATTTTCTTAAATTTTTTTTTAAATTTTTTTTTCACAAAATTTTTCATTTTCCGAATTATTTTTGATGAATTTTTGTAACGATTTTCAATTAGTATCATGACGTATGGATTTTTTGGAATAATTTTGTGATTTTTTTTCTAGAAACACGCGTCGCATGACCGCAACGCGTCTAACAACATACTTGTGACGTGGCAAAATAATGCATGATAACTTTATTCAAAAACCCAGCCCCGTTATTTTTGAAGAATCAAAGTTTTGCGAACGGTTCTGTGTGGTTCAACAATCGGAAGATCTACCAATGAATATCTGGATGTGGTGAGTCGTCCACTTGGAGTACAATTGTGCTTAACATCCACATATATTTTCGATTGTAGGGAATTTCTTATGAATAGAAGCTTGAATGTTTTTCGTTTTGGATTACCGGTGAACAAGATGTCGTGTGTGTCACGAAGCAAAGTTTTGTTGGTTCTGGAAGTACATATTCACGCTAAACAACAGGCAAGCGGAGTGTTGTTGTTCTTCGAACTCACCCATATCTAGTTGTTCCTACAAACGAGACGGAATCGATGACGCGCAAGTGAGGCAATTTACATTTGAAACCCAAATCGGCCGTGATTCTTGTGAGTCTTGTGTTGGCATCCACAGCGGCGGCGAGAATCAGGAGAGTTACGAAAAGTCGGAACATGTTTTGATGTTTGGGGGGAGCTGAGAGGGGTTTTTATTGGGGGCATCTTTGATTCGATTATGCGCTGGACACCTTGCAGAGATGTTTGAACTTTGAACTCGATTTTTTTGCAAGAAAATTGCAATTTCTGATGTTTTTGATGTATTTTGTGGCCAATAGTTAACTAAGGATCTTGCTAGAACAAATTTTCTGGAAATTTTTTTTTTTTTTTATTAATTTATTTTTTTCTTTTTTTTTTCAAATTTTTTTTTAATTTTCAAAAAAAAAACTTTTTTTTTCACAAAATTTTACATTTTCCGAATTGTTTTTGATGAATTTCTGTAACGACTTTCAATTATTATCATGACGTATGGATTTTTTGGAATAATTTTGTGATTATTTTTCCTAGAAACACGCGTCGCATGACCGCAACGCGTCTAACAACATACTTGTGACGTGGCAAAATGATAACTTTATTCAAACACTCATTATTGTTGAAGAATCAAAGTTGCGCGAATAGTTTTGTGTGCTTCACGAATCGGAAGATCTACAAATGGATATCTGGAAGTGATGAATCGTCCACTTGGTGTGCAATTGTGCTTAACATGCACATAAATTTTCGATCGTCCGATGTTTCCAGCGAATTCGATCTCGAACTTCTTTCTTTGGGTAGCACTGTACATGCTGTCGGGTTTGTTGCGAAGCAAAGTGTGGGAGAGCCTAGAAAATGTGGTGATTTTGGAAAAATTCATAGAATCTTACCCATTTCTATGCTTTTCTACAAATGAGACGGCAAAAATGCGGATTTTAGGAGCCAAACGACATTTGAAACCCAAATCGGCGGTGATTTTTGTAACTTTTGGGTGTTTTGTGGCATCCACGGCGGCGGCGAGAATCAGGAGAGTTACGAAAAGTCGGAACATGTTTTGATGTTTGGGGGAAGCTGAGAGGGGTTTTATTGGGAAGCTTTGATTTGATTATGCGTTGGACACGTTGCAGAAATCGAGATGATTGAATTTTGAACTCGAATTTTTCTGCAACAAGAGAGTTCTGGTAACTCGGATGTTTATGATGCACAAATTCTCTGCCACGTCATAGTCACGCTCATGTTGTTAGACGCGTTGCGGTTGCGCGTTGCGTGTTTCGCCACGTCACATAAAAAGTCTTTCATGAAAATATATACGCTAAACAACAGGCAAGCGGAGTCTTGTAGTGTACGATTTTTTGCCACGTCATAACTCATTTTTAATTTAATTTTGCTGAATGTGAATTCGCCACGTCATGACTCAAAATTACCTGAAATTCAAATATTTTAAAAATCTAATTTTCAAAAATAATTTACGATAAACAACGGGCAAGCGGAGTGTTGTAGTAGGATTTCGAATATTTTTTAATTTTAGCCACGTCATAACACTCAATGCTCAAATCATTTATTCAATAAAGCGTCAAAGTTTTGCGTAAATATTCTGATGTTCTGAAAGTTCCAACATCTCCCAAAAAGAATTTGGCCACGATTTTTTTGCCACTCGGTGTGCAATTATGAACAACATGCGCATAAATCTCGTAGCTCGAATCGAAAATTCCATCACCTCCGGAAGCATTGAAGACGAAGCGGTTTCGTGGGTTGGAGGAGAATGCGCGGTGCACTTTGGAGCGGTGTAAAACGTCGTGAGCTCTGGAAATTTTTAGGGGGTAATCTTAGAGAAGTTATCTTAAGTTACCCTAACTCACCTGCCAAAATCATACTCCAAAAATACCACTTGATATTTCCACATGAAACGATTGTCCAATCGACATTCGAAGCGCAAATCGGCTGTGATTTCGGTGATTTGCGGGTTTCTTGTGGCATCCACGGCGACAGTGAGAATCAGAAGAGTTACGACAACTCGAAACATTTTTGAAATGATTTTTTGGGAGGATTGAGGAGCGCTTTTAAATATTGCAAGTTTTTGATTTGATTATCATAATTTTATTTTATTTTATTTCCTTTTTGGAAGTTTTAGTTTTGTACACGTAGAAAAAAACTCTGCGTCTCTAACCCTATTGTGCTCGCTTCTCTGTGTCTCTAACAATATGCATTTACGATAAACAACGGGCAAGCGGAGTGTCGTTGTCTGTTGAATTATTTGTGAGATTCCTCTGCGTCTCTAACCCTATAGTGCTAACTGTCTGTCTCTTGCAGTTCCAGAAACAAAAAAAACGAAAAAAAATTATTTACGATAAACAACGGGCAAGCGGAGCGTCGTTGTTTTGTGATTTACTTTGTATGTCTGCACTCTCTCCACTCGCCACACACACTCTCGTTTCGTTCGCAGTCTCTTCGGGAATTTTTCATTTTTACAGTTCTGTAGGGTGTTTTTGCCACGTCATAACTCATTTTTAATTTAATATGTCTGCACTCTGTTAGCTCGCCACACACACTCGTTGTTTTGTTTTTAGAAACCGCGACGCGCACGCAACGCGCCTGGTTTTCAAAGATTTCGAAAAATGTATGAAAATGAACACAATTTTTCATTCCGACTTCAAATAAATCAAAAATAATATCGACAATATCCAACCTTGGCTCCTTTTACAAACACGCATTGCGTTTCAAATCCACAATCCAAATCAATAGTACATCTCATCGGACGACGATAAGCTTGACACATCGAAGTAGCCATGAAGAAGAAGAAGAAGATCGAGAAAATGTTGAATAACATTTTTGATTTGGGGAAAAACAGGAAGATGATTTGAGTTTTATAAGAGGCTAATGTGATTCGATGAAGTTTTGCAGGAAGAAAATTGAGAGGCGTTGCGTGTGCGTCGCGGTTTTTTTGCAAATCTGCAAATAAATTGATCGTAATGGTTTAATTAATGGAGAGATTCTTTGAAATTCAAAGAGGATTTGAACGCGCCGCGTGCGCAGGCTACTTTTCCGCGCGTTGCGTGTGCGTCGCGGTTTCATGTTTCCAACACCCACACAAAAAATTATCGAAAAACTCGTTAAATTAATCAAAATAATGTGGAAAAAGTCCTATAAAACCCCCCAGAATTTTCCATAAAAATGAAAAAAATGCTGCGACTTATTGTAACTCTCAGCATTTTCGCCGCGATTTTCGTGGATTCGACGAAAATCAAAGTGGATCATGAATTCGAGTGTCGTATGCCGAGAATAAAATGGAGTTTCCGAAACTACTACTACGAGCGCTATTATTTGAGGTTAGTGTTTATTCAGAAGGCAGAAACCCTGAAGGCAGAAACCCTGAAGGCAGAAACCCTGAAAACCCTGACCCTGATCAGATATCCGAACCTTCCGACCAGCTCCTGATCACCTTCAACATCCCATTTCCAGCCCAAACATCGAACTTGGCGACGGGCCAATAATGACTCTTTGGAATGTGTACCGTCGTCCAACAACCTCCGATTACGTGGATGAATTCGAATTGTCAGCCGGTAATCTACTTTTGAATAACTTCTACGAGATTTACATGGATGTTGTGCACAATTGCACATCAAATGGTAAATTCATCAGAGCTCAGATTCATTTGGGAAATGTGCCAAAAGGTCAAGAATCTACTATGACTTTTGAAGGTCGTTATGTCATGGATGATCGATTGTCGTAATCTTTAATCAATAAAGTTTTTATCATGCAATTTGAAGAAAAACCGCGACGCATACGCAACGCGCGGGCAATTTTATTGCACTTTTGCACATTATTTTGATTCGTTGAACGCGTTGCGGTCACGCGATGCGTGTGAGAAAATCTTTATTCTATCTCAAACTAATTAATTAATTAATCAATTAATTATTCGATTCCACTTCAAACTGCACTTTTTCCATAATCCCGATTATTAGGCCTTCGATAACTTCGACAGATGTATACAGCAATGATAATCAAGAAGACGATCAGGAAAAATGTGAAAATCATTTTTGATTTGAAGGAAAATGTGGGAATGATTCGGGTTTTATGGGAATCTGTGATGTGATTTGATTATTTTGCAAGGAATTTTTTTGCAGGAAAAAATAGGATTGTGAGAGGCGTTGCGTGTGCGTCGCGGTTTTTTGCAAATATATTGCGACGCGTCGCGTATGCGTCGCGGTTTTTCAATTTGCATGATAAACTAACCTGCATCATCGCCTTAGGTCTCAAAATCCACATGGCAAAATCATTCTTGATTGAAAATTTTTAATTTTTTTTAAAGTTTTTTAATTGTGAATTTTAATTTTTTGAATTTTTCTGCAATCATTTTCCTCTTGCAAAAATCGAGCTTGCAAATTTGCATAATCAAATCAATGTTTGCCCACACATAAAAACCAGGCTGCAAACTTCCACACGCAACAAAAATGCTTCGACTTCTGCTAACTCTGTGCATTTTTGCGACAATTCTCGTCGATTCACAAAAAACCACACAAATCACAGTTCGTCAAACTTTCAAATGTAATTTGCGAAAAGATTGGCGATATAAGATTGATTATTATGAGCATGATTATATGCCGTAAGTGAAAAAACCTTAATTAATTAATAAGTTAATTAATTAATTAATTAATTAAAATCTTAGCCCACACGACCCTTTGCATTCCACCGGATTCCGCGATGTTTGGGGCGCAAGCAAAGTGAATGTTGATGTTTTCAATGCTGTTGGTGGAGATGGTCCCGGTGATACACACTATGAGATTCATGCGAAGGTGATGCATACTTGCACAAATTCTGGAATTGCAACCGAATTTGATGGACAAATTGGAAGTGTTCCTGTTGCTGCACCGACTTTTCAATTTAATTTGCCGGAGTTTTTGCTTGATGTTGGGATTTGATGTGTTTTTTTCTGTTTTTGATAGCAAATTATTGAAATTTTCAAAAAAATTGGAATTTTTGGACTTTCCCAAGCTGAAATTACAGATTTTATAGCTGGAATTCACCTCAAAAACAAGCCGTGTGCAAACACGGCGACGAGCAATTGCACAATTTCATTTGAAAAATAAGAAAGCAAGCAAGTGCGCTCCAACGCACTTCATTTTATTTTTTCTTTTTTTGAACTGGGGAACTGTTTTGGGCGGTAAAAAGAGCTGGAGATGTTTGAAATGATTCAAATTTAGAGTTACACGAACTTCAGGTGAAGCTGAAGATGAACAGAAGTTCCACGAAGTTTCAAATAATTATGCTCAATTTTTATTTTGAAAAAAACGCCAAAAGTTGTATTAATTCCAAAAAATCCAAAATTGTATGAATCCGATAAACACTTTTTGCACTAACTCCTTTGAACAGCAACCTCTCTTCTAGCAATTTCCCACCATTTCTCATAACATAGGTAATTTTTTCATTCCCATCACACCAGGCAAATTTATTTCTATTTTCCCCTCGCTCAAAATCCACATCCAAATAATATGGTTGTTTAAATCCGGGATATTTGTTAAGACTAAATGTGATATTAGCCCTGCAGCCATGGAAATCTAAACTTCTGAAAGTCTCATTAAACGAAATATTTTCATAATTGTGTTTTGCGAATTGTCCACTATGAATATGTGTAAAGCGATTAGGTTGATTAGGAATTCTCAAAAATTTCTTGTGATTTTTAACAAACACATTGTTCAAAAGGAATTTTCGAGCACCATTGAATCCTTTGGCATCAAAATATGCATCAATGTTCTCCGAATGATCAATGACAAAATGTTGGTATAATTCATCTGGCAGATTTTGGGATGTTGTGGGGTTGGGTAAATAAGTTAGGAGAAGTACTAGATAAATCATAGAATTCAAAATATATTGTGAACAAGAACAAGAGTTAGGCGAAGTCAAGTATGGCTAGACATCGTCAAAAATGAGAAAATTGCAATGCTATTTTTTCCTCAATACCAAATCTCATTCTTTATTTTCTTCTTTTTTTACATGAAAACAACAAAAATATGCATGAAATTAAAGATTTGAAGAATAATTGATATTAAAAAAAAATATATATATACATATACTTGATTATGGTAGGGATGTGAGGAGATTGTTATTGATTGATTTGATTTGAAAAAGAATTTGAATAGTAAAATCTAGACTTGAAAAATACCTTAAAAATAAACAAAAAAACATTTTTAAGCATGTCTATCAGAGTTGCGAGTTTCAAAACACAGGTTTCAGTTTCTGTGGGTTTTTTCGGTTTCAATCGATCAATTCGGAACTTCTACGATGCTATTCGTTCGTTCTTTTTGAATTGTCAACAAATTGTCAGCCATCCAAATATTTCCAATAAAGTATTCATCAAATTTGAGACCAGCAGAAAGATTCGAAAATCTTTTGTGATTTCCAATAACTTGAGCTTCATTAAAAGCAATATTCCAAACATTTTCTCTAACTTCTTCATCTTCTTTTATAACAAATTCCAATTTCTCGAAATTTTCATCGATTTCTGAACGCTTTCTACGCCGTGGACAAGTTTTCCAAGCTTTCATAAACGTTTGCAAAACTTTCGGATCAATATTTGTCAATCGCATTTTTTTCGACTTGATTCTCAATAATTGCTCTCCACGCATCGAAATATTATCAAAACTGAGTTTTTCCATCGATAACAACTGAAAAATGACATTTTGAAAAATGTTATTTTTCAAAAATATACCTTCTCCTGGCTGATAAATCCAATCTCGAATAATCTATCCAAACTAAAATTTCGAGAATCAGAATCACTCCTAATCTCAAAACTCTTCAGCATTTTCCAATTTTCGATACAAAATCTGTCGATTGGAAACGAATCAATAATCATGTCGAGCTCAAACTCTTCGATATTTTCAGAGCGCGACATAAAACTTTTGAAACATCTCAGAGCAACATCTGCCATTCTTCTTTCAACCAACGGTTTTTCGTGATAAATATCAGTGGCGCTGCAAAAAAATTAGATGAAAAGTTTCACATTTTTCATCCAAAAATCCTTACTCTTTATAAATAATCCTTGTCGAATCATCGGATAACATCTCGAATTCAACACTCATCAAAGAATCATCCAAATATTTGACATCAACACTCGAAGCCTTTTCTCCCCAAAATAACTTGATTCCTTTGACAAAATCCTTCGTTTTCCGAACATCTTCCAGAAATCCTGGCGAAAGTTTCGAAAATTCCATTTTTTCCGTGGTGTCCAGATAATCCAGCACTTCAATTTTCATTTCGATTGGTAAATCGTCCCATCCAGTTTTCTCCATTCTTCAACAAACTGAAATTTTTTTTGGAAAAAAAATGATGTATTTTTCAGAAGGCAAACCTGACTCTTCTTCTAGAAAAAATCAAAAGAAAGAAAAAAAAGTAGAAGACGTTAGAAATATTTCGAAATTCAAACGTCGCGAAACGCGCCATTCGGAAGAGAGCTGGCGCGTTTGGTGTGCTTGTGCGCGTTTAGCGTGCATTGAAAGAGTATTTTGTTGTTTTGACGTGGAAAAAGTATTTTTCAGAAGGCTGAGTCACCTCTTCTTCTAGTAAAAACCAAAAGAAAAAAATGTCACAAAATTTATACATTATCCTGGATTTAAAAATACGTAGACTAGGTGCTATTGGCATTGTTCAAGAATTCCAAATTCGTAAATTTTGGTTTTGGTGGGTTTCTAATAAAAAAAAACCCACAAAAATTGAAATTTTGGTTTTGGTGGGTTTTTCTTTGGAAAAAAAATAGATTTTTCCCTTGGCCTAGAAATCCAAATTTTCATGGAAAATTGCATAGTAATCCAGAATTTTTGAAGAAAAAAGTTCAAAAACTCAACAAATCGTTCAAAGAATACACAAATAGTACAAAGAGCACCACAAATTGGATCAAAAAATTTTGCTTTAAAAACCGCCCAAAAGAATTCATGCACCAATTGGATCAAAAAAATGCAAATCTTCCCCAAATTGCTCATATTACTCCTCGGATTTCCAGCATTCGCTAGATGCTGTTATACTTCAGCCGATTGTCCAAAAGGTCAAAAATGCATCGAAGTTTTTGTGGGTGTTTATGTTTATCGAGAATGTGTTAAAAATTGAAAAAATTTTGGAAATTCTATAAAGTTTTATTTATATTCATCATTCAGTACATGGTTTTCCTTGTAGAAATCCAGATTATAGATTCATCAAGATCTTCATCAACTTCCATTCGAAATTCAAGCCAACTCCAACCATATGGATCATCTACACGATATACTTTATCATATTCCGATTCTCCATAAATATCAACATCCACATTTTCAAAGATCACATATCGATTGATGTAGAAATATTGCATGTTCTCTTTTGATAAATCACATCGTCGCTCATTGAAATTTTGATCAATTTCTGATTTTATCCAAGCTTTGACTAATCTTTGATAATCCTCGATTTTCCAGTGATTTAAATCAAAGATCAGAACATCGAAATCATATTCTAACAATTCTCTAATACCCGATTTTGGGTTAACAATGTGGAATTCTTTGAACTGATTTCTCATTTGCTCTGTAGAAATAGAAATGGACGAAATATCAAAAGATCCAGCAATTCGAATTTTCTCAAGTTTCGTGTGCTCCAAAAAATTGATAGAAAATTCATTGAGAAGTTCGATGCGAAGACTTTTTAAAGTTTCCTTTGATTGATCAAACCATCGGAAGAAATTCGATATTGCGAGAGATTTCACATTCATTCCTGGATAAAATTTATATGCTCCTTCTCTGAAGCTTCTTCTATAACAAGCTGAAGTTATGCCATCTTGATGATTTTTGAATATCGCTGAAACATGCTTGGAGAATTCGAAGAATTCGGTAGTCTCTTCTGAAACCGGGTGCTCACTCTTCGGAATTTCCGCTGATAAATCGCATATGTCCACATTCTTCTCACAATCTGCGCCAAATAATCCAACTCGTAGCTCGAATTTCGCTTCAGATTTTTGGATAAATCTTATTGAAGTTATATAATTTTTGACGAATTTGATGACTTCTTCTTGACAAGTTTTGGAGGAATTTATCATTTTTCCGAGGCCTTTGTCATCTAGAATTTTGTAGATCTTTTCTCGAATATCCCAAGGTAAATCCAGCCATCCGAGTTTGTCCTGAAATTCAAAAAAATAATTAAATTTTCAAAACTCGCGCCTAATTTGAACAATCCAGAAATTTTGGCGGGAAATTTAAAAAATTTAAATTTTCACAACTCGCGCCTCAATTTTATAATCCAGAAAATTTTGGCGGGAAATTCAAAAAATTTTTGAATTTTCATAACTCGCGCCTAATTTGAACAATCCAGAAATTTTGGCGGGAAATTTAAAAAATTTAAATTTTCACAACTCGCACCTCAATTTTATAATCCAGAAATTTTTGGCGGGAAATTCAAAAAATTTAAATTTCTTACCGGTTCGTAATCGTCTTCCCTTGAGGTTAATAATTCTGGAAGTGGCAAAATTAGATAGATTTTGGATGGGAATTCCATAGTTTTGAATGACGAAATACTTTGTTAGCTATTTAATCTTTTTTTATTTGAAAAGTAGATTATACGACGGATTTGGATGGAAAAAAAATTCAATTATTATAATTGAGTTTTTTCTCGAGAACAAAAAATTGGAAAGCTTTTTTTCCAGGTGAAAATTTTTCAGCTGTTTCAAAATTCAATTATTATAATTGCAAAAACACTTTCCTCTCCACCAACATTTTCACTGCGTGATGAAAGAGAGATACGGCCGAGAGGGTAACATTTTTGACTAGCGTGCATGAGACCAGGGTTCGAATCCGGTTGCCCGCGAAACTTTTTTTTATTTTTGATTTCTGATTTTTTTAAACAAAAAATCTGCAAATCCTGCAAATCCTGCAAATCATAATCGAATTAATCAATATCAAAAATATCAATACAAAAAGGGTGCTCTGCAAAAAGTGTTTTCATTATCAAAAAAACAATGTTCCGACTTGTGCTAACTCTCTGCTGCCTTGCACTATCCGCTGTAAATTCCACAAGATTCACAGCCGAGCAAGCATTCTCATGCACAATTCAGAAAAATTGGCAATTTAGTTTGGTTTTCTGGGAGGAAGATTCGTGGACGTGAGTTTTTGCCACGTGGATTTTAAGCCCCAAAATAAGGAAATTTACAAAAAAACCTGATTGCCACGTGGATTTTAAGTCCCAAAATAAGGAAATTTACAAAAAAAACCTGATTGCCACGTGGATTTTAAGTCCCAAAATAAGGAAATTTACAAAAAAAAACCTAATTGCCACGTGGATTTTCAGCCCTAAAATTTTCAATCGAGAAATATTTTGCCACGTGGATTTTCAGCCCTAAAATTAGGAAATTTTCAATCAACAAATTATTTTGCCACGTAGATTTTCAGCCCAAAATTTTAAAAAAATTTAATAAAAATTATAATGCCACGTGGATTTTGAACCCCAAAATTAAGACATTTTCAAATAAAAAATATTTTGCCACGTGGATAAACTCAAAAAATCTGAAAATTTGCAGCCCCAACGAAATCCTGCATCAATCGGGAACAATAAACGTTCAAAATATAATGGTATATAATTTGGTGTCAATTTTCAATTACGATGAAGGCGATGGAAAAATGGATTTGAGTTACGAGATCTTCATGACAGTCTATCATAATTGCACATCAAATGGGGCTCATGTTTCGAAACAATATTTCTTGGGACACGTTGGAATTCATAACAAGGAGAAATTGTTTGAGGCTTGGACACAACGATATAATCTTGATAATAAATATTGATTTTTGGGGGGGGGGGGAATTTGAATAAATTTGAAATTTTTTTATTAGAAATGACCTAGAAAACCGAAATTTTCATTAGAAATGGCCTAGAAAACCAAATTTTCATCAGAAATGGCCTAGGAAACCAAATTTTCACTGAAAATGGCCTAGAAAACCACATTTTTATTAGAAATGGCCTAGGAAACCAAATTTTATTTTAGAAATGGCCTAGAAATCCAAATTTTGGTTGGAAGCGGCCTAGAAAACCAAATTTTCATCAGAAATGGCCTAGGAAACCAAATTTTCATTAGAAATGGCCTAGAAAACCAAATTTTTATCAGAAATGGCGTTGGAAACCAAATTTTGATTGTAAATGGCCTAGGAAACCAAATTTAATTTTAGAAATGACCTAGAAATCCAAATTTTCATTAGAAATGGCCTAGAAAATCAAGAAAAAAATTCTCTTCCACGTGTCCTCCTCCACATAATCAAATCAAAAATCCACGAATAAAAACAAATCGATTCTCTCTGCCTCAAGAAAAACAACAAAAATGCTGCGAGTTGTCCTAACTCTCGCCATTTTGCTCACAATTTCCGCAGCAACTCAAATCACAACGAATTTGAGATTTTTCTGCAACTCGCAGTCAAATTGGAGATTTGCTATCATGTTTTATGAACATGACACATCATCGTAAGAAAAAATTTTTCAAGTGAAAATTTGAAAATTTTGAATTTTCCAGACCTTGGGACAGATTATTGTACACCGAAACACAAATCATCGAAGGCCAGCCTAGCAAAGATCTCAATTCAATATTCGATGTTTATGATGGTGATGGTCCGTTGGATTTTCATTACGAGATTTATATGAGAGTTACTCATAGTTGCGCAAGATTCGGAAACGCCGTGAATTCTCATATTTTTCTGGGAAGTGTATCGATTTTTGATCGTTTTGCTTCATTTCAAGGAAACGTTATTCTTGATGCCTGATTTTTCATTTCATTTTGAATAAATTTTCAAATTTTTGAAACCCCCTTCAAAAAATAAATTTTTTTTGTGGTGAAATGAAAAGCGTCGATTTCAATAAATCGATAAATGCGCGGAAATTGAAAATATAATTTTCAGGCAATTTTTCTTGATTAGAAATGAGTAAGTACTGCAAGAAAAATCAGAACTTCAACATAACTAATTCTCAAAAAATAAAAAATACGCAGGAATTTAAAGGTATATTGACAACCGTTTCTTTGGAAGGAAAGGCTTCCAATGTTTTTTCTTTAAATCAACAAAGTTTTATTAAACATCAAAACAAAACACAATAACAATATTTAACAAAAATCAATCACTCAAAATGAATGGAAAATCAAGCGACCAGTCGAACTATTATATGAACCACGAACACAACTAATAAATGAGTATATGAAACTGAAAAAATTGAAATAATTGATGTGGTGTCCGAACCGAAAATTCAGTTTCCGATTTTCCAAGATATTCGAATTTGATTAATCAATATTAAAACAGCTAAAACCTACTATTTATTTGGCACAGCTTCATGAATCCATTCTTCTTTCTTTCTCTCACGTAACCACTTAAAATCGCGCAATTGTTTCTCAAGTCCATGAACATTTGTCAACTGCAGTTCTTTGCTAATTCCATTTTTAATGCAATTCTCGATCAATCTCGAAATTGTAGAATAATTGACTTTTTCTGCATTCAGTTTCAAATATCTACATGATAACATTAATTGTGAAAATTGATCATCTGTCAGAATCAAATTCGTTGTCAGATTTTCACACTTTTTGAAGAAGTTTATGAATTTCTCATTTACAACTGCATATTTTCCATCAATTATCGAAACGTTGACTTTCTCAAAATACTTGTCTTTTGGCTTATTCATTTTATCAATAATCTTCAGTGCAACATTTGCATTGTTCGAAACCAAATTGAAATTATCAATTTTTGATAATTTAGAATTCCCCGGAAATCTTATCTTTTCCGTGTTTCCGAAATCTCTGAAATTCACAGTCAAATCTTCCAGATTCTCAGCTTTCGAAAGCCATGAATATAATTGCTTTTCGTTATTGGTAGTGATTGTTAAGACTTCGAGTTTCGGAAAATTATCGATTGATTTATCGCGGATCATAAAATCGACCTGGAAATGGAAAACATATCGCTGAAATAACCGTGAAATTCCACTCACTTTGGACAAATTCAAACTGCGGATGTTATTTTTATGTCTCGCCAAAACGTTTTCGCAAAATTTATAAGCCATAGTTTTGCCATTTCCAACAATTTTCCAAATAATCTCATAATTCCATTTAATTTCGCATAACTTTCCGACTTGCATGAATTCCAGTTCTATATAAGCAATTTTCAAAATTAAAAGTTTGCCATCAGCCCTTTTGATTCCCTTGAATTCCACGAGCCAAATCTCCTTTTCCTCGTGAATAACTTCGTTCAAGCAGCTAAAAGAGCATTTTGCGAATTTGAATCTGAAAATAATCAATGTAAAATACTTCCAGCTATTTTTTCTATTTACCTCTCATTTTGGTTTAAATATTTGAAAACTTCGCATTTCATCTCGAATGGCAAGTCATTCCAACCCATTTTGCTCTGAACTCCCATTCTGAAACAAAAATCGATTTTTTGTCGAAATGAGAAACGATAATTAAAAATACGAATGAAAACGTGGTGTTCTAAATCTAAGTTTGAATCATTTCAAAAATTTCCAGCTCTTTTTACCGCCCAAAAATCAAAGAAACACGCAAAAACACAGTTCCACAGTTCAAAAAAAGAAAAAATAAAATGAAGTGCGTTGGAGCGCACTTGCTTGCTTTCCTATTTTTCAAATGAAATTGTGCAATTGCTTGTCGCCGTGTTTGCACACGACTCGTTTTTAAGGTGAATTCCAGCAGTTGAAGGGGAAATGAGAGGTCAGGAAGCTATAAAATCTGAAATTTCAGCTTGAGAAAGTCCAAGAAAAAAAGTGGTCAAATTTCCAACCTGTTCGGCGGATTTTCCAGAAATTTCGAAAAAAAAACACGACCTCAACGTGACCCTGACCTAGATTCTTGTTGACCCCCCTGTGATTTTCAGGGGGGTCCTGGGAAATGAAATCGTCAGTTCTTGCTCGATTTTTACAAGAAAAATGTGCCACAAAGTCGATAATA
The DNA here is from genome assembly GCA_947459285.1 of Caenorhabditis angaria. NCBI lineage: Eukaryota > Metazoa > Nematoda > Chromadorea > Rhabditida > Rhabditidae > Caenorhabditis > Caenorhabditis angaria. The sequence continues at coordinate 11,440,290 of CANHGI010000001.1, forward strand.
GTGTTCAGATTTTCGGATGTATCAAGGCTGTGGTAAGCTTTTCTGAGCCTCCCTTTAAAAATCTTCTCTTTTTCTAGAAAGCACTTATTGCTATCGCTATAGCTTGGGCTATTCTCGGAATTATTATCGCCGTTGTCTGTATTTTGGCTGCCAATAAAGCCAGTGACGAAATTCTTGCAAAAGCGGAGAAGGAAACAAATCCAAAGAATAAGGAAGATCTTGAAAAAACGGCTGAATTTGCAAAAAAATTAGGAATTTCTCTCGGTTCCACCATTGCCTCAATTCCATTTTCAAATGCAATTTGCCTGGGTATCCTGATTTGTGCCGAATGCGCATTTCTTTATATTATCGTTGGACTTATTGGTATCCTCTCACTTCTCGGAAATATTGGTTATTTGATCAAGGTTTGCACCGATGCTGGTGAGCAGGGAAAAGAGACTGGCGACGCTGTTGGCGATAATTTGGGAATGTTGATTGGAGCTGTCATTGGTGTATTTCTCACTTTCACCACCGTTTATGCGATGTTTGCGTTGGCGTGTTGTGGAGAAAAACGATCAGCTGGAAGTGGTGAGGATGAATATGAAATTGATGAGGAGGAAACTATTGTTACTACTACTGCTACTACTACTTGTATGGAATGATTGAAGTAATAAAATGATTTTGTTAAAATTTGAATTTTTTTCTGCGAGGATTTCCTGACAATTTCAACTGGTTGAATCAAAGGCGCGCGTGTACAAGTGGTCTAAGGCGCGCGCATGAAATCGAAGTGTTTTGGTTCGACTCCCGGTGCCCGCGAGATTTTTTTTTTAATTTTCCATTTCACTCTCTCGCTCGGCAGTATTTGTGCATTTTTGCGTCACTCTTCATTGTCCGGAAGAACTACACATTTCTATCGGGAAAAATGAGGAAATTCATAGAAGTACACAGTCTTTTAGATGACTCAAACAATCTGCAGATAGTCCGAGAGAACTACACGTGCAAAAATCGGGGGATTTTCTGAATTTTTGCAGGATCACACGAACTATTTTCCAAAAAATTTAATTTGAAAATTAATTCGAAAAACGTGACAAATAAAAAAACTAGGTCAAAAAATTGTTGACGTGGAATTATCCAGCAATAACTCCTCATTTATATTTTTGCAAAATGCTAACAAAACAATCGATTCAATGGTTCGATATTCCTCTCGAAATTCGAGAGATGATTATGAATGAAATGAGCACAAAAGAGTTGGTGCAATTTGGCGGAACTTGCACAAAAACCCAAAGCGAAATTCGACAAGCCACCCAATATTTCGATAGATTAAGCTTCACTGATTATGGCGGTCTGCAGCGTTTCAAATATTCAATCGATATCGATGGATTTTTTTGCATTGTTGTTGAGAAAATCGATGAAAATCACACCAAGATTTTCGGTGAGGAAAAGAAGGATTTGGAGGGGCAGAAAAGGGTGCTGTGGACAGAAGAACGCGACGAACCTGTCAACCAAATATGTCTTGAAATCATGAAAGATTATTTGGGGAGAATTGGGAAACGATTGAGACGATTTGAAATTCGAACAAAGGTAAGAGATCAGCCAGATTAAAAAAATCAATATTTTTTTAACGAATTTCAGAACAGTCGTGTCAGATCATTGCTTGTTTTGAATCTCAATTTACAAAATTGCCAAAATCTCGAAACTCTCCACATCTCCAACACAATGCGTCAAATTGACCTGATCGAATCTGGATTCATCAACTTCGAAACAATTAAAAATATCAAAGGTTGGCTTAAAATACCCTACACAAGCCTAACTTTCGATCAACTTATTCAACTTCGCGCAAGATCCATCAAAATCTATTATAAAGATTCTTTGAACGAAAATGATGTGAGAAATTTTGTGAAGTTATGGATAGATGGAAAAATCAACGCACGTTTGGAATATCTCACAATTTGCGCGGCTTATAGAAAGTCAGTGATGACTCGAAAACTCGAAGTTAACTTGGATGATTTTTATCACAATCAGCGTGACGAATTTGGATTTTTGTTATCAGAAAGACGCATTCAATCACGGGTTAATCCCAAATTATTCCTCAAAATCGCTGAGAAAACCGATTTGAGGCTATTTTTTGTGGTTGAAGATGATGATGAAAAAGCAAAGAGAGAATGGTGGAGACATGTGAATGAAGATATAAACATTGAAGAAGAAGAAGGACAACTTGTAGAGCAGAATGAATAGATAGTTCGAAAGATGAAAATAAATCATTTTTATAATGTGAACATTTTTGTGATTTATTTCAGGAAAGTTTAAAAAAATAGCCAAATTTTGAATAAACTGAATATCAAGGACTTTTTGACAAATTTTGCCATCTCGAAAAAAGGCACGCGTGTACAAGTGGTCTAAGGCGCGCGCATGAATTGGAAACGTTTTGGTTCGACTCCCGGTGCCCGCAAATTTTTTTTTTTATTTTTTTCATCTTACATTGTGCAACTCTTCATTATCCAAAAAAAGGTCCGGGGAAAATAGGAAATTCGAATTTTCCTAGTCCAAAAGAAGTACACAGTCTTTTAGACGAACTCGAACAATCTGCAGATAGTCCGGGAGAACTACACGTGCAAAAATCGGGATTTTCTGCATTTTTGTAGGATTACACGACCTCTACGTAACCTCGACCTTGATTTTTGTTGACCCCTGCGATTTTCAGGGGTCCCAATAAGAGAGAACCATCAATTCTTGCCTGAATTTTACTGGAAAAATGTGCAACAAGATTGATAACAATGTGACGATTTTTAGATGCATCAAGGCTTTGGTAAGCGTGCAATCTTCCGCGCAGCGGCCGAGTGTAGATCAAAATTCCGCGAATGCGGCCGAGCGCGGAAGCGCGAGTGTAACCTGAGCAATCTTCCGCGTAGCGGCACGAGCGGAGCGAGTGTATGTCCCTTTAAGGTGCTGTACAGCACACTAAACCATTCTTAACCTTGCGACCCTCCTCGAGCGCCTCTGGCGCGAATGTAACCTGAGCAATCTTCCGCGCAAGCGGTTCGAGCGAAGCGAGTGTATGTCCCTTCAAGATGCTGTACAGCATCCTCCTACTTTGTTCCTTTAATGTAATTTTCGCAGAAAGTCCTCTACGCGATCGCAATCATCTGGCTCCTAATCTCCATCGCCATCCTTGCTTCCATCATTTTCCTCACTCACAAAATTCTCGACGTCGAAGAAGAAGAATATGAAAAACAGGGAGAATACGCGTCGCAAAAATTTTTCTACAAACATTTCTATGATGGTGAATATCGCATCGGTTATCACGAAGCTATCGACCCAAAAAAACGTGAAAAAGGTCGTGCGGCATTCAAACAAATTGCATATATTTTCGCATTCCTCGCTGCTTCTGAACCATTCACAATTGCGATTTTGATTTTCATCGGAAATTTCACGAAATGCGGATGTTTATACATATTTGCAGCAATTTTGTCGATTCTTAATATCATAGAAGATATTCCATTTATCGCTACTTTCTTTATGGTTTCTTTCGATTGGTGGACGGTGATTTTTGCGATTTCCGTGTTATTTGGCTTGGTTTTGAATGGAATTACGATTTATTCGATGTTTGCGGTTACTTGTTGTCAAAGAAATCAAATTCAAAATGAAAATGAAAATCCGAATAAGAAAGATCTTGAGACGAATACAGTTAGTGGAACTACAATTTGATTTTTGAAAAATGAATAAATACTTGTTGTTTTTGGAAAATTTGGGCATAGCTTTCGCATCTCAGTCACTTTCGAGCTGAAAATTTATCTGAAAATCGCAAATTCCACGTTTCCATATGAAAAATGCAATTTTCAGCCAAATTTTAAGCTGGAAAATGGCAAAAATGAGTTTTAAAATGCCACGTCATGAGGTCACGTTTATTTTTCAAATTTTCGATAGTTTTTCCATTTTCAAGCTGAAAATATGTCTGAAATCGCAAATTTCACGTTTCCATATGAAAAATGCAATTTTCAGCCAATATTTCAGCTCGAAAATGACATTTGCTCTGAATTTCTGATATTTGAACTTGCAAAAAATTGCATTTGTAATTCAAATTCAAATTTATACATAAATTACATATATTATTTTGTTGTACCCGTATATTTAGTGAACTTTTTTTGATTTTAGAATCGTTGAAATTTGAGCATTTGTTGAGGTAGAAGGGATTTGTTGCATTGTGGAGTTGACTGCAAAAAATCTTGGTGAAAATTTGGCTCAAAATTCGTAATTTTTTGCCAGAAAACCTTTTCTAAGACATTTTCCCATGAAAAACTCCAAAAATCTCACTCTTTTATGTCGATTCACACTTTCCTGTCGCGTATATCGTTTCCCACAAACATCGCAAAAAAATGCGCCCACCGATTCGTGAGTTATCATATGTTGTTGAAGTCCGTGTTTTTGACGAAAACATTTTCCACATTCAGAGCACTGAAACACACACTTTTTTCTCGCAAAAATCTCACTAAAACTCACTTTATGAGGTTTCCAGTGAGCTCCATCCGGATCAATCGAGAATTTCTGCAAAAATCGCATGTTTTCAGAGCTAAAACTGGATTTAAGCCTACCTCATCCACTATAAAATCTAGCTGTTGATTATTTGCCGAAGAAGTCGATTCAAAATTCGAATTTGGCGCCTGAGCGGCTAGAAATGTCTCAAATTTCCCTGGAGCGCACTTGCAGTTGCCCAATTTTTCCAGAACAAAATTGTTTATTGCATTTTGTCGCTCAATGAATTGCTCGATTTTCGTCGCCAACAAATTTTGTTGATCCATGAAATTTCGCACTTGCAGCATCAAATTCGAGATTTCTGTGGGGTTTGGTTGATTTCCAACGAAATTCTGCGAAATCTTCCTTCTTCCATATTCCTGAATATGCGCACTGGCTTTTAGAAACGCTTCGTAATCCATGACATTTGAAAAACCATTTGAATCCATGGGTTTTTACTCGTATTTAGCGGGGGAAAATAAAAAATGCGAGGCGAAAAATAAAAATACGTGCGCGTCGGGTAAAATGCAATCTGTGCAAACACCATGACGCGCATCTGCAGACAATTTTTTTACTTTTCTTTTTTTCCGTTCAGTTTTATCGCTCAGTCATCGGATTTTCTCTCAATTTTCCTATTTTGCATAATTTAAAAAGTGAGTTCACATCATTCCTCGATTTCCAGATAATATTTTCACATTCAAAACTTTCAGTTTGAAGCATAATATGGAGATTCTTCCAATCCATCTTGGAGCGCAATTAGATTATCATGAAATGGACACCGAAGATGAAGAAGAGGTAAAAGATTGCTTTTTAAAAATGGCTGTTTCTTTGATTTTTCGCTTTTAAAAATTCACAATTCTCCGGTAAGCTGACGAATTTTTGAGTGGAACGAGCCTAAAGAACAAGAGGCCAATTTTTTTTCTTTTAAAAAGTGTTTAGTTTTGTTTTTCTTATTTATCCAGGGGAAACGAAACCAGGTCATTTACTTTCTTTTGATAAAATAATATATAAAGTAATAGTATGTGGAAATTACAAGTAATTCCGACAAAAAACCGGTTTTCGCCTGTCTGGCGGTATTTTGTACATAAAAATACATTTTCTCCAATTTTTCGTGATTATTCTATTTCTGTTCGTAAATTTCCTGATTGAATAAAATCAAAGCACAAAAAACTGTGTAGATTAGAATCTGCAACGAGATTTTTTGATTCCATTTTTTGAAACAAACAATTTGTAGCTTTATCTGATTCTATTCTTTCGTGGAAAATTTCGTAATTTTCTAGTTGAATAATGGCGAAAAATTGGATGTTTGAAATGAAAATGGTAGGATTTTTTAGCTAAAATTCGAAGTTTTGTCATTTTCCAGCTGAAAATTTGGCTGAAAATTGCATTTTTCATATGGAAACGTGAAATTTGCGATTTTCAGATAAATTTTCAGCTTGAAAATGACAAAAGCTTAACCCGAAATTTGAAAAACCATTTTTGTCATTTTCCAGCTGAAAATTTGGCTGAAAATTGCATTTTTCATATGAAAACGTGAAATTTGCGATTTTCAGATAAATTTTCAGCTTGAAAATGACAAAAGCTTAACCCGAAATTTGAAAAACCATTTTTGTCATTTTCCAGCTGAAAATTTGGCTGAAAATTGCATTTTTCATATGAAAACGTGAAATTTGCGATTTTCAGATAAATTTTCAGCTGGAAAATGGCTAGAATTCTTCAAAAAAAAATCTGAAATCTTCCCATTCTCATTTGCGGAAATAATCCCCCGAATAATTGAAAACACATTTCATTTCTTCGCTCTTATTTTCCATTTTCCTCAATTTGTTTCCCACGAAACCGAGAAAAAATGAATTTTCAATGTATTATTCAACCCAACAAACAACACGAAAAAATAGAACTAAAAACTCCTTTTTTGTCTCCTTCTGACGAAGAAAAGTAAACAAAAACCATGGAAAAATAGCCGTTCGAGTGCGAATTGCGCGAAATTTCATTAATTTCCTCATTTTTCCTGTTCGTAGTCGAGTTTTCCTGGTTTTTTTGGTGCCAAATTCAACATAATTATGACGTGGCATTTAAAAAATTCGTTTTGTCATATTCGCTCTGAAAATTCGGCTGGAACTCGCGTTTTTTACCAATTTTTTGATAAATAGGTGAAATTTACGGTTTTCAGCCAAGTTTTCAGATCGAAAATGGCTGGGATGCGGAAGCTATGCCCAAATTTTGAATTTTTTTCACTCTGCCAACATTTTTTTGCTGAATCTGACCCTGAAAAAGTACACAGTGTTTTTTTGCACTTAAATAAACATAGACACAAAAATTTTCAAGTGTTGCAATTTATCTTCTCATTTTTTAATAAATGAAAAAAAGAACAGATTTTTGTTATTTTTATTTTGAGATAGAAAAATTGGCCAAATTTTTTTTATTTTGTTACGAATTTCCGTAAATATTTTTGTTTTTTTTTAGTTAGTTGAAAAAAAAATGAAAATTTGAATGGAATTCGCATTTTTAACCTGAAAAGGTGAAATTTGGGATTTTCAGACAAATTTTCAGCTTGAAAATGGCTAAGATGCGGAAGTTATGCCCAATTTTTCCAAAATCCTTTATTTTATCAAATTTATATCAAAAATTCACTGAAAACGCTGCTGAAATTCAGAAAGTTATCTAAAATTCGAGATTTCCAGCCCAAAAGCCCTTCCAAGTCCCATTCTGAAATATCTGATAAAAATCTGAAAACTGGAATTTCCATACACTGAAAATTCCAGCATTTTTTATATTTTTTTTGGAATTTCAGCGAAGATGCGGAAGCTATGCCCAAATTTTTCGAAAAATCTTCATTTTCCGCACAAAATGGCACATTTCTACTCATCAAAAATGAAAAATGAGGTTTTATGGGAGGTTACCTGATCCATCTGTCAGTTGTCCATTTTCCCTCTCTTTTTTCCGTCTTTGTGTAGTTATTTATCCTCTTCCCGTTGGATGCCATTATATTTCTTAATTTCTTGCCAGTGCAGGACCTCCAGCTGGTTAAAATTTCGTTTTTTCGAGTTCCAAGGTCGAAATTTCAAGGTTTTTGCAAAAATCTGAGCAAAATCCGACATTTTTCAGCTGACTAAACAATTTTTTCCTGTTTGTCAAAAAAATTCTGCAAAAAAAAGAACTTTTTTTTTGGTAACCAAGGAAACTGATTCATCCCATTTTTTGTTGTTGTTCTGATAAGAAAATCGTACATTTTCTGAATTTTTTAAAAAGATTTTGGCGCGAAAAATGAAGTCAGCTGAAAATTTCTGGTTTTTTTCATACTAGAAAGACGAAAATTGGCTGCGTACCTAATATCTTTCTTATATATTAAACGGTGTGTCTGTCCCGTTTGACCTACTTTTGTGCCCTAGATTTAATTTAAATAATTTGACGTGAATCGTTTTGCTCATTTCTGATTTTTCAAAACGTTCGGATTGCCGTATTTGTTTTCCACACTATTTTTTGAAATGTAGCAAAGCATGTGAGTTTATTGAAAGAGGGTTCGCATTCGTAAGAGTAAGACAAACTCTTGAAGTTAGAAGCTAAAGAAATAATAATCAAATGTATTTTTTTTGTTCAATTCACACATTAGATTATTGGAAAGCTCCGAATGTGATAGACCTAGGAACTCGGGAAAAATCCCGCAAGTGGTCGGCAAGGGTTGCCGGCTGGCCGCAAGTTTTGCTGCCGAAAATAGTCAAAAATCCCCAAAAATTTTCGAGAGGCCCGCAAACGTTGCGGCAAAGGAATACCCCCGCAAAGGCCCCGCAATTTCAAAATTAATGCCGCAAGGCGTTTGCGGAAGCCGCTTCCCCCTCAAAAGCGGAGCAATGGTAGCTGGCGAAATACCCGCAACCATTGCCTTTTTTTCGGCAAAACTTGCGGGATTTTTCCCGAGAGGATTCAAAAAACTTCAAAAATGAACACTTTTGTTATCAAAGGATTTCGGGGAATTTTAAAATTAAGATCCTACGAGGATCTGAAGATACGTTAATCCAGAGGATTACGGAAAAATAGGTGCTAGGTAAAAAAGGGTTTTAGAAAAAAGATTAAGGGTTCCAGAAAAATTGGATTTTGAAAAAAGAGGGATTGCTCAGAGATTCGCTGGCCAGCTCGCCACCAGATCGCTGCGGCCACCTGGAAACCGCATGGTCGCCTCGAGTTTTCCGGCGACGTGGCCTGTGTGTTTGAAATTCTGGAAAGCTGGCAAGACAGTGATTTGTACTCAAAACACTGCATTTTCTACTGTTTTTTCACTTCCTAAGGTTTCAAGTGCTGCGAAAAAACAGAAAATGAGCCAAATTTTTCGAAAATGCCTTAATTCACAAGTTTTTCAGACATTTTTATGAAAATTCATTTTGACGCGGCGAAGTGGCCACCACATGGTAGCCATGTGGCCGTGACCTAGCCAGAGCCTGGCCACCTTGCCAGCGAAAAAAACCGGGCGACATGGTTTCCATGTGGTTCCCAGGTCAGTCAGCCTCCCCACCTGGTGGCGAGCTGGCCAGCGAATCTCTGAGTGTGAAAAAACAGAGGGTGGAGATTGGCAAGTTTTTCCCAAAAATTCGAATTTCGAATAAAATGGTTTTCAATGTAGTTATAAAAATTATAGATTATTTTTACTACTTTCAAGAAAAATTCTTGGCTCTGCGCGGAAAAAGAGGGGTTTAGGAAAAAAAGAGGGGTTTTCAAAAAAGGAGGGGTTTTCAAAAACTTGGTTTTTAAAAAGCTTGAAACCATATTCAAAAGTTGGTTACAGAAGTAGCTTTTGTTCAGAATTTTGAGCTTAATCTGATCCTTGCGCTCAAATTTCATGAAAAGTGAGAATATTCCAACATTTGAGAGCATGAAGTTCTCAAAACCCGTCTTTTTCGTCAAAACCCCTTTTTCTTTTGAAAACCCCTCTTATTACTGAAAACCCCTCTTTCTTTTCTAAACCCCTCTTTTTTCCTAAAACCCTCTTTTTCCGTTTAGAGCCAAATTCTTTTGTATTTTTACAGTTCAAAACATTCTCCGTTATGAAACGTGTTTCATAAAAATTCCGCTCTGAAATTTGTAAAAAAGACAAATAAATATGAATTTTTCGAATTTTTGGCTCGGAAAATTAGTTTCTATGAACAATTTTGCCGAAGGAAAGTTTACTGGCGGAGGTTCGTTAGACCAAACGAGCTTTATTAGAGAATAATTGTAAATAAAAATACTAAAGATGCAGAAGATCTGAAGTTTCATTATCTGAGTTTTTGAAAAGTGAATTGCCAAAGAAAATGTGATAAAATTAGATTGAAATTAGAAAATTAAATTTGATAGCCCATGAAAAAACACTGCAATATGCTTTTTTTGAAAAGTTAAATACAAAAAGGGTTATAAAACTTTTGTAAATAGGAGACCGAAGGCTGTATGATCAGGAATGATTTTTATAGCAAAATTGAAGTGGTTGCTGACAAGCGATGTGTGTGTGATAACACAAAATTTAATGAACATGCTACATTCAGATCCTAAAACTACATAATGAAATTGTATAGGCAAGCTAGTTTTCCGCGCAAAAAATTGCCAAAAGTGAGGGATTTCGAAGTAAGAGATTTCTGAATGAGTTGTGTCCAGGATAGTTTTTTTTTGATGTTCCATAGTTACTTTCGACGCGATTGATTATTTTGTTCACATAAAATTTTTAATTTTTCATTTTGGAAAAGTTTCATGAACGGACAGAGTTCATTTTTCAAGAAATAACCCTCGATTTCACTATACTAATTTTATGAGACTATGAGATTTCACTGTAGGATACAAACTTCAGCACGCAGCCGAAGGCTGCGTAGCAACAAGAATGAAGACCGGCGTTAGCCGGTCGTTTCATTCTTGTAGTATCTAATATAGTATCTAATATATTCTAGCCTTTGACGTGGCATTTAAAATATCATTTTTGTCATTTTCAAGCTGAAAATTTGTCTGTAAATCGCATTTTTGACCAATCTCTGATGAATTGGTGAAATTTGGGATTTCCAGACAAATTTTCAGCTTGAATATGGCTGGAACGCGGAAGCTATGCCCAAATTTTGAATTTTCACCCGAATTTATTGTAAAATCGCTCGTTTTCGCTGAAAATTTCCCGAATTTTCAGACAAAAATGTATTCTCGAATGTCAAATCGACCGTTCCACAGGCTTGTTCCACTCAAATTGGTCAGGGGAAATTTCTGAAAATTTCAGATTTTCAAAAATAAATTTGATTTTTTCAGGCAAATGGAAAAATGGCGATGACGATGGATGATTCGAGCGGTGATGATTGTATAGATCGGTGAGATTTTTAAAAATCTGGAATTTTCAAAATTTTGTCTGAAAATTCTGAAAATTTGACATATTTTTAGCTAGAATATTGGATTTTTGCTGGAATTTTTTATGAGCAAAAGTTTTTTTGTGAACCAGATGTTTTAGCTGAAATTTTGATTAAGTTTGCTCTGAAAAATTTTGAAATTTCAAATTTTCGCTCCTCCAAAAGAATTACACAAAAAATTAATTTCTTTTGGTGGCAAAATTTAAAATTTTCCTCAAAAAGAAGTATACAAAAATTTCGGTTTTTTGCAAAGTTTAAATTTTTATTTTTGGTGCCAAAATTTAAAAATTTAAAATTTTCCTCCAAAAGAACTACACGAAAATTTCGGTTTTTTGGAAAATTAAAATTAAAATTTTTATTATTGATTCCAAAATTTAAAAATTCAAAATTTTTCTCCAAAAGAAGTACACGAAAATTTCAGTTTTTGCAAAAAATAAAAATTTAAATTTTTATTTTTGAAGCCAAAATTTGAAAAAATTCGAAATCTTCCTCCAAAAGAAGTACACGAAAATTTCGGGTTTTTCCACAGTTTAAAAATTTAAATTTTTCCTCCAAAAGAACTACACGAAAAATTCGGTTTTTTCAAAATTTAAATTTTTATTTTTGGTGTCAAAATTTAAAATTTTCCTCCAAAAGAAGTACACGAAAATTTCGGTTTTTGCAAAATTCAAAAATTTGAAATTTTATTTTTGGTGCCAAAATTTAAAAATTTAAAATTTTCCTCCAAAAGAACTACACGAAAATATCGGTTTTTTCCAAAATTTAATAATTTAAATTTTTATTTTTCGTGCCAAACCCCTATCTCCTCCAAAAGAAGTACACGAATATTTCGGTTTTTTTTTCAAAATTTTATTTTTCGCGCCAAAATTCAAAAAATTTAAAATTTTCCTCCAAAAGAAGTACACAAAAGTCTATTTTTGTGCCAGTCCCAATAGTTCGTTCATCTCCAAGTTGTTGTAATAATAAAAAAGTCGTCGCCAGACCTTTTTTTCCCCCCACATTTTCTCTGCCCCTCTCATTTCGCCACACTCTCTCGCCGCCCTTCTTTGACCCCTCGATTTTTATTTTATTTTTTTTATTATAAACAAAAAATTCTCTATTTTTCACTTTCAAACAACACCACAAAATGTTGCCTTTTTCTCTGTTTTTTCAGTTTTTTTTGCTGAAAAAACGGGTTAAAGTAAATAAATCGAATTTTCTTCTTGTTTTCGTTGGAAAACACGATTTTCGCGCTGAAAATCTCGAATTTCAGCACCAAAAATCGTCAAAACAACACATATATTTTTAGTTCCCATGGTGAAAAATCGTAAAAAATTCCAACGCAACTTCGATTTATTTCTTTTTGAAAACCAGCCAATTTCATGGTTTTTCGTGGAAAATTTGCTATTTTCGCCGCGAAAATGAGGAATTTAGCTGCGTATCTTTGGCTGAGTATCAAATGTGCCAAAATTATTGTGATCTACCTATTCACATTCTTCAAAACAAAAAATCACTTGTCATTTTCGAGCTGAAAATTTGTGTGAAAATCGCATTTTTGACCGATTTCTCAATGAATTGGTGGAATTTGGGATTTTCAGCCAAATTTTCAGCTCGAAAATGGCTGAGATGCGGAAGCTATGCCCAAATTTTGAATTTTTGACCAACATTTGATACTCAGTCAATCAAGATACGCAGCCAAATTTTTGTCAAACATACGAGATTTATTATGCTTTTTCTAATCCCGAACCGCTTCCCTGCTGGGTTTTTGAGGAGAAGACGAAAATAATAATATTTGTATGCAAATTGTTCCAATTTCCCCATTCTCCTCCTCCTCTTTTTTTTTCAATTTTCATTGCATTTCACGAATTTTTAATTTTTGTGGGTCTCGAGGGGATTTTTTGCCGAAAAATTGGAAGAAATTCGATCCGCTTTTTCGTTTTGTTTTCTTTTTTGACAAACTTTTTTTCCGAAAATCGCTGGTTTTGCGACGAAAATTTGGGAAAAAATCGGGAAATTTTGTAAAAAGCCTATTCTGAAATATTTGATAAAAATCTGAAAACTGGAATTTCCATACAAATAGTTTGTCTGAAAATTCCAGAATTTTTCAGATTTTTATTGGAATTTCAGCGAAGATGCGGAAGCTATGCCCAAATTTTGAATTTCCAAAAATTGCCGCCAAAAATTACCCAATTCCGTTTTCTCTCCAAAATTACTGCAATAAATTTTTTCCCCAAAAATTTTGCAAAAAAAATAAATTCGAAAAAATATTATTTTCACGTGACCTTTACGTGACACGTACACAAAAAATGATTTTTTGTCATTTTGAATTTTTTTTTCAAAAAGAAAACGGTTTTTTATTGAAAAGTGAGTTTTTGCCTCAAAAATTGATAGTTAGATACTCAGGCAAGTACGCAGCCAAATTCTATACCATTTTTTTCTCTCAACAAAAAAGATCAAAAGATCAATTTTTCTCTCTTCCCCAACCAAACACATAAAAAAAGAAGATAGAAGAAAAAAATCGAAAATGTCAATACATTTTCTCCCTCGCCCTTTCGCCTGCCTTATTGGCTCAGTGGCAGAGCGTCTGTCTAGTAAACAGAAGGTCGCTGGTTCGATTCCAGCATAAGGCACCGATATTTTTTGCAATTTTTTTTGGGGGAGTTTTCGCAAGGGAAATGTTTTCTTTAAAAACTGAAAATTCAAGTTTTTGAGCTCAAATTGAATTTTCGAAGTTCTAGACTGATTTGTGATCCAATTTTCAAAGCCTAAACTATCAACTTGTAGATTTTTGAACCTTTTCTCTCTCAATGTCTGAAGGTTAAATTAATTAATGAAATGAAATGTGAGAGATGAGATTTTGAAGTTAGATAACGTAGAACAATACAATTTTCGTTTTTCAACTGGTAAAATTTTGCTATGAAAATTCGCGATTCTAACCTTCTAATGGTGTCGGGATCTTGCCACGTGGCAATTTTTCGTTTTTTCGATAACAATTGTCATTTTCGCTCTGAAAATTTGGCTGGAAATCGCATTTTTGACCAATTGTTTCATAAATTGGTGAAATTTGGGATTTTCAAGCAAATTTTCAGATCGAAAATGGCAGAGATGCGGAAGCTATGCCCAAATTTCGATTTTCTCTCTGAAAATCCCTCATTTTGCCACAATACCAAAACCCCCTTAAAATTCCTGCGTCTCTCAAATTTCCTATACTATCTCTCTGCCCCTTACTTCCTCCTAATTAGGTGTATCATTTCTAATTTTCTCTGCGTCTCTCAATTTTCCACACTCTCTCCTTATTTAGTAGAAGAATGAATGAAAGAAGAAAAAAGTGTGTAAAAAAAGAAATATATATAAATTTTTCATGTTTTTTCTCTTTCTCTAAGTCTCTATCTCATATTGTATTATTAGATTAATTTTGCATTGTTTTCAGGCTTTTATGAGAGGCTGGAAATTAGTTTTATATATATAAGATAGCCTTAGGCTTAGTTATTTTATTTAGGCTAGACTTTAAAGCTGAAAAATCGCCGATTTTCGCGTGAAAATCCGCGGAATATCGCATTTTTGACCGATTTGGTGAAATTTGGGAGATTCTCGCGGATTTTGACGCGAAATTGGCGGAGATGCGGAAGCTATGCCCAAATTTTGAATTTAAAGGTCCAGGGTTTGAGACGGGCTAGGTTTAGGCTTATGGACTGGGTTAGGCTTAACAATATTTTTGTATGCTTGGACTTCGGCTAAGTCTATTTTATAAGCCTAATCTCATTTTTCACATTTCCTCCTCTAATTTCAGCCAATTTTCCTCAGAAATTCTGGAATTTTTGAAATTCCTCTTTAAAAATAAACCGGAATCCCTTCTTCCTCTTCTTCATTTTTCTCACTCTATTACATAAGAAGAATAATAATGTATTGTTGTACTTAAAAAAAACATCACTTTCTATTTTTTTTTGCTGTTGTCAATTTTTTCCGGTTTTTTCTATTTGAAAAATAGAAAAAATGCGGAAAAAAACCTCAAAAAACGCATAAAATTTGATGAGGTGTGAGAAATATGGGTTTTGCCGATTTTTGCGCCAAAAATTGTGTGGGAAATCGCATTTTTGGGAGATTCTCGCGGATTTTTGACGCGAAATTGGCAGAGATGCGGAAGCTATGCCCAAATTTTGAATTTTTATCGAAAAATCATGAAATTTTGACTAGAAAAATCTGAAAATTGTGTAAAATTCGAGATTTCTGGATCAAAAGCCTTGAACCTCTTTCAAGTCCTATTCTGAAATATCTGATAAAAATCTGAAAACTGGAATTTCCAAACAAATCGTTTGTCTGAAAATTCCCAGCATTTTTCAGATTTTTATTGGAATTTCAGCGGATATGCGGAAGCTATGCCCAAATTTTCATTTTTTTTAAATTTCATTAAAAACTTTCTGAATTTTTTGCCAAAATTCTTTGAAAAACCCGTGATTTATCAAATTTTCTCATTTCCTTCTCAAAAAATCATGAACTTATTTAAAATTCACCGAAAACACCAATTTTTCACTCAAAATTGCTTTAAAAATCGGTTTTTACCTAAATTCATCAAATTTCTCAATTTTCTACTCAAAATTACTCTAAACCCCTTTATTTTCCTTCCGAATTTACCCTAACTCCTTTTTTTTCAGGTGTGAAGAAGAGTGTGGTTCGGAGGCGTGGCGAATTGCGTGTTGTTCACGTGTTGGACGAATTTGTATAATGACGATTTTTGTGATATTTATGTATTTATTGCTATCAGGTAAGGGTTTTTGGGTGAAAAATCGGGATTTTTTGGGACTCGAAACCTAGAAATCAGAATTTGGGACCAAATTTGATGAATTTTGAGATTTTTCTTGTCGATTTTGGACCTGAAAACCTGGAGATTCAATAATCAGCCTTCAAGACCCAGAAAATCATCATTTTCATGTTTTTCTAGGTCCTGAAGCGAAAGTTGCATCGTTATGAGAAAAATATAAAACTAGACAGAATTTCCAAGCTTTTCAAAGTAATCCAAGATATTTTTATAATAAATTTTGGTTTACATTTCAAGCCTGAAAAAATTTTGAAATTTTCATATTATTTCAGTCAATTTTCAGCCCGAAAAACTGTACAGGGCGTGCTTCGCAAGCCCTGTTAATATACCTAATTCCAGCCAAAAAATCTGAAATTTTACAGCATTTTCCAAAAGGTTTTGCTGATTTTTCGTAAAATAAAAAATTTTTAAATTTTGATGAATCTCGAAAAAAGCAAAATAGGGTTCTCGAAGCTCATTTTCATCAGAAATTACTCCAGAAGCTTAAAAAATATTGATTTTCCATCATTTTTGGCTGAAAAACTCGAAAAACTAATTTTGACCTGCAATGTTTTTTCGACATTTTTTGACTTTTCGTGAAAAAAAACTTTTTTTTTTACAAATTTTGAAATTTTTCCGATAATTTCAATCAATTTTCAGCCCCAAAAAAGCTTTTTGGCTTTCACATTTCGAGCCTGAAAACTATAAAAATCAGCCCAAAAAATCTAGAATTCTGTTTCTGAAAATAATTGGCTCAAAAAGGTTTAATTTTTTTTTGGGTTTTCAAGCTCCGAAAATCTTTTTTTTTACAAATTTTGAAATTTTTCCGATAATTTCAGTCAATTTTCAGCCCCAAAAACTGTACAGGGCCCTGTTCTTATACCTAATTCCAGCCAAAAAATCCGAAATTTTACAGCCCTGCAATTTTCCGAACCGGCAAAATTAGGCGGCGAGCCAGAAGTGAGACAGGGTATCAATTTGACAAGAGCTCAAGAAGTGCTCGAATCCCTCTGCGATGCATATGATCAAGGAAAAGTATCGGGTGATTCGTGTAATCGATTGTGTTTTTCAAGAAAATGGACAATTACTGATTATTATGAGGGAAATAAGGTGAAAATGGCTGAAAATTCATGATTTTTGGAGCATTTTGAGCTGAAAATCAGAATTTTTGACCCAAAATTACCCCTCTTCTTTCAGATCGCCGTGATAATAAAAGATGGTGGCCAAAACGCCGTGTACAAATCATCCAAGCCATTCTTCTCACAATTTCCCCAACCCGATTTCTCAATGTCGAACGACGATTTTTCCAATAAAGTTGTCGATTTGATTAATGATGAATTGCGATTGGGATGGCCGAAACATTATAGAAGACATTTGATGGAAACATTGTGGCCGACATTGTTGAGGTGAGTGAATTTGGAGCATTTTGAGCTGAAATTCAGCCAGGGAGGAGCATTTTGAGCCCGAATATGACAAATTTTGGATGATTTTGAAATTTCGGCTGAATATTAGGTTTCCAGACCATCTGGATCTGCTTAGTTAGCCTAAATCATGATTTTGGACACCCATATTGCTTAGGAAATTTTTGATTTTGAAAATTATTTATGCTGAAAATTTCAGATCTCATCCTAAGTTCATTTTTAGATTTCAAGACGACCTGGATTTTCTAAGTTAGCCTAAATCACGATTTTTGACATCCATACCGCTTGGGGAATTTTTGATTTTGAAAATTATCTATGCTGAAATTTTCAGATCTCATCCTGAATTGATTTTCAGGTCATTCTGATTTAATGTTCAGGTTTCTAGATCACCTGGATTTTCTTAGTTAGCCTAAATCACGATTTTTGACACTCATATTGCTCAGGTCATCGGGAATTTTGAATTTTAGCTTAGCTGAAATTTTCAGATCTCATCTTGAATTAATTTTTAGATTTCAAGACCACCTGGATTTTCTAAGTTAGGCTAAATCATGATTTTTGACTCCCATATTGCTCAGGTCATCGGGAATTTTGAATTTCAGCTTTCATTAGGGGGGGGGGCTGAAATTTTCAGAACTTATCCTAAGTTCATCTTTAGGTTTGACAAGGGAACCTCTTCAGCTCGCGGTCGAGTTTTGAGCTGAAAATTTTTTTGGGGGTACTTTGAGATGTTCTAATGGCCATATAAAAAATTCAGCTGCTGAACTCCACTCTGAGCACAAGAAAGTGAGCTCCGAAGTTTGAGCATTTTCAAGGGCGCACGCGCCAGTTTTATTCTCTTTGAAATTTCAACTGCAGAAAAAATAACTAGCAAAGCGCAGCAGGTTAGCGGATAGCCCCTTGAGGCAACGCTGTGGGGTTCGACTCCTGCTCCTTTCAACATTTTTTAATTTTTTTTTTCTTTTTCAAGAAAATGACTTTGGAGTACTGTAACTTGTTTAAAAATCGATTTTTTGAAAATCTGATCATAAGGGGTTGTTCTAGAGGGTCAATTATATGGAAAAATGAGTTCATATAATTTTTCGGAAAAATGCATTTTTCTTAAAATTCATGGTCATCTGGATGGATGAAAATTTTCGAAAAAAAATTTTTTTTGAAATAAGTTCAGTTTTTATAAAATTGATCATCCTGAACAACTCTGTGAAATCCGATTTCTATAAAAACGGTTTCTACGAAAGTTATCGCTTGCGAAGTTTTTTTCTCCAGAACGAAGATAGGATAATCGGGAGTTTTTCTCGAATTTGACTGGTTTGGAATGTTGTAAATTGAATATTTTGAAGTTTCTATCAAAAAATGATTTTCTAAATTAGAAATGTTGGTAAATCATTATCTTTTCTCCCACGATTTCAATTGCAATTGCCCGACAAGTGAACCTTATAATTTGGGAATATGAATTCAAATTTATCATAAGTTTTGAGAGCTGTTGGTATAATTTAACATTTAAAGTTTCCAATAGGGCTTGTTCTCATTAACTTTTGAGAAATTGGATGAAAAGGACGAAATTCTAGAGAATGGCAACATAATTCTTCTCTTCGACCATTAACTTTTCGTAGAAACGGTTTTTATGGAAATCGGATTTCACAGAGTTGTTCAGGATGATCAATTTTATAAAAACTGAACTTATTTCAAAAAAAATTTTTTTTCGAAAATTTTCATCCATCCAGATGACCATGAATTTTGAAGAAAAATGCATTTTTCCGAAAAATTATATGAACTCATTTTTCCATATAATTGACCCTCTAGAACAACCCCTTATGATCAGATTTTCAAAAAATCGATTTTTAAACAAGTTACAGTACTCCAAAGTCATTTTCTTGAAAAAGAAAAAAAAATTAAAAAATGTTGAAAGGAGCAGGAGTCGAACCCCACAGCGTTGCCTCAAGGGGCTATCCGCTAACCTGCTGCGCTTTGCTAGTTATTTTTTCTGCAGTTGAAATTTCAAAGAGAATAAAACTGGCGCGTGCGCCCTTGAAAATGCTCAAACTTCGGAGCTCACTTTCTTGTGCTCAGAGTGGAGTTCAGCAGCTGAATTTTTTATATGGTCATTAGAACATCTCAAAATACCTCCAAAAAATTTTTCAGCTCAAAACTCGACCGCGAGCTGAAGAGGTTCCCTTGTGAGATTAATATTAAAATTTGAGCGTAAATTCAGAAAAATCGATTTTTCACTAATTTTGTTCAATATTTCAGCCTGTAGTTAATTTCAGCTCAATTTTTCTGAAATTTTCAGATTTTTCAGTCAAAACTTCAATTTTCAGCTCAAATTTCAAGCTAAAACCCATTTTTTCCAAAAAACTCGAATTCTAGCTCAATTTTTCTCAAAATTTCATATTTTCCAGTCAAAAATTGATTTTTAGCTTAAATTTTGAGCGTAAATTCCCAAAAAATTCTTCAATTTTTCACCAAAATCTCAATTTTCAGAACAAAAGGCGAAGAAATGTCTCGAGCCGATCGTCATTCCTTATATTCCCTAATTTCTCAACCCGAATTCATATTATTCCGAGTTTTGCCACTAACCAGAGTCACTCCAAAAATCATTGGAACTTGTGGACATTTATATCAAACTGAAAGTTTGGTCGCCTTCCGAATGAAAGGATATTATACGAATTTGAAGGCGAAAATATTGGTGCATTTAATGGGAACACTCAAATTGTTGTATGAGTTTTTGGACGAACCGCTGCAATGGTGTGATGTTCGATTTGATAATTTGGGATTGTCGGCGGATTATCCGAAAAGGTGAGAGTTTTTTCATGAAATTTGAGCTCAAAAACTCGAAAATTGGTCAAAATTAAGACCTAGAAGCTTGAAAAGAGCATTTTTATGCAAATTGAGCTCAAAAACTCGAAAATTGTTGATTTACCACTCCTAAATGATTCTGAATTAGGCTAAATTATGTTCTGCTCAAAAAATTGCTCGAAATGACCATTTTATGCTGTTTTTCATGAAATTTGAGCTCGAAAACTCGAAAATTGGTCAAAATTAAGACCTAGAAGCTTGAAAAGAGCATTTTTATGCAATTTGAGCTCGAAAACTTGAAAAATGATCAAAATTAAGAGTAGAAGCTTGAATTTTTTGAAAAAAACTCGAAAATTAGTGATTTACCCCAAAATGATTCTGAATTAGACTAAGTTAGGTTTTGTGCTCAAAAAAATGCTCGAAATGACCATTTTATGCTGTTTTTCATGAAATTTGAGCTCGAAAACTCGAAAATTGGTCAAAATTAAGACCTAGAAGCTTGAAAAGAGCATTTTTATGCAATTTGAGCTCGAAAACTTGAAAAATGATCAAAATTAAGAGTAGAAGCTTGAATTTTTTGAAAAAAACTCGAAAATTAGTGATTTACCCCAAAATGATTCTGAATTAGACTAAGTTAGGTTTTGTTCTCAAAAATGCTCGTAATGAGCATTTTTAGCTTGAAAACCTAAAATTTGGTCAAAATTGATAATAGAAGCGTGGATTTTTGAATTTTAAATAAAATCTCATTTTTTCTCTGATTTTTTACCCCAAAATCCAATTTTTCATGAAAAAAAATCAGCAGGCATCGGGATTTGAACCACACCTGACGAGACGTGTCCAAAATGGACACTGTACATTTTTTTCAAAAGTCACACTGCATTTTTTTCGAAAAAAAACTTTGTTTCCTTTTCATCAACATTTAACTTGGGGAAATAAATGCAAATTTAGTTCAGTGGTAGGCCATTTTGCTAGTGTTCAGAAGGCCCAGGTTCGAATCTTCATTCGAGCTAACTTTTTTTTTATTTTTTCCCAACTTCAAAATCAACTTCAGATTGCGAATTTTTCGAAGTTTCTCGGTGAAAATCAACTCAGCAGACTTTGTTTTAGTGTGGTAACATAATGTGCAGTGTGGAATTTACGTGACTGCTTAGCAAACCATAGTGTCACTGAAATTTCAAAAAAATTGACTTTCTATGAAAAAACTTCAAATTCCACACTGCACATGGGTAAATTCAAAAACTACGCTTAAAAATACACCAACTTTCTGAATATACCAACCCTTGATATGTGCTCGAAAAAAAATGCCGTCCGATTCTTTGTAATGTCCATATTTACCATCAAAATGGACACTTCAAAATAACAGCGAAATAGGGCATTTCCACACTGCACTCATGGTGTTCCACACTGCCTATGACCTTAGCAATCTATTGGAAAAAAATCAACTATATCCGTTAAGCCTAAGCTTAGTTATCCTAACTTCAAATTTTGAGCAACGTTGCAACGCATTCGTTTGAAAACAGTTTCCTTTCCACCAACATTTTCCCCTCGGGAGAAAAAAGAGATGTGGCCGAGAGGATAGCATTTTAGACTGGCGAGCATGAGACCAGGGTTCGAATCCTCTTGCCCGCGGACTTTTTTTTTTCAAAAACTTGAAAATTTCACGCTGCACATTTTTTTTTTTGAAAAAAATTTTCACACTGCACAAAAAATTTGGGACACTCTCTCGTCAGGTGTGATTTGAACCCGTGACCTTCTGATTGAAAATTTATCGAAAATTCCAAAAATTTTCTCAAATTTTATCAAAATTTTGGGCTTTTCGTGAATTTCGACAATTTTTGCAGATTTGTTCTGATGGACGGCGATATGGTTTATACTCGCTCCAAATTGAATTCACTTCTCGAAGGTCGACCATGTCAAAATGATGAAGATTGTCGAATTGGCGATTGTACATCAAGATGTACTGCAAATTTGACATGTTCACAAAGATCGAATGGAAATTTGGAGGTTTGTGGGAGTGAATTTGAGTTAGACGAACTCTGAAGTTTTTTTCAAAAGTCAAAATTTCCCAAGCAATATGGGTGTCTAAAATCGTGATTTGAGCTAACTAAAAAGATCCAGATGATCTTGAAGCCTAGAAAATCCCCTTCAGCCAAGATCTGAAAATTCTAGAGCTTCAGATAGGCTTTGAAGAAAAGAATTTTCCTAAAACCAGTCATATTTGATCTCAAAATGCTCCAAAATTTCCAGGTTTTCTGCGAAAAACTCGTCAACAAACTATTCAACAACAATTGGTCGAAAAACAACAAATACCTAACAGCATGCCGTGACACTGGCCGAAATATCACACAAAGGCTCAATGAGCTACGACTAGCCTGGTCCTGGAATTTGTCCGATGTTTAGGCCACGCCCCCATTTTTTTTTCATTGGTGCTTTTCGCTTCGGGTTCATGTATTTTCTATTGCTCCGTGTTCTGTTTTTTTTCGAATTTCTTTAATTTTCCTTCCCAAACCTCCAGTCTTTTTCGAAATTTACGGGTTTTTTCCTCTTAATAAAATTATTTTATATATATATTTAAATTTAAAGGTGCAAAGTGAAATGGTCTCGACGCGAGATTACACAAAAATATATTATTATGAATTTTTGGCGCGAAAATTATGCTCTACTCCTCCAATTTTCCGTCCTCATCCAAAAACGAGCCCATCGCGCCCAAATATCCTTCGTGTTTCAGGAATAGCGCGTCGGTTTGTCCCTTTAAAAATCAATAGTTTTTGGGATTACTGTAGATTTGAGTACTGTACCTTGCTCCAGAAATTGATGGCAAAGGTTAGGGTTCGCATGGTGATGGGATCTTGGCGGATGAAGTAGCCGCCGAAATATATTCGCCGTAGATTGTAGCGGGTACCGTATAGCATGGCCATCTGGAAGATTACGGTAGGGGGTACTGTAGGGGGGCGGGGGGGCGGAGCTTAGGTGAAATTTTCAAATTTTTCAGGAAACCAAGGAAATATGGGTGTCTAAATTCATCATTTTACAAGCTGATAATGAAAAACAGGGTTTAGGGTAGTGTAGGATTACGGTAGGCCCAGGGTACTGTAGAAAATTGAATTTTCAAGTAAACTAGGGCAATATGGGTGTCTAAAATCGTCATTTTTCAAGCTGATAATGAAAAACAGGGTTTAGGGTACTGTAGGATTACGGTAGGGCCAGGGTACTGTAGATGAAGAGCTAATTTCCGTAATTCTTCAAAAATAGGCTTTCGGGGTATCAAAATGCTCCAAATTTCATGATTTTCAGAATCCACGTGGTTTCCAGGCCCGAAAATTGTCTCTAGGCCTAATTTCAGGGCTTAGTCTAACTCCAGGCTTCCAGGATATCAAAATGCTCCAAATTTCATTATTTTCAGAATCCACGTGGTTTCCAGGCCCGAAAATGAGCCCAAAACCCGCTTACCTGTCCAATATTATTACTAATCATCAAAAGAAGACTTTTCGCAATATCCTCGGCTTTATGATTTTTCGACGTGGCTCCGCCATATGTGCTACACTGAAAATTATCGATTTTCAGTATAAATAGAGCAAATTTCAAGAGTTGGACTAACTTTAGCCAATGAACCGGCAATCAAATCGGCTTTCAGGTTCAATTCATCATAGGCTCCACCATAAATATCGCACACCAATTTGTCGACGTTTCGATGGTCTCCGCGATTGGCGAGTTCGAGTAACTCGTCGAAAGCTGGAAAATTTGAATTTTTGAGGGGATTTGGAGCTTTTTGAATGTAAATTTCGGTAGATTCAGATTTTTGAGGGCTCAAAACTTCAGATCTAGATTTGGAGAAATTTCTAGGCTTCCAAACCACGTGGAACTTCTTAGTTAGCTCAAATCCCGAATTTAGACACCCATATTGCTCAGGTTATCTTGAATTTTCAAAAAATCTGAAATTTTCAGAAAATTTTCAGATCTTGGCTGAAAATTCAATTTCAAGCTCCGAAACCACATGGATCTTCTTAGTTAGCATAAATCCCGAATTTTGACACCCATATTGCTCAGGGTATCTCAAATTTTTGAAAAAGCTGAAAATTTCAGATCTAGGCTGAACATTCAATTCCAGGCTCCGAAACCACGTGGATCTTCTTAGTTAGCTCAAATCCCGAATTTAGACACCCATATTGCTCAGGTTATCTTGAACTTTTGAAAAATCTGAAATTTTCAGATTTTGCTCAAAATTCAATTCCAGGCTCTGAAACCACGTGGATCTTATTAGTTAACTCAAATCCCGATTTTAGACACCCATATTGCTCAGGTTATCTCAAATTTTTGAAAAATCTGAAATTTTCAGATTTTTCAAAAATCCAATATAACCTGAGCAATATGGGTGTCTAAAATCATGATTTAGGCTAACTAAGACAATCCACGTGGTTTGGAAGTCTGAAATTGAATTTCAGATTGATTTCTGATGTTTTTGAGCATAATCGGACATCTTTGGTGTCAAAATGCGTCAAATTTCGAGCTGATTGTGATTTTCAGCAAAATTTTCAGATAAAACTAACTTTTAGCCGGTGTTAGCATACTTCCCAATCCCATAAATGTTCCGCCACCCATCGAACTTCCACCAACTCGTTCATAACTATCAGGTGAATCAACCTGCAAGATTTTCGGGATTTTCAGATATTTTGGCTGAAAATCTGGGATTTACCTTCAAAATACTGATACCGGTTCCGATATTGACCAACAAAAATGGGTAGATCAAATCTTGTGCGATGGGGCGATATTGGAATCTGAAAATTTGGGATTTTGAGAGATTTTTAGCTGAAATTTTCAGATTTTTCATTAAAAATTAATTTTAGCTTAAATTTTGAGCCCAAATTCAAAAAAATCGATTTTTGAGTAAATTTGTTCAATATTTCAGCCTGTAATTGATTTCAGGTCATTTTTCAGCAGATTTTCAGTGAAAATTTCAATTTCAGCTCAATTTTTCAGAAATTTTCTGATTTTCCGTGTAAAAATTGATTTTTAGCTCAATTTTCCCAAAATTTCATCCTGGATTCAATTTTAGGTTAATTTAGTCAAAATTGTTTCTGAAAATCAATTTTCAGCTGGGAATTCGGATTTTTCAGATCATTTTCCCTCAAATTTTCAATTTTTTCATTAAAAATTGTTTTTTAGCTTAAATTTTGAGCGTAATTTCAGAAAAATCGATTTTTGAGTAATTTTGTTGAATATTTCAGCGTGTATTTAATTGCAGGTCATTTTTCACCAGATTTTCAGCGAAAACTTTAATTTCAGATCAATTTTTCTGAATTTTCAGCCTGTAATTCACATGAGGTCAATTTTTAACATATTCTCAGTCTAAAACTCAATTTTTCTGAAATTTTCAGATTTTCAGATCAAATTTCAAGCCAAAACCCATTTTTTCTCAAAAAACTCGAATTCTAGCTCATTTTTCCCTCAAATTTTCAGATTTCCCAGTCAACAATCAATAAATCCTCACTTATTAATTCCAATCGCATCATGATGATAGGTGAACGATTCATCAACATTGTTATTCAACAAAAAATTGCTTCCATAAATCAGCGATCGCATTTCATCAGTTCTTTGAATTCTGCAAATAAAATTTCAAATTTTCAGCTAAATTTCTGTGATTTTGTGAAAATCCAAGAATTTTGAATCAAAATTCGGCGATTTTCATGAAAAATCAATAGAAACCCTACTTGACTCCCAATTCTTTTCGTATAATTTCTGCAAATTTATAGGATCCACCTCCTGTGCAATGAATCACATCTTCTGGTGTTCGATCAAGCCAATTCTGCAAAATTTTCAGATTTTTGCTGAAAATCCTGAATCCCCTTCTAATTTTCATCAATTCTAAGCACTTCCAGCTTCTAAATCTCGAAAAATAACCCTAGAACTCAAGAAAAAGCAATTTTCGAACAATTTCGAAACTTGTCCGGGAGAACTACACGGGTGTGTCATGGCGGAGTGTCGTTGTTTTTTTTTATTTTCACTAGTTTTTCAAGGGAAAACTTTGTTCTAGGCTAATTTTTCGAGCTGAGAACGATGCGAATATTGATTTTTCACAGTTTTCAAGTCTAAGTTCAAATTTCGCTGCTGAAAAATGTGAAAAACCACCCACATTTTGCAAAAACTCAATAAATTCGTCCATTTGTGTGAATTTCTTGAAATTCACCAAAATCTTTTTTCCATCATCATATTTGAATATTCGTGTAGTTGCGTCTTCGGGTAGATCTTCATCTTCACAAACTGATGAATATACAACTTTGATGAGGGTCCCGCCTGGAACGAAACATACAGTAGTTTTTTTGGCGCGAAAATTTTAATAGATCAAATTTTGACGAAAAATTCAGAAATCTCACCAATATCAACTGCAACTCGACTTCTCGTCCTGAATTTCGAGAATTTCTCATTGGCCGGCAAAACCACGTAGGGTGTTTTTTGGACTTTTTCAATTTGAATCGGTTGGAGAGCGCGAGGCGAGTTTGAGACACTTCCAGTCGCCGAATCGACCCGTCTGAAAATTTTTTTGGGGTTTTTTGAAGGCTTCCAGTGAAAAAATCACGAAAAATAAGCCTAAGTTCGAAAAAACCGATTTCTCATGATAATTAGCGCAAACTTCCAGATTTTCTTTGAAAATCTTGAATCCCCTACTAATTTTCATAAATTCTAACCATTTCCAACTTCAAAATCACAAAAAATAACCCTAGAACCCAAGAAAAAACAAAAAATGACAATGTTTGAAAAATTTTCAAACTTGTCCGGGAGAACTACACGGAGGCGTCATTGCGGAGTATCGTTGTTTTTTTTTTAGATTTTCAAAAGTTTTAAAGGGCAAACTTGGTTCTAGGCTAATTTTTCGAGCTGGGAACAATAAAACTAATGATTTTATCAGATTCCTAAGCCTAAGCCCCAAATTTCAGGCCCAAAAAACTTAGGCCAACTCACTTCAGCTTCGATGACAACAACAATTCATCCATAACTTTGTTGTTCTCCTCGTCGCTCGACGAAAAAGTCTGGAAACAAATTATTTTTCAAATTTTTCAAATTTTCGCGGGCTACCGTACCTTGAATATTCCAGCCGGGACCTTCTCTTTTTTCGGGCGGCGCCGCAAAAATCGCCGGGGTACTGTAGTGCTTGTCGTTGTGTGACCCATTTCAGAAAACGGAGAAAAAACTTGAAAAATTTGGAGATATTTTGCAAAATAGTACGGTAACTATTTGAGAAAAATAAGAGAAAAAGAAGTACGGTAGGTTTAAAGGAACATGTTTATAATAAGAACAACAAAAATAACAGATTTTAACCAAAAAATTTCAGATGTTGCCACGTGGATTTTCGGGGGGCGCTGAAATTGCAGAATTTTTCAGAGATTTTTGATTTTTGACTGAAAATTCGGGAATTTTTAAGGCGGGTTGCAAAACCGGTCAAAAAGTACACACCGTGTGTACTTTTATTTTTTTTGGGCGCGAAAAAATAAATTGCGAAAATGTGTGATCTTAGAAGTTTGATTTTTGATAAGAACTTCGAGGTTTTAGGATTTTTTTGGAAGAAAAAATGAGGAAAAAATGGGCGGAGCTTAGGTTTTGCAAGTCTGGCACATTTTTTATTGAATTTGAAATTTTTTTGTTTAAAAAAAAGGGGGCGGAGCTCAGATTTTCACCTATTTCTACTTTTAGGTTTAAAGAGGGCGGAGCTTAGAAATGCAAGTCTGGCACACTTTTTCTAGCTGTCTAATTCCTCTCCATCTCTAACCTTTTAGCTAGCTTCTCTAACACCCTCCACATTTCTAGTGATATCTAACATTCTCTAGAAAAAAATGGGCGGAGCCTAAAATATGCAAGTCTGGCACACTTTTTTTCTAGTGTTTATTTTTGGTTCAACAATAAAATCACTAGAACTTCAGACAAAAAGTGGGCGGAGTTTCGATATTTGAAAATGCAAGTCTGGCACACTTTTTTCAGCTCATATTTGGTCGAAAAAATCACTAGAACTTCAGAAAAAAAATGGGCGGAGCATAAAATATGCAAGTCTGGCACACTTTTTCCAAATGAATTCTGCAAGTCTGGCACACTTTTTTAAGCTCATATTTGGTCGAAAAAATCACTAGAACTTCAGAAAAAAAAATGGGCGGAGCTTAAATATTTGAAAATGCAAGTCTGGCACACTTTTTCCAAGCAAAAAACGCTTCAAACAAAATTGTGAAAATGACAAAAACACAGAAAACAAACATTTTAATAGAGCAAAGCAAAAATGGGCCGATCAGGCGATGATAAAAATATTTTCTTAACAAAAAAAATTGAGCAAATTGTGCATGTGAATAAAAAATGCACCTTTTTATATAGGCCAGCCAGAAAAATTGTGAGTGATTTTGAGATAAGACAAAATTTTGGGGTGTTTGCAATTTTTTTTTGTGTTGTTTAGTTAGTTTTTATGGGGTGTTCTTTGGTTTTTGGGGAAAAATGAAAGAAAAACTGTGCCAGGATTGCAAAATTGACCTCCAGAAAGTGTGCCAGGCTTGCATAAGAAAATCTAGGCTCCGCTCATTTTCCAGACCAAAATTTCAGCTCAAAAAAAGCGTGCCAGGCTTGCAGAAATCTAAGCTCCGCCCCTTTTCAACTGTTGTTAGAGATCACTGGATTTTGAGAGAGTGGCTAGACAGTTAGAGAAATAATAGATACTACTAGAAATGTGAAGGGTGTTAGAGAAGCTAGAGGGGTTAGAGACGCAGAGGAACTAGATAGCTAGAGAACTGAATATGAGCTAGAAAAAGTGTGCCAGGCTTGCATAAGCTCCGCCTCTTTTCTTGTAATTCCAATTTTCTATGGGATAAAAACTGTGCCAGGCTTGCAGAAATCTAAGCCACGCCCCTTTTTTGATAGTTTTCCCGCCCAAAAAAGCGTGCCAGGCTTGCAGAAAATGCACACAGTTCTTTGGTGGTTTTTTGGATGATAAAAATCACAATTTGGAACTTCTCAGGTGATTTTCGCATTATTTTTTTTTGTTGATAAAAAAACATTTTTTTTTGGTGAAATTGATCTTTGGGTTGATTTTTTTGTGATTTCAAGGCTTTTCCGGGCTTTTGGGACTAAATTTAGGCTCAAGGAGAAATATAGATCAAAGCCTAGATTCACTCTTAACAGGCCCTAAAACCAGCCTATTTCAGGTTTGAAAAATTAGGCTTCTGGGCTTCTAGACTCAAAAAATTATCGATTTATCTTCGAATTTTTATAAAAAATCACAAATTTTATCAATTTTCCGGAAAATCGCAAAAATTGCCACGTCATAGGTCAAATTTCAGGATTATTTTCATTTTGAGAATTTAGTCACAGGCTTCTAGACCTCAAATATAGACTTCCGGGCCATTTTAGGCCCAAATCTAGGCGTCTGGACCAAAAAATCACATTTCGCCACGTCACAGCTCAAAATTTCCCGAATTTTCAGTCAAAACTTTTTTGAAAGCATAAAATTACCTCAAAATCGTCTAGTCGGCGGCGGACTTCTCGATTTCCAGCAGCCACGTTCAAATCTGAAATTAATTTCAGATTGGAAAATCGAAAAATCAATAGAAAATCGTAATTTTTATTATCAATCTCAAAACAAAAATATTGTTTTTTGACAAAAAAATGTTTTTTTGATCGAAAAAAAATCGATTTTTGGTCAAATTTTAGGCAAAAAATGGATTTTGCCGAGAAAAAAAACCAGATTTTATATGAGATTTCGGAAAGATTTGTAGCCTAGAAAATGTGATTTTCAATCATTTTTTGATCAGAAAATTGGATTTTCTGATGATTTCTAGTTTGTAGGCTAGAAAATGTGATTTTTTGATGAAAAAATCAGGAAGTTCAGATAAAAACTATCGATTTTCAGCATTTTCAGCTAGAAAATCGTGATTTTCAGCATTTTTTGACCCAAAAATCACGAATTTCATGATTTTTAGCTCAAAATTGTTCAATTTTCATGAATTTAACATTAAAAAATGGCTGAAAATCAATAATTTCATCGAAATTCAGTTCACAATAAATTTTACATTTTCTATATCGAAAATTTCACGATTTTCAGCATTTTTCAGCCAGAAAATCTGAAAATTTCACAAGTTTCATCAATTTTTGAACTTTCCATCTCAAAATTTCGCAATTTTCACGGGGAAAACTGGATTTTCAATAGAAATTTCAAATTTTTCCCATTTCCCACCGTCTTTCCATCGCCAAAAATGGAGGTGGTGTGATGAATGGCGGAATTCTTCTTGGATCTCTTTGAGGAACACCAAAAGGTGAGATGCGATGTTGTGGGTGAAGATTGTGATGGCGAATTTGAGGAGAGGAATGAGAATGTGGAAGAGAAGGTGGTGGAGTGGAGAATTGCTGGAAATTCGGGATTTTTTGGGTGGAAAAATCAATAAATTTGGACAATTTTGAGCCGAAAATCATGAAATTAGGTATATTTGATTGATTTTTGAATGAATTTCGTTGGAATCGATGTTTTAGATCTGAATTCATAGATGTTAGAGAATCTGGAGATTTTAGAACTGAAAAAGTTGCTTTTCAGGCATTTTAAATGAAAAATTCATGAAAATTGGACAATTTTGAGCAGGAAATCATGAAAATCGCAAGTTTCAAGCATTTTTTGACTAAATTTTGAGCGAGAGATTTTTTAATGAAAAATTCATGAAAATTGGACAATTTTGAGCCGAAAATCATGAAAATTGGAAATTATAAGCATTTGTTTCTGAATTTCAATGAAAATCCGGATTTCTAGCCATTTTTATTGAAAAATTCATAAAAATTGGACAAATTTTGACACTTTGAGCTGGTTTTTTTCTGACAAAAATTTGGGACCCGAAAAAATACGTTTCAAAAATTCTACAAATATTTTGTTGCTCAAAATGTTTTGTTTTTGTGATATTGGGCGTAGGAAGTTTAAAATTTATAATTTTTAGCTGAAAATGACGTGGAAGAAATTTTGTCACATATTTAGTTCAAAAAGTGATCAAAGTTCTCACAACTACATTCAAAAACCTGTTTTTCCTGTGGGAAATATGATTTTTAACCTAAAATTTGTGTTTTTTCGGTCGAAAATCATGTTTTCTAGGCACCAGTTCCAAATTTTGATCAAAAACTGGTTTTAAAAAATCAGATTTTCGATTTTCTCTTATTTTTCTGGACAATTTTTCTTTGATCTCAGCAATTTTGAAAATTTTTTATCAAATTTCCGCATTTAGATAAGGGAACAAAGAAACTAGGGTTCCTAGGTACAAAGAAATGCTTTTTTGACAATTTTTTCGCCCAAAAATCACTCACCGACGGTATTCCGATCAAATGTGGCGGTGGTGCGCGGAAATTGGGCGGCGGTTTTGAAGTATCCGGTTGGTCCGAGAATGTGGCGGTGATTTTGGCTTTGAGTTCATCGGGAGATAGTAGATTTTCGAATTCTGAACCTGAAAATCGAATGGGATAGAGTGACAGATCGTGAAATTTTGTCTAGTACACAATTTTTAGTAAAATTTTAGTCAAAACCTAGGTTAGCTTATAAATTCACATGGAAAAAAATAAAACATTTTTTGCTGCTGTGCAGTGTTTGCAGATTCAAATACGCAGGCGGAAAAGGGGTGAGAGACGCAGAAGAATGTTCTAGAATGCGAACATTTTTCAAAGGAAAAAAAAAGTGCGCCGCAAAATTGCAGTTTTGAGAGAGAAAAAGAGGGCGGAGTCGAGGGTCAGCGTGCGGTCAGAGGGTTTTGGTCGTAATTTCGCGTCTAAAGCAAATTTTTCTCATTTTTTTCTATGTGTAAATTTCATCAATTTTAACCGAAAAATCACCCTAAAACGCGATTTTCCCATTTTCAACCATAAATAGGTCAAAATTAAGGTTTTTTCCTGAAAATCCTAATTTCCCTACTATTTCTCATCAATTCTAACCACTCCTACCTCCAAAATCACAAAAAATAACCCTAGAACCCAAGAAAACCGGAAAAATGACAATTTTTGAAAAATTTTCAAACTTGTCCGGGAGAACTACACGGAGGCGTCATTGCGGAGTGTCGTTGCTTTACTTTTTTTTTAGAAGGTTTTTTTGGTTTTAGGGTCATTTTTCGAGGTAGGAACGATGGAATTATGGATTTTCTGTGATTCAGAAGGCAATCTTCGGATTTTCATCAATTCCAGGTCAATTTTGACGGAAAATAACGGTTTTTAGGTCAAAATCCAGGGTTTTCAATGAATTTTGCCTCAAAATCACCAAATTTCTCAAATCCTCACCCTCAATCCCGTGTTTCTCCTTCAAAACCTCCTTGCATTCATCCAAAAGTGCGCGACATTGTTGGCTTTCAATCTCGAAACATTCTTCCAATATTTTGAATTGTTGTTTTTTGGATTCAAGTAGAGCGATGAAGGATTTCTCGAATTCCATGGCTGTTTTGATGGCGGCGCGAAGTTCACGGTCATTCATTTGAAGATTCTGGAATTTTGAGATTTTCAGCTGATTTTGGCCTAGATTCAGAATTTTTGGTTCAAAAAATGATTTTTGAGCATTTTTTCGCGCAAAAACCTTCCCCAGGCTCAATTTTCGGCGGCAAATTCAAATTTCGCACCCAAATCCCACCAAAACCACTCACACATCCTTTATGCATCAAAATTTCGGCACTTCTTCGCAATCTTCCATAATCCAAAGGCACCGACGCATTTTTCGGCGGTTGTAGAATTGGCTCGACTGGTGGTGGGCGGAGTGGCTGAAAATTTCAGATTTTTTGAATTTTGGCGGGAAAAATTGGAGATTTTGGTGAAAAAATGACTGAAATCGGATAAAAATGAAGTTTTTTAATGAAAAATCCGAAAAAAAATTTGAATTTGGCGCCTACTACAGTCAATTTTAGCGCGAAAATTTTGAAATTCAAAAAATATACCATTCCTAGGCTGAAAGTTGAAGAAACTTGCCGAAAATCGGGAAAAAAATGTGGCAAAGTAGGAAAAAAAATTGGTGGAGCGAGCAAGCGCGCTCCACCGAACAAGTCACATTTTTCCACGATTTTGGGCCTTGCTGGGTGAAACACCGTGAATATTCGGAATTTTTTGATGAAATTTTGAATTTTGGAGCATTTCTAACCAAAATTTCATAAGAAATTCGATTTTTAGCTCAATTTTTATTGAAAAATTTGAAATTTTCAGCCGAATTGCATTTCTAAACAATGCAAATATCGATTTTTGTCAAATGAAAATTCGAAAAAAACATTTTTTGAAGGATAAAAATGAGGTGAGTGGAAAAGTATTTCAAGGTCAAAATTTTCTGATAGAAATCTACAAATCTCTGGGTTTTGGGGAAAAATGGGAAAAATCACGAAATTTTGAGTGGAAAATTCGATTTTGCATCGAAAATCTGAGAAAAAACCTCATTTTTTACTTGAAAAATCGCATTTTTAGCAGATTTCAGTCAATTTTCATGTGAAAATCTGAATTTTCAGCCAAATTCTATGAAAAAATTAATTTTTTTTCAATTTTCAAAGTTTGGCCCCAAAAACCCCACTTCTAGACCTATTTTTGGAGCCAAATTCAAAATTTCCACTGAAAAAATCTGAAAGTTTTCAGGAGCGCCAAAAAGTGCTAAAATTTCACATTCTCAAATGTAAGTTCCTTTTTTTCTTTAAAAAATCGCGCAAAAATCCCATTTTTTCAGGCCAAAAAAATAAATATCGAAAAGAAATTGTAGAAAAATGTCAAAACCCAAACTGTTCTGCGGACTGAGATCATAAATTATGTAGAAAAAAATAAAGTAAGTTTTTTTTTTAATTTCGATTTAAAAAAATCTGGAAATTTTCAGATACCGGATCTATATTCTGGAACTTCTTTATCAAATTTCAAAAATTAAATTTAGTGAGTTTCTGAGCCAAAAAATTGGATTTTTCTTTAATTTTTCATCAAAAATCTGAAAATTTCAGATTCTCTATGCACAGGGAGATAACCAGGTCAAAAATATGAAAGGAATTTTGAGGAGCTTTGTCCTGAACAAATTAGTACCCAAAAAATGTATGTTTTCCAATTAAAAAAATCCTTCAAAAATTAATTTTTGTTTAGATTTCAAAAATCAATACCGGATCTATATTCTGGAACTTCTATATCAATTTCACAAAAAAAATTGCGGATGGAAATCATACTCAATCTATCAACCAGGTGAGCTTTTAAAGATTTTTTCCTAATTTTTTTAAATGAAAAAAATTTAATTTAATTTCTAAAAATTCCAGATACGTGGAAAATTGGAATTTTTAGCAATCGTATCAGGAGATGTGCTATCGATAAAAAAATCTTTCAAAAATTAATTTTTGCTCAGAATTTACAAATCAATAATTACTGGATCTATATTCTGGAACTATTTTATAATCGAAAATTAAATGAAAAATGTGAGTTTCTGAGCCAAAAAAGTCAGATTTTTCATCAATTTTTGACTGAAAAATCCAATTTTCGTTCATTTCCAATTGAAAATCTTGAATTTTCAGATAAAATCTTCAAAACACCACGCTCAATGATGAGAAATAGTGAGTTTATAAATCAAAAATTGAAATTTTTATACAATTTTTCTCTGAAAAATCGGAATTTTCCTAATTTTAAATTTTCAGGACCAAAAAAAAAGTTCGGAAAATTCACAGATCATGGCAATTAAACAGGGTCACAATGTAAGTTTTCCCATCAAAAAATCCTTCAAAAATTGTTTTTTGTTCAGAATTTTCAAATCAATGAATACCGGATCTATATTCTGGAACTTCTATATCAATTTCAAAAATTGAACGGAAAATTTTTGGCTCAAAACTGCTCCAAAATTCAAATTTTTCAGAAAAAAACGAAAACGCAAAAAAATTTTTTTGCTAATAATAAAATTAATTTTTAAAAGTTTGAAAATTATTTTTCCTTATTTTTCAGGGAAAATTCACAGGAATGACTCACAAAATTGATAAAAATAATTAAATTATTCTAATTTCCCCCATAAAATCCTCGAAATTTCTCAATTTTCATCAAAACCATGAAATTTCTCCTGATTTTCATATTATTTTCAATTGTTCTCCAAATTTTTGGCCAAGAGTGAGTTAAAATTCCAAAAATTTGTTCAAAATTTTTAAAGATTTCAGGTCGGAAGGTTTTGCGATTCGCGTGAAACCTGAGCCAAAATTTGAGCTCGAAGCTCAAAATTCGGAGAAAAATCAGAAAATCGAGAGAAAATCTGGAAATTTTGAGGAAAAATTGGGCGAGAATGGAAAGGATATAATTGTTCGAGCTGAGCGAATGGATATTTGAAGAGAAAAATTTGAATTTTGCGATTTTTTGGGTGGGAAAATGAAGTTTTTTGGGAAAATTGACTTCAAATTCGATTTTTTCATGAAATTTTCAATATTTACAGTCAAAAATCTGGAAAAAATTTGAAACTGTAAATTTTTTGTAGCAGAAAAAATTGACCTTGAATTTTTGCCGCCAAAATCGCGGGGTACTGTATTTTAGGCTGTTCTAGAATACTGTAGCTCAAATTGAATTTTTAAATGATTTTAGCACAACTTTCGGGCCGAAAACCCTAGCCTACTGTATTTTTCAAATTTTAATTTTTTTTTAAATTTCAAATTTTTCCCGCCCAAAAACAACTCACCTCAAATTCCAGCTCATCTCCCGAAAACTCTCCATCTTCCGACATTTTTCCAGCTGAAAAAATCCCAAAATCTGAAATTTCTAATCTGAAAAAATATGCTCAAAAAGGTGGATGAAACTTGGTGGGGCTCAAAAAATCACAATTTTTGTGGTTAAAATATTTATTCGGATAAAAATAATAATAGTGGGAGAGAAGAAGCTCATCAGATGAACTACAGTAGGAAAAATTGGTCTCGAAAAGAAAAAAGAACAGAAAAAAAGCGCAAAATAACAAAATACACACACAAAATCAAAAGAAAAACAGCTCAAAATGGGGGCGGGAAAATCGAAAAAATAAGAAGCCAGATTAATTGCAAAGAGGCCCGGCTACTGTAGATTAAAGGGACATGGTGAGACATAAGGTCTCGTAGCGATGTTGAACCAGGTGAGAAGTGGAGATGGGATTTGAGAGAAGATCTGAAATTTAAAATTGGGCTAATTTTGGCTGAAATTTTCAAAATTTTCCAAAAAAAAGTCCCCGGAAAAATACGTTTCAAAATTTTGAAATAGAAAAATTCGATTTCTAAAGTTACCGGCGTGAAAAACGTGGAATATTCTGAATTTTGAGCTGAAAATTCAGGATTTCTAGGTTTCTGAGCTCAAAAATCATAAAAATTCCAATTTTTCTTATCCTAGACCCAGAAAATCCTATTTTTCAGCTCCCCGGATCAAAATTCACTGAAAATATTCAATTTTTCTTCTCCTGAGCATGAAATATGCCAAATTCCCAGTTTTTCTAGTCCTAGGTCCGAAAAATTCAATTTTCTTTAGAGATCCCTCAAAATTTCCATGCGAACACCAAAAAACTTTCATCCATATATTTCCAATTTTCCCAGCGCCAACAACAACAAAAAACCCATTAAATTCGCCTATTTTCCTCTCATTTTCCCCTCTTTTTTTCGCTTTTCACATCAAAATTCATATAATTAAAAAGAGGAGCAAAAAAGGGGAAAAAGGCCTTCAATTATCCGCCAATTACCATTTTCGCATCCATTTTTTTTGGGCTCAAAAAAAGAGCATTTTCGTTGTTTATAGTAAAAGAGAAGAGTTAGGTCAACTTGTTTTTTTTGGGCAGAAAAAAAAAACGTAATTTTTTGCTGGCTGGGTAATAAAAGAGCACCAGATGCTCTTTTTGGATATGGCATAAATAAAAAACAAAAGGATGGGTTTTGGATTACTGTAAAACTATGGAAATTTGAATTTTTGGGCTGAAATTTTGGAATTTTCAGATTTCTCATGGTCCTAGAGCTCTGAAGCTTAAAGTGTGGCTCAAAACTTCAGATTTTGATAGAAATCTCGATTTTTATGGTTTCATAGCTTCTGGACTTCAAAATTATACTTTTCTAGTTGAAAAATCTGAAAATTGCAGTTTTAAGGTCTGAAAATAATCAAAATTTAGTGCCCGGCGGAATTTAGCACAAAAATTACAAAATTTTCGACTAACAACGGTCCAAAGCCCAAATTTTGAGTTTATGACTGTAAAAAAGCTTTTTTCCTGGGTGATTTCGAGCTAAAAATGTTCTACGACCGAAAATTTTCAATTTCCAGCTGAAAAATTGTTTCAGGAACATTTCTGACCCACAAATTCCTATTTTTCAGCTCAAAAATGCTCTAGGACCGAAATTTTCAAATTTCAAGTTCAAAGATCGTGTGAAAACTCTCTTTGAGCCAAAAATTCCAGATTTTCAGCTCAAATTTCACTATTTCCCCTCAAAAACCCCCAAATTCCCCACTATTTACTCATCCCGATCCAGTTTTCAGTCAAATGCAAAAACACTTTAGCCGCCAGTGGCCACTTTATTATTATTTTTCAAATAAATACCACCCCTAACAAAAATTGTTATTACTACTACAATATAAATAATAAAAAGTCTGCTCTTTTCTGTGTCTGTTAGTAGAGAAAATATCCGATGAGCAAATAAATACTAGTAAATGCTCAATTGAGCATGACTAACACACAGTACTATTATTATTATTATTATTATAAAATACTGTTATTATTGTACTTTGAATGAAAAAAAGAATATTTGTTTAGGGCGGCTGGCTCTGGACTTAGCCTAACTCAACTAAGTTAGATAAATTCTAGTTTTCAAGTTCTAGACTCAAAATACTGAAAATTTTAGATTCTCAACTTCCAGACCGAAAAAATCCTCTACTTTCAATTTTAAAGGCCAAAATTCATTTTAAGTTAGGCCAAGTCTGGACTAAGCCTAAATTAGTTACATTTTGTAAAACAATTTTCCGGTAAATATTCGAAATTAGAATCAATTCGACAAAAAAATCTTCAAAATATATCAAAATTTTGAAACGTATTTTTCGCGGGTAAAAATACTTTTTGAACTTTTTTTTTTGATTTTTGGCGGCCAAAAATCAAAAAAAAAAAAAAAAAAAACCAAAATTTGGCCTCAAAAATTATTGCCACGTGGATTTCTTGCAGAAAATTTCAATTTTTCTTGCAGAAAATTTCAAGAAAACGTATTTTTGAGCCAAATTTTAGAAATTTCCCATAAAAATGCTCCAAATTTCCCCAAAAAGCCAATTTTTAAGATTACGAATCTCAAAACCCCGCCATAAATCAAAACTAACCAAAAAAAAAAATTGAATCCTCGTCGAAAAATCGCGCAAATCCACCAGCTTCTGGCCACCAACTCAACACCATTTTTCAAGTTTTTGTGAAAAAAAATGGGATAAAAAATCGGTTTGAGATACCGGAAAATCGAAATTTTTTGGGGGGATTTTTGAAATTTTTTTTGAAAAAAAAGCGAGAAAAAAAAGAAGAGACTATTGGAATGGACAATTTTTCAGGTGAGATTTTCCGGAAAAAAAATTTGGGGGTTGAAAAAATGTGGTGGCCTCTAATTGGCAGCAACAGCGGCTGGAGCACTGGTTTCGACCTGAAATTAATTTTGGGTTAGAAAAGAGCATTTTTCATGATTTTCAGCTCAAAAAGAGCCAAATTTCACAAATTTCAGCTCATAAAGAGCCAAATTTCAAAAATTCACCTTGACCGCAACCGGTTCCTCGACACTTTCCGCAGCTGGTTCCGCAGCGGCTTCTCCGTCTTTGGCGGCTTCGCCTTCAGCTGGAGCAGCGGCATTTTCGCCTTCTTTCGCCTCTTCGGTGACTGGTTGACGGTTTCTCTGAAAAAAATTGAGGTTGGGAGATTTTCAGATGAAAATTTCAGATTTTTCAGTGAAATTCAGAATATTGAGCATTTTTTCATATCAAAATGCTCCAAATTCACTCAAAAATTCAAATTTTCAGCTGAAAACTCAAATTTCTGAGCAGAACTCCTCAATTTTTAGTAAGAAGATATAAGATTCATTAAAAATCATTTTAAAAAATCTAAATTTCCAGCCAAAAATCCAATTTATCACGAAATGCTCCAAATTTGCTCAAAACTCAAATTTTGGGTCGATTTTCATGGTTTTCACTTTGAAATGACCCTAAAACTCGATGTTGGTCAAAAATTCAAATTTCCGATTGAAAATCATCAAAATCCACTATTTTTACTAATTTTCTAAGCGAAATTCTTCAAAATAGGTCAATTTTCATAAAATTCAGCTCAAAATCACCCAAAAATGTCGCACTCACTCTAAAGAATCCCAAAATCGTGGTCAACAATCCGCTCTTCACAACTTGGCTCGCAATATTGACAATTGTCTCAACATCAAATCCATCCTTTTCGAATTTTTCTTTGGCTTGAACTCCCAATTGCCACAAAGTCGAAAAGACTGCCGAATATCCAGCTTTTCCTTTTTCCAACAAATCTTCGGCTTTCAACACATTTTCAGCTCCCAAAGTTTGTCCGGCCCATGTGGCGAATGATTCGATATTCTTCTTTTGAACCTCTTTTTGGGCGGCGGCGTCAGCGTTTTCTTCAGCGACTGCTGGTTCGATGGCTCCAGCCTGCAATGAAAAATTTGAGTTAGGGGAAGTCGGGGATGAAAATTGATTTTTTGGAAAGCTTTTTCAGCTAAAAACCTAATTTTCAGAGTTATATGGAGTTAGGCAAAGTCCGGTATTATTTTTTGGGTAGAAATCTGCTTTTTAGGTAGTATAAAAATTCCCAAAATCAATTTTTTAAACTAGATTTTCTGGGTTAAATTTAGGTCCTGGAATTGATTTTTGATGAAAATTTCTAGGTGAAAATAGTCCAAAGCTAAATTTTAGGGGTTTAAGCTGAAAAATCCTATCAAAACTCTTTCTGATTAAAAAATTCCAGATTTTCAGCTCAAAGATAGTCTCGAACTGAAATTCCGAGTTTCTGACTGAAAAATCGCATTTTTAGACTAGATTCGATTAAAAATTTCAGCTTTTCAGCTCAAAAATAGTCTAGAACTGAAATTTCGCGCTCAGCCCCAATTTCAGGTCAAATTTCCCCATTTCCAGGCCCAAAAATCCACCAAATCCCTCATTTCTCCTTCAAAATTCCGAAAACCAAATGTCAACAACAATAAAAATCATCCTAATCATATCATCATTTTCGGGGGGCGATGATATGAATTATTATTATTTGTTTTGACCAGGAAAAACAAGGGGAAGAGAAGAGAAAAAGGTCAACAAATTCCTCTACAGTAATTAATTAGGGTAATTAATATACAAATTAATTTCAGGGTTCCATGGGAGGTAATTAGAGGTCGGAAAATGTGAGGGAAAATGACCTTTTTGAGCAAAATCTGGCAAATTTGGGGTTAAAAGCCATAAAAAACCGATTTTTTGGATAAAAAGGTCCAAAATGAAGATTTCTGGTGCAAAATTCATCAAAAATACCCATTTTGAACCAAAATTTGACCAATTTTAAGCCCAAAACCTCCCCCAAAAACCACATACCTGAAGAGTGTTGGCCAATTTGACGAGCAAATCACCGTCTCTCAAGAATCCCAAGAATTGATTGCGGGTGGTGGATTGATCTTTGCCCGGAATCGCTTTGCGATCGGCCTCGTTTTCGACGGCTGTGTTTTGGATCCAGTCGAGCACTTGGTAGTTGGCCTGCAATTAAAATTGGATTGATATTTGAGAAAATATTTCGGTTTTTCAAATTTTTAATTCCAAGATTTTCTAGCTCTAACTTCAAAACTATCAAGAAATCATAATTTTGGGTGACAATTCGAGATTTTCAGCTGAAAAATCGAAATTTGGCTGAAAATTTCGATTTTTCAAGGCTATGCGACAAATTTCAGCGAGAAAATCCTGAATTTCATAATTTTCAGCTGAAAATTTCTAATTTTGAAGACTATATCACAAGTTCGAGCGAGAAAATCGTAACTTTGGCCCAATTTAATGATTTTTGAGATCAAAATGCATAATTTTCTAGTTTTCAACCTAAATATCGTGAATTTCCGGTCGATGACCTAATTTTTGGTGAATTTTTTAGATTTTCAGCTTCAAAATCCCAAAATCTTCATGTTAGACTCATAAATTTCGTGCGCAAATTCCAAAATTTCCTCCAAAAAATCGTACATTTCCCATCGCCATCTCAATATTTCATCATTCTCTCAACCCATAAAACCCCTTCTCTCATTTTGCAAAAACAAAAAAGTGCACTCGTCCAAAAATAGTCGAAGAGAACGGCAATTTTTGCGGCAGCGTCCCAAGAGAATTCGCCCTCTTTTCATTTGTCATTCCACCCATTATTGCGCAACCCTCGACTTGTCCTCGAGAACTACACAAAAAAGCTGCCGACAAAGAAGAAGAAGAGGAAAAATAGATAATAACTGTTTCTATACCATGACTAATACCAGGTACATCAAAACAAAACAAAAAAAAGTCAACCAAAAAATGACCATGGCCCCTTCTTTCCTAGTTCTCTCTAATAAGTCATGCATTGCATTTTTATGATCTCCAAAAAGAAGAAGAAGAATAAGAAAGAACAACACGACAAATTGCAAAAAGGGCACACAATTATTCATGAGATCTTTGGGACGGGCGGTTAGAGAGTATAGGATTCGAAGAGGGTGCAGAGAGAAAGAGAAAACTGTCTAGAAAATTCTGGAATTTTCTAGAAGAATCGAGATTTTCTGTAGAGAATTCTAGAAATTTCGAGAAACCTGGATTTTCAACCAAAATCGGAGAGAGCGCCGAGAAGAAACTGTCTAGAATTTTCCAGAGAATCTGCAGATCTCTAGAAAATTCTGGGGAGAATGCGGTAATTCTAGAATTTAATCTAGAAGCTTAGAATTTTCCTAATTTCGATGAAAACTAGTGTTTCTATCAGAAAATCCAATTTTCCTTGAAATTCAGCATTTTTTCCAACTTCGGAACTTTAGAAATCCAAATTTTCAGTCAAATTTAGAACTCCAGTAAGTTCAAATACATGAAAAATCGTAACTTTTCAGTTGAACGCCTCAAAAATCCCATTTTCAGTAAATTTCGGCTGAAATTGCACAAATTGAACAACATTTTGTAATTTTTCAGCTTCTGAAG
Organism: Caenorhabditis angaria; assembly: GCA_947459285.1. Taxonomy (NCBI): domain Eukaryota; kingdom Metazoa; phylum Nematoda; class Chromadorea; order Rhabditida; family Rhabditidae; genus Caenorhabditis; species Caenorhabditis angaria. Next base: position 11,482,202 of record CANHGI010000001.1, read on the forward strand.
CTCAAAATCCAAATTTTCTGTAATTTCAAGCCCCAGAAGCTGCGGTTCGCATTTTCTAGCCCAATTCTAGAATTTTCCATATATAACTTCCAGACCTCCAAAAATCCCCAATTTTTCAAATTTTCAGCCCCTACTTCCTCTGCAAATCCTGTACTTTCACAAAACCCCTCAAAATCCCCCATAATCCCTGAAAAACAAGGGAAAATGTGTTACTAATCCCAAAATCTTCGAATTCGAAGAGAAAACCAGTTTTTTTGCTTGGCGCCTTCCCACCCAATCAAAAAATCCCATAATTTCGCCAGGGCGCCAACAAAAATCCGAACGAACAAATTAATTTCGTATTCATGAAGCCCGCAAATTTTTCTCATGAATAATAAATAATTGTGTTGACAGACAAGGTAGAAGACAGGTGTAAAATGTAGTAGTTTCGGGTGGGTGTTCTTTTTCACAATCGTAAAGTACTACTCATAGAAGAGAGAAAATGTGTCAATAAAACACCTTTAATCAAATAAAACACTGTGAAATTCGAGATTTTCACGAATTTTTGAATAGAGTATGTGATTTGGACAGAAATTTTCAAAGAATTTGGCGGGAATTTCAAAATTTGTGAATTTTCAATTTCAGAAGCTAAAATTCACATTTTCTAGTGGAATTCTAGACCATTCTTTTGCTTATAACCTCCAAAATCACCAATTTTCTAGATTCAGGCTCATTTTTTGAGTTCTGAAGGTCACAAGCAATAGAACATTCTAAAACTCCACTGGAAAATGTGAATTTCAGCCTCTGAAACTGAAAATTATCAAATTCAGCTGAATTCTTTGAAAATTCGCAAACTTTCAATAAAAATTAGATTTTCTCAATCTTTTTTTGGTCAAAAATCTTCAAAAAACCTCAATTTTTCATCGAAAATTACCCAATTTCCTCAATTACACCAGATTTTTCACAAAACATCTGCCTTTTTGGCACATTGTTCAAAAAAAGGGAAATCGTTTAAATTACGCTCTCTAAATACATCTGCCTAAGCCAAACATGTTTTTGAGTGGGAAATGGAGGAAAATTGAATTTTTTTAGTGAAAATTTGAGCTCTAGGCCAACTTTTTGAGCACAAAAAATCAAGATTTCTAGCTCAACAACTCTAATTTTCCCAAATTTCCGCTCAAATCCTCACCTTATGAACAGCTTGTGGAATTTGTTGAGCAATCCATCCCAACACATCTTCCTTTGGATCTTTTGGTGCTTCTGGCTCTTTTGGTGCAGCAGCCTCGTCACGATGTTTTCCCCATCGTTTGTTGAATGTGAAACGACGTGCAATTCCTCCCGACTTCTTTTCTTTGGTCTCTTCAGCTGGGGCGGCAGCTTCTCCCTCAGCGGCTGGCTGAAAATTACAGATTTTAGGTTTCAGCTCAATTTTGGCTCAAAAATCTCATTTTTCTACCAATTTTGGCTAAAAAATCCCCCATTTTTCATTTGAAAAATGACCATTTTCCTGCTTCATTCCCCTCCCAAAAAAGCCATTTTTCTTCCCCTTTTTTTGCTTGCTGACCAAGATAAACCAATTAAATGGACGAGAAAACACAGCACAGGGCTCGTCTCGTTTTAATGGAAAATCGAGATAATAAAATTCGGGTTTCGGGTTTTGGTGTTGGCAAAAATGAGAAAGGGAGAAGCTTGAAAAATGCACATTTTTCGGCTTGTCCGAGAGAAGTACACAATATTGGAGCGGGAAATGAGGAAAATTTGAATTTTTAGTTAATCTTCTATTGTCCAAAAGAACTACACGTGCTTTTGTATGGGAAATTGAAATTGTCGAATTTTATCAACATTTTGAGGCGCTAATTATGAAAAATTAAAATTTCGCAAAAATTTTGAATTGTCCAAGAGAACTACACAAACTATTCAAGCGGGAAAAGAAGAGAATTCAATTTTTGAATTGTTCGAAAAAACAAAACGAGAATTTGTGCGGGAAATTGAAATTTTCAAATTTTGTGAACATTTTTAGGCGCTAATTATGAAAAATCCAAACTTTTGTGAATTTTCAAATATTTTTGAGAGCCAAAGGCAAAATTTATTAATTTTTATCTTGTCCGAGAGAAGTACACAAATTATTCGCGCGGGAAAAGGAGAAATTCAAATTTTTGCCTTAAAACCAAGCTCCAGGCTCAAAAATCTCGAAATTTTCTAGCTGAAAAAAAATCACACCCTACCTCTGCAGCAACTGGAGCAGCTTCAGCATTTTCAGCGGCCGGTGCAACATTCTCAGCTGGTGGATCAGATTTTGGCAATTCTGGAGCGGCGACGACTTCTTCGACGACAGCGGCAACAGTTTCAGCGGCTTGTTGATTTTCAGCAGACATTTTCGAGTTTGTGCTTATAATAGTGTTGATATTCTATTATTATCGAGTTTAATAATAATTATTAGGGGGGTTTCGGTTAGTTTTTGGTTGTGTTGAGAAGATCTGGAATTATTTTTATGTGATGAGATTTTGAAAGCAAAAATAAAAAAAAAAGAAAAAAGCCTGAGATATGTATGGATTTTTGTAGAATCCAATCAAAATTTTCAGAAACCGAAAAATATTTTGAAACTTATTCTATCGGGGAATTTTGGAAAATCAAAAATCGAAGTTTTCGATGGTTCAAGAAGGGAAAATCAAAAATCGAATGCTATTTGTATTTTTTGATGTCCTGGGATCGAAAATCCAACAAATTTTGGGCTTTGAAGACATTTCCAGCAATTTCAGCCCGAAGATGCGAAAAAACTGGAAAGTTTCGTTAAGGAGGGGATTTCTAGAAGCTTGGGGGCGAAAAATCAAGAAATTGGCTCTTGCAACGAAAATTAGCCGATTTTCAGATAAAAAGCCCAGATTCTGGGGTCTTGAAGGGATTTTTAGAGTTAAAGCTTCGGAAAATCAGGAAACCGGAGAGAATTAGAGGATTTCTACAAGCTCGAAGTCAAAAAATCAAGAAAAACTGCGAAAATCCAGGGCCTTGGAGCTAAATCTAGCTATTTTCAGATCAAAAGTCTGGATTCTGGGGTCTAGGCGGGAAAAACTAGCGAAAAAACTGAGATTTTTGGTCTCGTAACGAAATTTACGATAGGAAAGCTCAGAAATCTTGTAGACTCTGATTAAAATCTTTAATTTTGGTTCTCGAAGCGAAGTCCAGCCATAGTTTAGATTCAAAACGTGGATTCTGGGGTCTTGAAGAGATTTCTAGATGTTCGCGGACGAAAATCAGCCAAAAATCTGGGATTTCGAATCTCGTAACGAAATTCACCATAGGAAAGTTGAGAAATGACAGAAATCACGAATTCTACTGAAAATCTCAGGAATTTGAGTCTCAAAACGAAATCAAGCTCTATAAACCTCTATTTCTGACGAAAACCCTCAAAAATTGCGTTCTTTGTCTAGCCAAGACCAGAAAAAACCGCAATTTCTCTTCATCAAATCCCAATTTCTCAGAAGAAAAGTGGTCATTGAGGAGAATGGCGGTGACAAATTGACTCGAAAGATAAATTACAATTACAATGCGAGGGGAAAATGTTCAATGTATCGAAAAAATCGTGAAAAATAACATAGATGATGACTAATCCGACGAAATGACGAAAACAAAAAATTCTACTTGGCATACAAATTTGAAATAATCAAAAATAGAAAGGGTGCAGCGTCCTTTCACCCAAAAAACAAAAAAAGGGCGAGTCGGGGGGCAAAAAGGCATCATTAAAAATGTGGTGGTGGGGAGAGAAAATGGGCGGGACACAACAACACTAACAAGCAGGCAAGCCACCACAAAAATGTGGGGCGGAGTCTCGTTTGGGAAGAAGAGAGACGCAGACGTGTAGGAAAAGGGGATTTTTGGGAAGGAATTGGGTGAATGAATGAATGAATTGACACTTACACTTATAATAATGTTTATATAATAGAACGAAGGGGAGAGAATAATTGACATGACTTCAAAAAGTACATTAACCCGTAATAGATTGGGGATTGTTTGTTTTTTGGGAAGAACTTATAGCACAAAAGGACAAAAGATCAGATTTTTGGGAAAATCTGGATCTTCTAGCGGAATATTAGGAGAAAAATCCACATTGGCCATTTTCGAAAGGAAAATTTGGTTGAAAATCACGGATTTAACCTGAAATAGGTCGAAAATGTGATTTTCAGCCAAATTTTCAGAGCGAAAATGACAGACTTTATCGAAATTCAAGATTTGGGCATAGCTTCCGCGTCCAAGACATTTTTGCTCTGAAAATTTGGTTGAAAATCACAAATTTTACCTGTCCTAGGTGAAAAATGTGATTTTCAGCCAAATTTCCAGAGCGAAAATGACAGATTCCATCGAAATTCAAGATTTGGGCATAGCTTCCGCGTTCAAGTCATTTTTGCTCTGAAAATTTGGTTGAAACTCGCAAATTTTACCTGTCCTAGGTGAAAAATGTGATTTTCAGCCAAATTTCCAGAGCGAAAATGACAGACTTCATCGAAATTCAAAATTTGGGCATAGCCTCCGCGTCTAAGTCATTTTTGCTCTGAAAATTTGGTTGAAAATCATGAATTCCACGTGTACTAGGTGAAAAATGTGATTTTCAGCCAAATTTTCAGAGCGAAAATGACTATTAGCTAGATTTTTTGCTTGGAAAATAATTTTCAAACCGCCACGTCATAGCAAATTCACGTTTGAAGTTACAATATGAAAAATAACACACTTATTGGTCAAAAATGTGAATTTCACATGAAAATATGAGTCACCAAACAAGAAATTCCTCTAAACTTTGGATTTTCAGCACTTTCCTAGTTGCCGACAAGTTTCAGACTTCCACAAAACTCTAAATCCTCCCACGCTTCAAAAAGCCGCTCTAAAGTGCATTTCAGAATGGAAAACAAAAATGTTATCAGAATTTGATAAGATAAGTCAATTTACAGCAAAAATCCCTCACAACACTTGAAAAATCGAAGAAAAAAGACCATTTCAACAAATTTATGAGCGAAATTAGGCCAAGAATAGCGAATATTCATTTTGAAAACCAAAACAACCTTCAAAAAAGCGTGTGGTGGTGTAAATGAGGTTCAAATCATATTTACGATCGGCGAAATTTCATAAAACAGACAAAACGACCGTTGAAAGGTCATTTATGGCTAGCGAGCGCTCGAAGAACACAATTTATGGGCAAGAATTCGAAACGACGAAAACAAAAATATTTTTTCGGCGCGCGCGGTGGTGTATGCACACATTGCACACTTTTTTAAATGCTACAGTATCCCAGGTCAATTATTTTTTTTCTTTTCCTTCTAGAAGCTTTTTTTTTGGTAAGCAAAAGCCTTTTCCAATTATTACTGTTACAACAGAATCAAAACAAACAAACGAGACGATTTTTCGAGAAAAAGTGTACAATTTTAATTGCGCTTTTTTGAGACAAAAAAAAGTTTTTGAACGATGAAATGCGAGCAGGAAATCAAAACATACTACTTTTTCGTCCTTAGTTTTCTGTAGCTAGTTATGAATCATCAAAGGAAACCCCTATCAGGTGTTTATCAATAATAATGATATGAATATTTGTTTTCTTTATGGTTATATGATCTGGGAACATCTTTGAGCAAAAATAAGAAGAAGAATATATAAATAAGTCCATCTGTCGTGAACCAACGAAGTTTGAAATTTGAAATTCAACCATATGTTAAGGGAGAAGAAGAAGACAGATTTTATCTACAATGTGTTCTTGGGTGGTAAAGAAATTGCGGAGAAAGGTCATTTAAGCCTAAACCAGGGTTCCGAACTGGGCCGGTTTTTGGGCCAGGTTGGGTTGAACATGTGTCGGTTCGGTTTGGTTTGAAGCCCAAAAATACAGTTCTGGAACCCAACCCGAAACCAAAAACATATTTTGGTTCGAGCCCAACCCGAACCCGAACCCAACCCAACCCAATTTCATGGGCCAAACCCGGGCTCAACCCAAGCCCAACCCAAAACCATGGGCCAAACTCGGTTCAAGCCCAAACCCAACCCGAAACCATGGTTCACCGGTTAACTGAACCAACCATGGTTAATTTTGGGTTGGTTCAAATTAGTGCAAGCAATCTTTTCGTGGTGAATGGAGGTTATTGTAATATGGTTGTGGTGTTGATTTGATAATGAATTCTGGATGGTGTGATTGGTGGACATGGTGACATTGCACCAAATGCACCGATTTCGAAAATTGCACCAGTCACACCAATTGCGCCAATTATATTTTTCTGATGCATTGGTGTGATTGTTGTAATTAGTGCAATTTATATGATTGGTACAATTTTTTACCAATGCTGAAAAGTGCACCAATTGCACCAATGGTGATAATTTCACTTTTCTGATCCGTTGGCGCGATTGGTGCATTTGGTGCAATGTCACCATGTCCACCAATCACACCATCCAGAATTCATTATCAAATCAACACCACAACCATATTACAATAACCTCCATTCACCACGAAAAGATTGCTTGCACTAATTTGAACCAACCCAAAATTAACCATGGTTGGTTCAGTTAACCGGTGAACCATGGTTTCGGGTTGGGTTTGGGCTTGAACCGAGTTTGGCCCATGGTTTTGGGTTGGGCTTGGGTTGAGCCCGGGTTTGGCCCATGAATTTGGGTTGGGTTGGGTTCGGGTTCGGGTTGGGCTTTAACCGAAAGATACTTTTGGTTACTGGTTCGGGCCGGTTCAATTTAAAACTGGGTTTTTTTGGTCGGTTTTGGGCAGTTTTTTTTGGCCCAACCTGGACCAAACCCAAAAATCTTGAACCGGTTCGGAACCCTGGCCTAAACTTTCGATTTTCGGGCATTTTGAATATGTATCGTCATTTTCGCTCTTGAAATTTGGCTGAAACTCGCACTTTTCACCTGGAACGGGTGGAATTTGCGATTTTCAGCCAAATTCTCAGCTCGAAAATGCTTGAAATGAGAATGGTAGGGTTTTTGACTGAAATTCGGATTTTTCTCATTTTCCAGCCGAAAATTTAGCTGAAAATTGCATTTTTCATATGGAAACGTGAAATTTGCGATTTTCAGATGAATTCTCAGCTTGGACTATAGTCAATAAAAAAATAACGCGTCCTACCTATGACGTGGCATTTTATAACTCATTCCTGCCGTTTTCGCTCTGAAAATTTGGCTGAAAATCGCATTTTTCACCTGAATCCGGTGGAATTTGCGATTTCTAGACAAATTTTCAGCTCGAAAATGGCTGGGGCGCGGAAGCTATGCCCAAATTTCAAAATTCTCAATCGACAAAAAATTTCTAATCCGGAAATCAATCAAATGAATGAATCACACAACTGTTTTTTGCTGTTGGAGCGAAACAAATACGTTCAGAAATATTTCGAAACACAATGAGTCATTCGGCGAAAATTTACACAGTAGCTAGCCGGGACAAATTGAAAAGATAGCGGACCGAAAGAGATGTAATCGAATACACATTTTGCGGCGGCGGTGTTCTTCAAATTTGTGCCTGTAGCGCAAACAATGAGCCGTTTTGGCCGTGTTCCAAATAATACATTAGCAAAAACGATAATAAATAACATGACGAAATAAATAAATACGGTAGTGGGGGAGAGAGAGAGTACAACTAATAAATACATATAAATGGGTGTATGAGTCATCCCCAAATTGTCACCAGACGATCAAAAATGTGCACCAAAGTGTGACTAAAAGATGGTTCTCATAACTTTTTCCATTCTTCTATAGAATACTAATGAGTCAGAGTTAGTATAACTTATTTTTTATTTTTGGAAAAAAAGTGTTCGTTACCTAGAAACCCACGCTGTGACGTGCAATAAATAGAAACTGATTATGAATTTCAAAAGGCTATAATTTTGCATGACTTTCAGATTTCGAAATTTTAGATACTTAGTTTCGTTGCGAAATTTGCGCAAGACAAAAAAGTCAACAGAATTGGGAAGGATAAAAGAATAATAGGGAAAGGGAAAACAAAAAGTGCATGATTCATTTTGCGGAAAAAAGGTAGCAAACTTTGGTTTTTTGCGAGGAGAGGGGTTGACTTTGTCGATTTCGTTATGAAATTTTGGTTGAAAATGTGATTTTCATGCGGAAGCTATGCCAAAATTTTGAATTTCGATGAGATTTGTAATTTTCGTGCTAGAAATTTGACTGACACTCGCGTTTTTGACCTAGACAAGATGAAATTTGCGATTTTCAGCCAACATTTCGAAATCCCCCCCTAAAACTCACTTTTCCTGGCATTTTTCAAAATAACTCCACGTTTTGCTCATTGAAAAATATTCAGAAATGAGATTGTTTCGGATAGAAATTTTTGGGTCACGTGCTCCAAAAAATGAAACGTGCTCCAAAAAATGCTCATTTCTAAATATTTGTCTATGACCAAGACGTGATAGAAAAATGCCAGAATTTGCAGTTTTTGGAAAATCTGGCTGGAAATCGCGGTTTTCAGCCGAACGAAATTGGCAAAGATGCAAAAGCTAGGTCCAATTTTTGAAAACTTTTAAAGAATCTTGTAATTATCTGAAGCTCTAATTAAAACCAAGTTTGCAACAAAGCTTAGCCCAAGATCGTAAGATCAACCCAATCCCAATCCTCTAGAAAAAACAAACAATATCCAAGCTGCCATAAAAAACTAATCAAATTTCAAAAGTTCGTCGACCTAAGAAGAAAAAGAAGCCGGCGACGAATAACAATAACAAAAAACGTGCATGCATGCGCATTCAGCAGTCAGCCAAAAAGCATCGGTTGTTCCTCCCCTTCACATTCTAATTAACTTTTTTGTTGGTTAGTGTGTCATGTCTCCTCTTCCTACCACACAAAGTGTGTATATCTAATGTATATATTTCGTCTTCTCTAGGAGGTCATCATATCCTGCCTGCACCATATGTAAGTATGTCTGCCGTCTCTTCATTTATCTACACCACCAAAAAGTAGTGGTGACCTCCTCTTTGGCTACCAGCCCACCAAAAAATAATTATGCGCGGATGGATGAGAAAAGAATGGAAGAATGGGGGATGAGTATTGCGAAACACTGTGTAACGGATATATTATTGGGAAAAGGGGGACAATGCAAAAAATGAGGGAAAATGAGTAATTTATATTGTTGAAAAGTTAGGTGAAAGGGGTCAACAGGAAGTGGAGAAACCGGAAAATATATGCGTTGAATTCGAAAATTGTTTTCGTTCTGCAAAATTTGACTGAAATTCCTATGAACGGTGTGTAAAAATGTGATTTTCAACCAAATTTTCAACTCGAAAATGACTTGCGGAAGCTATGCTCAAATTTTGAATTTTTTCAAAAATCGTGACAGAAAAAAATCGTATTCAACCCTAACCGCTTTTCAAAACCTAGAAAAGCATTTCTAAGATTGTCCACCCAACAAACATCCAGATTCTGGACCAGAAGACCTAGATTTCTCTCCTCCAAAATCTCGCGCACCCTCTCCATTTTTATGCTCATCAATTTATGGTCTGTTGGACAAATAGTCGGTGTTCGGAACGATTCAAAAGAGAGGAAACGACGACTAATCCGACACATAATTATTATTATCTAGATATCTCGCGGAAAAAGGACAAACCACCCGAAAACCGCCAAAAATACAACCATCTGGCGAGCGATGAAATTTGAAAAGTTTTTCGAGGTTTCAAAACTATAAAGCTTCAAAATAGGAGAAATCAGTGAAAAAAATACGACAACGTTCAAAGGCACACAGAATAAAAACACACAAGGGTCTCGCCGCGCCGCATTTTCATCTTGATTTTTTCCACGGAAAATTTTTCTTTTCAACTTTTCGCGTGCATTTTACGTGCGCAGTCGTGAAAATGGACCGAATTCTACTGGAAATAGGATTTAGCTGCCTGGTTGCAGTCCTCATCGTGAGTTTAAATATAAAACATTCGTTGAAAAAATGAGAAAATCTCAAAATTTCAGATCGACAAAATAGTTCAATGGTTGCGCCCATCGCCGGTCAACCTCCACGTCGTCTATTCGGTGGGAACGCAAACGGAAGCGGAGCGCAAGGTGCCACAGCCAATGGTGGCTCCGCCACCGTCCGAGCATCCACCATCATATGAAGATCTTCATCGAGTTCGCCGGAGCCCGGTTCGAGCAAGGCGCAATGAGGTGAGCATTTTTATATTTGAAAATAAATTGAATCGATGTTGACCATTTTCTCAACGCAATCATACATTTTATCAAAAAACACCGAAAAAGAAAAAAAATTGACGACTTTTGGTCAAAAGTTTATGAGTTTCAGCTCAAAAAACTTCAAATCTATCATAAATTTCGCAAATTTTCAGCCTCGAACCGACGAGCGCGGCCGTCAAACACCCCTCAACCACCGCGCCTGCCTCTTCTGCCGCATGCAATCCCACGGTCCGCTGGAGTGCCCGACATACCCAACAGCCGAGCAGCGCGCGAACATCCTGCGCTCCCGTGGCGCCTGCACCCAATGCTGCCTCGTCCACCCCCACAACATTCCTGGGCGAGGTTGCCCCGAGACCCGCCGAATGTGCGGAACGTGCCGCCCACCACACATCGATTGGCTTTGCCCAAATCGCCGAAAGCCCTCTGGGGTATGATTTTTTTGTTGTTCATGAATAAATCTTCAATTTGTTAAATAGATATTCACTTGATTTCTTTGAATCATTTTAGGTTTACGCGTTGGCAAATGTGGCCCTCCTGGTTGCCGGAGCAATCATTGGAGTTGCTCGAGTGGCGTGGCGTTTTTTGAGAGCGGTGAGTATAGTTGGACATCGACTAAATTTTTTTTTGAAGCAAATGAGTTAAAATATTGGGTTTTAATCGTATTCATAGGATAGAAAGATCTAAGACGAACAAAATGATATAAATTTTGATGACTTTACGTTATCCATAAGTGATTTAGCGGCTTATCGACTAAATATTGACTAAACATCGCTAAATCACTTATGGATAACGTAAACTCATCAAAATTTATATCATTTTGTTCATCTTAGACCATTCTATCCTATGAATACGATTAAAACCCAATAATTCAACTCACTTGCTTAAAAAACCTGAAAATGTCATTTAGTCGATGTTTAACAATGTTTTTGCGGAAAAGTTGAAAAATCTGAATTTTCAGTGCGCGCAGAGCGACCGAAACAACAGCAACAATGAAGTTGCTGCGGCTGGAGTTGCGCCCGAGGAGCCGCCGGAGATTCAACACGAGGAGACCCTTCGCAACAATGAGGAGTAGGCACTTGTGTTTGGCGCGGCTCCCCGGCGTCTCTCAGAAGGGGCGCGCGGGGGATCCGCGCCAAATATAACTGCCCACTTTTTCTTGTTGTCTAGAGTCTTCTCTACTTTTTGTTGTTATTGAAATTTTATTTCATTTTTTTCAAAAATAAAAATTTCACTTGTTAAATACCTTTTTTTCAAAATTTTCTCCTATCTATCTTGATTAAAAATCCCCAAATATCAAAAGGGTCTTCTAACATATCAGCAACTTTGTGGCTAATCTGAGCAATAACTAAGTACAGGAATGGGTTTGGCGGAAGGAATTGCGCAAGCAATTCGAGAAACCGATTTGCCGCAGGAAAATGTGGAACAGGTTGGTTAATTTGTGCATTTTCAGCCAAAAATGTGCAATTTTCAGCTCTCAACTGCAATTTCCACGCTCACAATTTCGCAATCTGCCACAATCTCCCAAATCAATACACCAAAAATCGACAGATTTTGTGAATTTTGTCAAAACCACGGTCATCCGTCGCAAAGTTGCCGAATCTTTGCGACGCGTCAGTCGCGAATTCGAATTTTGGAGGCTCGCGGAGCATGCAAAAAATGTTGTTTGGTGCATGAAGTTGGCCGCCGAAAATGTGCGGAGAATCGGCAAAAATGCCGAAAATGTCGAGGAAAACGACAACATTTGAAGTGGTTGTGTCCGAATTGGTGAATTTTTGTTGGAAATTTGAAAATTAGCTATTTTGAATGAAATATTGTGAAATTTTATGGATTTTTGATTGAAAATTACAAAATTTTGAGCCATTTCTCATATTAATCAATTTTATATGAAGAATACGCTGAAAATCATGAAAATTAAGCCTAAATTCGTGCTTTCCCTTCAAATCTACTAAAAATGACAGATTTTTCGAAGAAAAAAGAGCCTAGACTCTGATTTTCTCCCAAAATTTGAACATTGCTCATATTAATCGATCAAGAAGTGATATCTCACAAATATTTTAATTTCAGAACTACAAAAAGTGAAAAATTCCAAAATTTACCCATGATGACCTTCAAAAATCCGAAACTTTCCACCCAATCACACAAAAAATGACGTAATCATGTCAAAAATAGGTGTCAGGTACTAATTATTTTCATCATATAGTTATCCATTTACTATATATGCACTTTACTAGTTTTTTTCGATGAGAATTTGAAAAAATATAGGATTTCGGGGAGAAAAAATATGAAACTTTAAAAAAGTTCATCCAAAACAGAGGAAAAATAAAAAAATCAATAAAAACGTGGGCGAAATCCAAATTACACAGATAAAATAAAATTACAAGAGAAACTAGAGTTATTTTTGATCTACCTTTTTCAAAGATCAAAACTATAGTCTAGTTGAGGATTTTAAGGAAAAAATGAGATTTTTCTCTGATTTTTGCTCTAAAAAATGCTATAAAATTGCTCATTTGAGGATGTTGAAATAGTTGTATCAACATTTGACGAAGCAGATGAGCTAACTATATCCGCCTTTTTGATGGTTGTTGCTCCAGTTGCCGTAACTCCATTTGTTGACTCATTTGGTGGTGAAGATGAGCATGCGGCAGCTGCAGTCACTTGTTTGATGTTTAACATTGTTTGAAGATCGGGGCGCGGTCTGGAAATTGAGGAATTTTGGATTTTTCATGAAAAAATGAGCTTGGAAACAGGGGTTTTTGTGGATTTTGCTCAACAAAGTTGAATTTTTCTTGATTTTTGGTCTCTGGAGCTAATCTTAAGCCTCTATATTATACTTAGCCTAACTCTTTTCCAAAATCTGGAAATTGAGGAATTTTGTGTGAAAATAGTGGGAAATTTTGGATTTTTAATGAAAAATGAGTCTAGAAACATGATTTTCGGTCTCTGGAGCTCATTTATGTTGAACTTAGCCTAACTCCTAGCCGAAATCTGTGAATTGAGGGATTTTGGGTGAAAATAAAGGAGAAATTTGGATTTTTCGTCAAAATTGAGCCTAGAAACTGGGGTTTTTGAGGATTTCGCTAAATAAAATTTGAATTTTTCGGGTTTAAAATTGCGCTTGATTTTCAGCCTCTGGGGCTCATCTCAAGCCACTATTTACCTTGAACTTAGCCTAACTCCTTCTCAAAATCTGGAATTTTGTGTGAAAATAGTGGGGAAATTTGGATTTTTCATGAAAAATGAGTCTAGAAACATGATTTTTGAGGGTTTTTGTGAATTTTGCTCAACAAATTTGAATTTTTCGTTTTTAAAATTGAGCTTGATTTTTGGTCTCTGGAGCTTATCTTAAGCCTCTATCTTGAATTTAGCCTAACTCCTTGCCAAAATCTAGAAATTGAGGAATTTTGGGTGAAAATTTGAATTTTTCATGAAAAATGAGCCTAGAAACTTGATTTTCAGCTCAAAACTCATGAAAACCCAAATTTAAAGCCAAACTAACTTGCTACTTCCAAATCTTGTCTGACTGAATTCCAACCCAGTAAAAGTTTGACTCGAAGGCGGTTTGAAAACATATCGATGACGATAAACTTGAATCGGATGAAGATTCGAATTCGCATCTTGAAGATCTGATTCTTCAAGAGCCAGAGGAACATAGAATCCATTGATGAGCTCTTGAACCGCTGAAAATTTCAGAATATTGCATTTTTTTCAGAAAAAAGGCTGGAATTCTGTCTGACCTCTATCTGAAATTGGCAACGGTTTTCTTCCGATCAAAATCGGTTTTCCAGCAGCTCCAAAATTCGAATAATTATCAGCTTGAGTGCTGGCAGCGCTGACAATATATTCAGGAATTGGTTGATAGCTGCAAAAAATAACATTGCTCATATTAGTATTGAATTGGAATTTTTAGTACAATTAATTTAGGCTGACATGAGCAATGCTCCAAAATTTTACTTGAATTTCTTGAAAATTCTGATATTTCTGGAATTTAACAGTGATTTTACGCCAAATTCGAACCATTGCTCATATTAGTATTGAAATGAGCAATGACTAGGTTTTTTTCTTCAAAAAAGCAGGTTTTTGCCTCGAAATTGTTTGAAAATCACGAATCCGGGTTCAAAATGCACAATTTTTCACCCAAAACACCAACTTTTCATCCGAATTCACATCTCCAATCCAAATCGGAATATCGATTCCATTATCATTCAACCGTGCGAAAACTTGTCCGGGATTTGCGTAAATTCGGAAATTGTCTGCAAAAAATTGGGTTTTTGCATCGTGGGTGGTCCTTTTTCCCGCCGCCAAAAATGGGTCTCACCTGGAAAAAGATCCATAACCTCGCGATAATCCAAACCGGATTCGCGAATTGCGATTTCGATGAAATTCGTTGTGCCAGTTTTGCATTTGATCAGAATGCAACGCTCTTTTTCGCCTGCAAAATTACTATTTTGTATTTTTCATCGTGAGTGGTCTAAATAAATTATTCTAGCTTTCGTCGTGGGTGGTCCCAACCTCACTTTTACAACAAAAATCCTAAATTTCGGTTCAAAATGCTTCGTGGGTGGTCCTAAACAAGATTTTCCATGAAAATCACAAATTTCAGGTCCAAGAGCTTCGTGAATGGTCCAAAACAAGATTTTTGATGAAAATCTCAAATTTCAGCTCCTAGAGCTTCGTGGGTGGTCTCAAACTCATTTTTCCAACAGAAATCCTAATTTTCAGTTCAAAATGCTTCGTGGGTGGTCTTTTTTGCAAAAATCGGTTTCCAGAGTATCCTAACTCGAATTTCACCATTTGTCATCGTGGGTGGTCCATTTCTCCTCCAAAACTCACCAACTTTCGGCTCCATGATATTCCATCCGCTGCCCGCATAATGAGCCACCAAAAAGTTGCCGAGCTCCGCAGAGAAGATTCCAGTCTGCAAAAATTTATCGATTTTTAATTTTCAGACAAAAAATCTGAAATTTTCCAACTTACTGGACGTCTTGGCTGCTTGCCAAAAAGATATCTGCTCAAAAAGTTGACCAATTCGCGAACTTCCACATACATTTTCAACTTGGGTGGTCTGAAAACAAGAAAAACTTTGTGGGTGGCCCAAAAAAGAAAAAAGAAAATGAAAAACAAAAAACATCGTGGGTGGTCTTCGGGTCACGCCACGAAATCCGTCGTACTGTATCCAAATTCATTTCCATTTTTCTTCGTGGGTGGTCCTCGAGTCCCGCAGCGATTTGAGGCGTACTGTAGCCCTCGAAAGGAGGAATTTCAAGCATTATTTTTTTCTTCGTGGGTGGTCTCTGGTCATAAATTACTTTATTTCAATTAAATTATGGCAATTTGATAATTTATACATCAATTTCTCCAATTTTCGCTTGAATTTCATCAATCGATAATCCGTCGTCGTGGGTGGTCTGCGCTTTTTCGCCTTCCAAAACGCCGCCAATTTTCGCGCAAACCTTTTTGTGAATTGTCCAGTCGAATTTTTGGCAATATTGAGAGCAATAGGGCAGCTGGAAAATAATATGGGTGGTCTTTTTGGTGAAAATCGAGAAATTTCAATGAAAAACTTCGTGGGTGGTGCTGGAGCTGATTTTTTAAAAGTAAAAATGCAAAATTCATCTAATATAACTTCGTGGGTGGTATTTTTTGCTTTAAACAAACCGATAAAATTCAATGAAAAACTTCGTGGGTGGTCTTGAACTTGAGTTTTGATATTAAAATGCTTCGTAGGCGGTCCGAATTCAAATTTTTGATGTAAAAAGCTTTCTGAGCCCAATTTTTCATGAAAAATCCAAATTTTCGGCTCAAAATTCTTCGTGGGTGGTCCTACTTCTATATTTTGATGTAAAAAGCTTTCTGAGAGCTTCTGAACCCAATTTTTCGTGAAAAATCAAAATTTTCGGCTCAAAATTCTTCTTGGGTGGTCCTAAACCCTATTTTCCACTCAAAATGCTCACCTTACAACTCGGACATCGTTTTTTGGCATCAACAGCTCCACAAACCGAGCAAAATTGGCAAACTGCCAAAATTCGTTGACCGAAAAGTGATTGGACGATGAATTCGAAAGCTGTTGGGCGTTGGCCAATTGGAGCTTTGATGAGCGCCTGAAAACTCGAAATTTTGAGAGTTTTAGGTCAGAAATCTGGAAATTTCAGCTAAAAACCTAAATTTTCGGTCAATTGACTTATTTTTGATCTGAAAATCAGCACCAAGGCTCAAATTTCAGAAATTCAAAAATTCCGCTGTTGAAACATTTTTTATTGATTTTTGGCTGAAAATAATGCTTCAGATGAATTAAACCCTAAAAATCTTGAACTTTCAGCTCTCTGGGTTGATTTTCAGTCAAAAAATACAATTTTTGGCTGAAAATAGTTCTCTGGATCAATTTTGACATGAATATCTCGAATTTTCAGCTCCAAGGCTCAAATTTTGTTAGAAATTCAAAAATTCCGCCTCAAAATCATTTTCAGATCAATTTTCAGTCATTTTTATTGATTTTTGGCTGAAAATGCTCTAGATCAATTTCGACCGCATTTTCTGAAATTTTGAGTCTCCAGGCTCAATTTTTGAGCCCCTCACCTTATCCAACGTCGAATACAACAAACTTTGCTTATAGGGAAAAGCGGCCACCGAATTTCTCAACAAAATATCCAAAGTTTTCCTCGTTTCCTCATTTTCTTCCCATTTCGAAATCAATTTCGCGTATTTTAAAGGCGCATCTTCGGAATTTTCCGAGTTTTCGACAAATTTCGATGTTTCTCGCATGAAAAATAGGATTATCCAGAGTTTGAGCGACATTACTTCGTTTCCTTCTTTGCATCGAAGTTGACGCTCGAAAATTCGATCAATAACATAGAGAATCTGAAGAAAAATTGATTTTTAGTCGAAAAATGCATAATTTTCCTAATTTTTGAGCTATTGCTCATATTAAAATCCTCTCACCTTCTTCTTATACTTCATCGAATCTGGATATTGACTAAATCGGAAAATAATCTTGACTGGGTGAACTTCGTGAGACGCACATAAGCTATGGATGAATTTGACGAGCTCATCTGAAATTTTCATGGATTCTAGCCTATTCCAGCTTCAAAATCTCAAAAAGAAACCCTAGAACTCAAGAAAAATCGTTTTTTGCGAGCAAAATCCGGTAGAATTAATATTTCCAGATTTTCGCTGAAAATCCTGAATCCCCTATTGAATTCCATCAATTTTAACCATTCCCAAATTCTAAATCTCGAAAAATAACCCTAGAATTCAAGAAAACCCGAAAAGAAGCGATATTCGAAAAATTCCGAAACTTGTCCGGGAGAACTACACGGGTGCGTCATTGCGGAGTGTCGTTGTTATTTTGTTTAATTTTTCACGGTTTTTAAGTGAAAAACTTGGTTCTAGGGTTATTTTTCGAGCTGGAAACGATAAAAATATTGATTTTGCTCACCGGGATAAATTTCATCCTCCTGACTAATTTCTCCATTGATTTTCGGCCTCAAAAATGTCTCAATCAAATCAACCGAAATATGATTATTGATGATTGCCGTGCAATTGTGATGTCCAACAAAGGCGGCTAATTCGGAAGCGGTTTTTCCGATTCCGTTGGTCAGGTAACATTTTGCACCGCTATCCATTAGAAGTCGACACATTTCGGGTTTTCCTGCGGAGAAAAAATCGATAATTTTTGGCGGGAAAAGGATTACTCATGTTAATCGATTTTGGACGAAATCTAGTTCAAAATGAGCTGATTTCCAAGTTTTGGATGATTTTTGAGCAGTTGCTCATGTTAGTCAAATTTTCTGGAATTTTTAAACAATATCAGATTTAGGCTAGCATGAGCAATCCATAAAAATTCGTAAACATTTTTAGATTTCAAGAATTGCAGCCAAAAGATGAGGTTAACATGAGCAACACTTATAAATTCAAAACTTCTTGAAAATTCTGATTTTTTAGCTAAAGATTCAGGAAAATCAAAGTCTGCCTCAAAATCTTCAGAAAAAAAAAGTGAAATTTCGGAAAAATGTGATTAATATGAGCAATGGCTCATTTTCATCCAATTTTGCTCAAAATTCAGCTTTTTGCACCCCGAAAAAACTCACCAGACAATGCGGCAAACATCAGCGGAGTATAACCTGAGTCATGCGTTTTGTCATTCACATCATTGCCCAATTCCACCGCCCGTTTTCCAATCTCGACATTTCCTCGATACGCAGCCGCCGCCAACACATTCATCCCATTTTGATCTCGCTCAGCCGCATTTTCAGCCGTTTTCAGCATGGAAAGTGCGATTTCAGTCTGATTTTTATCGATGGCTTCGAAAAGTGGAGATTTTGGCAAGTTTTCGGACATTTTTTTCTGGAAAAAATCAAAATTCTTAGATCAAAATAAGCTAAAAATACGAATTTTTGGCTGAATTTGAGATGAAAATCAATTTTTAGTGAAAAGTTAGTCAAAAATTCAAATATTTCATGAATTTTGGACATATTGCTCAGGTTAACCAATTTTTGGTTGAAAATTAGCCAGAAAATCAAATTATTGAGCCAATTGCTCAGGTTAAGCAATTCTCAGCTAAAAATAAGCTGAAAATTACGAATTTCAGGCTAAATTCGTGTTAATTTTGGACCCATTGCTCAGGTTAATCAGTTTTCAGAAAGAAAATAAGCTCTTATTTATCTCACCCCCATCAAAATCGATTAACATGAGCAAAAAAATGCAAAAATGATATTTTTAACTGATAAAAATCTCAAAATTTCAGAAAAAATTTCCACGTGACCCAGAAAAAAGTGGGACAAGAAAAAAAAACTCCAAAAAAATGTGTACAACTCGAAAATCAGTCAGTTTTCAAAAAATTTTTATAACAAAAAAGTGAAATCAAGACTGCGAAGAAGAAGAAGATTTGTAGAAGATGGCACCTGCAGAAAAGTGAGTTTTTCGGCTGAAAATCGAGAGGATTTTCAGGTATTGCTCATGTTAATCGATTTTGAAGAGGTTTTGGAAGAAAACAAGCCAAAAATTGAGAAATTTGACACATTTTGAGCTAAATTTCAAGTTTTTAGGACCATTGCTCATGTTAATCGAAAATCCATTTTCAAACGAAGTTCCACATTTACACCTTCAAAACTCAGATTTTCATCAATTTCTAGGGTGGTGTAAACGCGGAGTATCGTTGGAACCTCTCAAAGTTGGTTGTTTTCGATGGCGTAAACGCGGAGTATCGTACTTTTTCACGAGAAATCGATTAACCTGAGCAATATCCCAAAAACCTTGAATCTAGGCTCAAAATGCATGGGATTTCACGATTTTTTCCACCGAAAAACGATTAACCTGAGCAATCCATCAAAAATCACGCATCTAGGCTCAAAATCGATGAAATTTCACGGTTTTTTCCACCAAAAAACCACAAAATTTCCAAATTTCCAGAGTACCCGAAGAAGATCTTTTACTTCCATATTTCCACGGTGCACTAATGGATCAAGATTCGGATCAATTACTAGTAAACGAGGGAGATTATATGATTGTGACGAAATTGTTATCGGAAATGAATAAAAATGTGTATTATTTGGCGATTCGGACGAAAAAGGGCGTGCGAAGATATGAGATTAAAAGATCGGCGACCGCGGCGAGAATTATGACGAAAAGTGCACCGAATATTGGAAAACTTGTGGATGGACTGATTGCGGAGCCGATTCAGGTCAAAGGCGAAAAATTGGTCCTCAAGGTGAGCCGAAATTCGAGAATTTTCATGAAAAATATGCCTAGAATCAGAGTTTTTCGAGCCATTGCTCATGTTAATCGGTTTTCAGTGAGAAACAAGCCAAAAATCGAAAATTTGATGAATTTTGAGCCTAAATTCACATTGCTCATATAGATCAAAGTTTTTCAATGAAAATCCATCGGAAATCCAGATTTTTGAACCAAAAATCATGGTTTTTAGGAATTTTTTGTCTAAATTATCAATTTCCATGATTTTTTTTCCAATTTCTAAGGTTCAGGACCGAAAAATCTCACATTTTCATGATTTTCGAGTCTAGAAAAAGGAAATCTGAAGATTCGAAGTCTCATGGCTGAAAAACCTCGAATATTCGAAATTTCAAGTGTGGAGGACCGGAAATTTTCAATTTTTCACAATTTTTAAGTCTGAGCCCTCGAAAATCTGAAGTTTGAACCAAAAAATTCAAAAGAACCGAAAAATTCTCAAATTTTCACAATTTGAGAGTCTAGAAACTTGAAAATTGGAAGTTTGAACCGGAAAATCAAAAAAAAACACGAGATTTCGAAAATTCCAGCGAGCAATCCCAAAAGGAAAATTCCAACTAATGCATCGCGACGTGAATTTCAAGAAGAAAATCGGCTCCGGCGCCTACGGAACAGTTTATCGTGGCCGATTGGTCAAAACCAACACAATTATCGCCGTCAAAAAGTTGGACACTGAAGAGGGAACAGATGAAGAAGGATTGGCTGATATGATGAAAGAGGCGAGGGTTATGCAATTGTATGATCATGAGAATATTGTCAAGTTTTATGGTTTCATTTTGGATGATATTCCGTATCTTTTGGGTTAGTTGGTGGATTTTGACAAACTGAATACGATGCTGGTCTCAGAAATGAGTTAGCTCAACTCTGAAGCTAGTTATAGCCTCGGAAAGTCACCTAACTTATGATTTTTGGACGAATCTAGTAGATTTTGACAAGCTGAACACGATCTTGTATTCAAAAATTAGTTAGCCTCACTCGGAAGCTTTAGAGTTAAGCTAAGTCATTTTTTCATGATTTTTGGACGAAAATTGAGATAATCTAGTAGATTTTGACCCACTGATCATGATCCTGAGCTTAAAAATGACTTAACTCAAGTCCTAACATGAGTAATGACGTGGCAAAGTTTAGAAGTTTTGCCACGGCATAGGAGTTGAGCTAAGTCATTTTCCCCTTCCAGTCTTGGAATACTGTAATGGCGGAAGTGTGGAGGATCGTTTGAGAGAGAAGGGTGATAAGACGAATGTGAAATCGAGATCGAAAATGGTCTATCAAGCGGCGTGTGGAATGGAATATTTACACAAGAAGCAGTGAGTAGCAGAATTTTTTTACGGGTTTACACCTTCCAAAACCTCTGAAATTTATGGTTACAGATTTTCAAGTTTCTAGAGCTTAAAATTATGAAAATTCGACATTTTTAGCTAGAATTTCACGATTTTCAAGCTCCAAACCTAAAAAATCATGAAAAACCCTAATTTTTAGCCCTCGAGCTCGAAAAATCATGAAAAATCCAAATTTCGATCCCTCGAGCTCCAAAAAATCATGAAAAATCCTAATTTTGAGCTCCCCAATCCAAAAAATCAGGAAAAATCCGATTTTTTTCTACAGATGTATCCATCGTGACATTGCCACGCGTAATTGTCTAATCCACCGCGGAATCGTAAAAATGGCGGATTTCGGAATGTGCCGCGCAACTTCAGTCTACAAAGTCGACTTATCGAAACCGCTGAATGTTCGTTGGTTGGCACCCGAAGTTTGGGAAATTGGAGAAACTCGATTCAATACTGATATCTATGCGTTTGGTGTCATGATTTGGGAAATGTTTGAGAATCCCTATAAATCACCGTATTCTGAATGGAAGGCTTATACTGTTAAGGTACGGAAATGATTTATAGCTGAAAATTACAGATTTTCAAGCCTCGAGCTCAGAAAATTCAAAATTTTCGTCATTTTCTGGTTCCAAGGCTCAAAATGTGCAGATTCGGCAAAATTTTTAAATTTTCAAGTTTCAGGATTAGAAATTTCCGAATTTTGACAATTTTTAAGGTCTGGAGCTTGAAAATGTGAAAAATTGGCTCAAAATTCAGATTTTTTGAGATTTCCATCACAAAAATCATGACATCTACAATTTTTTGCGTCCTGAAACTTGAAAATCTGTAATTTTCAGCTAGAAATAATTTATCACAGATTTTCAAGCCTCGAGCTCAAAAAATTCAAAATTTTCGTCATTTTTTGACCCCCAGGCTTGAAAATCTAGAAATTCAGCAGTAAATATTGAACTTCTGGTGTCTGAGCCGAAATTTCATGAATTTTTGATCCTGAAGCTTGAAATTCAGAAAAAGTGCTTAAAATCTTGGGATTTTCAAGATTCCCATCTCCAAGACCACGAAAATCATGAAAATTACAATTTTTTGGGTCCTGGAGCTTGAAAATCGCAAAATTACGATCTCTAGACCAAAAACCTCTCAAATTTTCAGCAAAAAGTTCGCGGCGGATACCGTATGCCTCCACATTCATCAATGCCTTCAGAAATGGCTGAAATAATGTCGGAAGCTTGGAATCATAAGCCCGAAAAACGACCAAATGCCGAAAAATTGCGAGAAAAATTGGAGGAATTTATGAAGGGTGTTGAGAGAGTTGTCGAGCCAAAAAGTTCGGGAACTCCGACTTTTGAGAAGACTGATAATAATACCACTAATGCTGAATGATTGCAACAGGAAATGAAGAATTTTGAGTGAAATTTTTGAATTTTTGGTGATTTTTTGGTACAGAAACTTGGAATTTGACCAAAATTTGAGCAAAAAAAGTTTTTTTTTCAAGTTTCAGTAGCAGAAAATCATGAAAATTGCAGATTTTTCAGTTCCAGGACCCAAAAAATTGTAATTTTCATGATTTTTTAGGTCTTGGAGATGGAAATCTTGAAAATCCCAAGATTTTGAGCAATTTTTCTAATTTTCAAGCTTCAGGATCAAAAATTCATGAAATTTCGGCTCAGACACCAGAAGTTCAAGATTTACAGCTGAATTTCGAGATTTTTGAGCCTGGAAGCCAAAAAAAATGACTAAATTTCAATATTTTTCGGTCCAGATCATGAAAATCTGAAATTTTCATGATTTTTAGGTCTAAAAGCTTGAAAATCTCGAAATTCCGCTCTAGAAACTTTAAAAAATCGTAAATATTTTCGAAAACTAAAGTATAAAAACAAAAATTTAATATGCTCACAAAATCGCGTGTTTGAGCCAAAAATAATCATAAAACGGATGAGCCGAAAAAGTGGGCGGAGTTAGGCTAAATCACCTTGGTAACCAGGTTTTGAGGAAGGAAATTAATGAATAATTTATATTCATATCAAAAATTTGATGGATTTTATATTTGGGAACATCAAAAATGCAAGCCTGGCACAGAAAAGTGGGCGGAGCTTCAAAAATATTCAAATTTTCTGCTAAAAACAGTCTAAATCTTCAAATTTCACGCATTTTTCAATAAAAACATTTATTAACAACTTCAAATTCGACGGAAATTGGAAAAAAATCAATGAAAATTGTCGGTTTGTGGCATTTTTGCGTTGAAGATCACGGGATTTCACACTGTTCGATGTTCGTTTTCTGGAAAAATTGGGGATTTTTGGAGCATTTTGAGCCATCACACATAGTTTTGACAAAATTTTGAAGATTTTCGAATTAGAAGTGATTTTTATGCTCTCGGAGCCTTCAAATTTCATGATTTTCAGCTGCTTTAGCTCAAATAGAAGTTAAGTTCCACTTTTTACACAGAAAAAATGATAGTAGAGCGAAATTTAGAGTTTTCTATATGTTTTGAGCAGGAAAAACACCTATTTTCCTCAAATTTTCTCATAAACCCTACAAAATCTCACCAATTTATCAAAATCATCATTTTTTCTCATTCCTGGTCATTTTTGTCTTTGCAATCAAATTCGAAATCATATCTTCTCTAGTGATTTTTCCCTTATCTTTATCTTCCGTCGATTTCTCATCGCCACCTCCGGAATTTGCAATTTTCACCATTTTTGATGAAATGTGACCTTCATCATCTTCCGAATCGGAAATCATAGATTTGCTGGTTGACCTTTCTTGGATTTGACTTTATTTCCATTTTTGATCGATGAAACCTGCAAAAAACGCTTTTATTCGAGGAAAAACGATTGAAAACAAGGAAACACGAAAAAAGAAAAGTAAAACAACGATACTCCGGGTGACGATGCACAATCGTGTGCAAACACCGCCACGCACACTTGCGGAATTTTTTCTGGAGGTTTTTCAAAAATTGCTATTCTTTTTCGGAAAACAAATTCACAGGAAAAATCAAGAGTTTTTCAACAATCTATGTTTATTCATTTAACAAAAAAAAAAACAGCTTTAAAGGGGAAACATGGAAACCAAAAAAATGAATATTCCATTCAAGCTCCATTTTCATCGGCCAAATCTTCGTCATCAAACACCTCAAACTTCATACAAGTCCACTTGGGCATTGTAATTTTTGCCGATTTGTCACCAATTCCTCGAATACAAACTTGAATGCTTAAAAATATTGTTTTTTTTAAATAATAAAATATTCTTAGGAACCTTACTCTTCTATATGCCAATTAAAAAAAAATCGCACTCCATAGAATTGAAAAAAAGGGCGAAATAAACTAAAGTCTACATTCGTCCACACACAATTTTCCAAATTCCTCTCTCCAATTTGCCAAGTTTGAATGAAATTATAAATATCTTGTGGTTTCAATTTTCCAGCTGGCATTTCAATTCTTTTCGCTGACAAATTCATCATCTGCTCAGCTGTTAATTCAAAATTGATCGATAAATATTCGCGTACTCGATAAATTTCTGGGAAGTCGGCCAAATTTAAATGAACGTTTGAATCAAGTGCCCTTTCATGGAGTTTCAAATATTTCAACATATTTCCAGTTCTTGGTAATAATTCTCGAATAAATGCTGTATCATACACATACGCAGTGAAATATTGAAGTTTTCGAAAATGTTTGATTTTTCGAAAATTCATTGGGCATTCTCCATGAAATGTCAAGCTTCGAATTCTATTTTGATTTTTCTCCAATTTTTTCTTGAACAAATCTCGAGCCACTTCAAAATAAAGTTTTGATCCGCGAATTGCTTGAATTTCAGTTTCAGCACCAGTTTGACCTCTGAAAAACAAATGGATATGAACATTTTGGCAAGAAAAAAACTCACATTTTTACAGATTCACAATGTTCGGAACTGAAATTGATAAAATGCGAATATCCCGAAAATGGATGCGAATCGTTCAAAGAAAGCGTGATGTGTTCAAAATCATGTCTCCATTGCATCGCCTCGTAGAACCTTCTGGTTTCCTTCCAAATTTCATGACATTTTTTGGAGCATCTCCCGAAATTTACTCTGAAAAAGTGAAAGAAGACAATTTTCAACAAAAAAAATGATTCTTTCAAAAACTCACTTATCATTTTGCTTCATATTGTCGAAAATCATCTGGTGTATTTCAATTGGGAGAGTTAGAATGGGCGGTGTTTCTTCTCCGTTCATTTTTTCCTGAAAAAAAGTTTTTGGGCGCAAAAAATCGAAAGTTCAGCACAAAATCCTGTCAAACAAGATTTCAAAAAATGGTAAAAATTCAAAGAAACAAAATATAAACATCGAAAAAACACAAGAATCGCAGTTCTTCTTTAAAAAACACGAAAAACGAATTTCAAAAATAAAACTCGAAACGCATCACCACTTCACACAAACTCGTCAATCCCGTGAGGGTTGGCGCATTTATTGTGCAGTGATTGCAAACTGAATCTCATGCTTCATAGAAGATTTAGTGAGATTCTTTGATATCTAAGTTACACGAACTTCAGGTGAAGCTGAAGATGAACAGAAGTTTCAATAAATGGAGAACTGTATTTCAAATAATTAATGCTTAATTTTTATTTTGAAAAAAATGCCAAAAGTTGCATTAATTCTCAAAAATCCCAAATTGTATGAATCCGATAAACACTTTTTTCACAGTAAGAAATTCTCGTCGAGGGAGAGTAAAAAATACAAAAATCATCTCAACTCTTTTATTCAATCATTCCATAAGAGTAATAGTAGTACCAGTAGTAGTAGTAGTTCCATCTTCCTCAATTTCATATTCATCCTCACTAGTCTCACCACTTCCAGCCTGTCTTTGATCTCCACAACAAGCCAACGCAAACATCGCATAAACGGTGGTGAAAGTGAGAAATACACCAAGGACAGCTCCAATCAACAATCCCAAATTATCCAAAATAGCTTCGCCAGCTGGTTTTCCCTTTTCGCCAGCTTTGAGGCACACATGGACCAAATAACCAATATTTCCCATAAGTGAGAGGCAACCAATAAGTCCAACGATAATATAAAGAAATGCGCATTCGGCACAAATCAGAATACCCAGGCAAATTGCATTTGAAAATGGAATTGAGGCAATGGTGGAACCGAGAGAAATTCCTAATTTTTTTGCAATTTCAGCCGCTGCTTCAAGCCTTTTTTTCTCTTTTGGATCTTTTGCCTTCTCGGCTTCTGCAAGAAATTCGTCACTGGCTTTATTGGCAGCCAGAATACAGACAACGACGATAATAATTCCGAGAATAGCCCAAGCTATAGCGATTGCAATAAGTGCTTTCTGAAAAAATAAAATATTTTCAAAGGAACATCGGGTTTTGCTTATACTATATATTTGGTACCTAAGTTACTGTATGTACCTATAAAATGCACAGTAATCCTAAAGGGACATACACTCGCTCCGCTCGAGCCGCATCCGCGGAATTTTGACCTACACTCGCGCCACAGGCGCTCGGGGTACTGTATGTTCCTTTACAATGAACAGTAACCCTTAAAGGGACACACACTCGCTCCGCTCGAGCCGCATTCGCGGAATTTTGATCTACACTCGCGCCGAAGGCGCTCGGGGTACTGTATGTTCCTTTAAGGTGCATCTACCGTAATCTAAATCGAGTGTAATCTTACTGTATGTACCTTTAAAATGAACAGTAACCCTTAAAGAGACATACACTCGCTCCGCTCGAGCCGCATTCGCGGAGTTTTGACCTACACTCGCGCCGGAGGCACTCGAGCCTACTGTAGCTCCTAACCTAGCTACAATACCCCCGTATTGCTCATATTATCCCCCACTTACCACAGCCTTGATACATCCGAAAATCTGAACACTGTTATCGACTTTGTTGCACATTTTCCCTTCTGCTTGCGAACAAGAATTTTTCTGATTGAAAACTGAACTAAACTGCGGTGAATTTAAAGCTTTTATGCCCGGGGAATTGGGTCGAAGATGTTTATCTTCACGTTGGGAAATTGATTTTTGAAGGTTTTGAAATTCAACTTTTTTTTATAACTATAAATGAGTTAGGGTAAGATTTAGGACACGTTTTAAAATTTTGAATTTTTTATTTTCCCGCTTTATTTTTGGCTGGGATAAAAATCTCACTAATTGCTTTTGACACCTCCCCATCTTTCCCTTTTTCTCACTAATTACTCATTTTGCTCACAAAATGCTCCAAAATCTTTCCCCTTTTCTAGTTTTTCTTATAGTATTCCCTAGATTTTCCACAAACCTAAAAATAGGTCTGAAAATTCCTGCCAAAAACTTCCAGCAAGTCAGAAAATTTCCAGCGGCTCCATCTGAACTCCTGCCTGAAATTCTGCCAATTCTGAAATTCATCGATCCTGCCGCTGAACTTCTACCCTATGAGACGAAGCCGCTTTGGAGAATCAAGCAGGAAAGTGAGTAGGTCAAAAATTTGAATTTGGCGCGCGAAATTCAAATTTTCTACAGTTTGTAATTGTCTGGCTCTCGGCGTCTCTTCAATTATTTTGCCTGAACAATTTGAGGGACACGTGGCAGCTGCGGCCATAGTTCAGGTATGTTGTCCCTTCAAAAACCCACTAGGTGTACGGTATGCGCCTTTAAAGTTCTCTAGGTTACTGTATGAACCTCTAGCGCAAGAGTATGTTCCTTTAAAATTTCCGGGGTTACTGTATTTTCTACTGTAAGGCTTGCACCTTTAAATTATGTATACACAGTAACCTATAGATCTTCTAAAGTACAGTAATTTCTTGCTGTGTACTGTATGTCCCTTTGAAATTGGTTTCGAGCGCCTCTGGCGCGAGTGTAGATCAAAATTCCGCAAATGCGGCTCGTATGTCCCTTTAAAATTTTTAGGGTTACTGTATGTCTCTTCAAATATGTTAGGACTACTGTATGTCCAGGTTACTGTATGTCCCTTTGACTTCCTCTTTCTCACATTTTTCCGAATTACTGTAGTTGTCCCTTTAAACCCAAACATTTTCATAGATACTGCATGCGTAGGTTTATGTCCCTTTAAAATTAGTTACTGTAGCCTATAGATCTTCTAAAGTACCCTAAATTCTTGATGGGTACTGTATGTCCCTTTGAAATTGGGTTGGAGCGCCTCTGGCGCGAGTGTAGATCAAAATTCCGCGAATGCGGCTCGAGCGCCTCTAGCGCGATGTCCCTTTAAATTAGTCACAGTAACCCATGAGCCTTGCAACAATATACTGTATGTCCCTTTAAAATTTGCAGAGTATATCCAATGCCACCAACATCCCGTGCTTCTCTCTCCACCTCTCGCCACCAACACGTCCTTTCACCCATCTCCATCCGCATCTCAATGCAAAAGCCATGGCAATTGCCGCATTCATAAAGCGCGAAAAATGGCGAGATGTTGTTGTGGTTTTTGAGGAACCGGATGAGTTGCTGGAAGTCACGGATATGATTACAGCCGGACATTTCGATCCATATTCTTTCTCGTCGCAATTAGTCCGCTTGAAACATCGTGAAGATTTTGGAGTCGAGTTGAAGCATATTAAGAATAAGTTGGGTGAGTGTGTAGGTTCTTCTGAAGATTACTGTATGACTTTTAAAAAGTTACAAAAAAAAATTATTTAAAAAAAATTTAAATTTATTTTTTTCTACGAATTTTTCGAATTTTCGGGAAACATAGAAAACGAAAGCTCTTTTTCAACATTGAAAATCAAGCTGGAACACCGTGTCTTTTAGTACTCATAAATTGTGAAGATCGATCACTGATTCGATTATTTTTCTTGAAACAGCATTTGAAGCAACAAAAACACTTTGAAAATGATGTGCGAAACCTCGAAAAGTTAGCAATTGTATAAGTGATCGGGAAAATACAATCAACACTAGCAAATCCACTGCACATGTATTTTTTAATCAGAATATTTCGCTTATCATACATTCCTTGATTCATATAAATAATCAAAGCTACAAAATATTGAAGCAATGTTAGAAAAACGATGGGAAAATTTTGATAGATTATCGATAATTCGGCTCTTCTTTTAGTTTCTGATAAAATATGACGATTCTGATGAATACAGATGAATGTTAGGATAAATAAGATTATCGAGATGATATAACATATTGATTCGGAAAATAATCTGATGTATAACAAAAATTGCACATCAATACAATCTGAATTATTGTTGACTAGAGAATAAAGAGTGCATGCTCTAGGTTCACATTTAAACCATTTCATGATAATATAATATGAAAATACGGTTATATAATGCAAAATCAGGAGAAGAATTAAACCTTTATCCTGTACGAGTTTAACAAAATATCGAATATCAGCTATTATGATAAATCTTTGCAAAGCAATCAATAATAGAAATCCTGGTTCTGATGTAGAGATTGGAGTTAGAGAATAGACAACCATGAATAGAATACCTATTAGAAGATTACTTGATCCATTAATTTCTATATAAAATATCACCAACATAGTGGTGAATAACATAATTTTTTTGTAGAGAAAATTGACAAAAATCCATTTATAAATACGGTAGATTATCATTTTTTTATCTTCTTCTGGTGTTTTGAGGAATAAATATGTGTAGGGTATCCATACAATTCTTAAACTCCAATCTAATAAATAGAACATCGGATTGTCGGAGAATTCGTAGTTCAGCATTGTTTGGGAGGAAGAAATCTTCTTGAAAATGGTTTTATTTCTACCGTGTCGTTCAGGCCTGTGCCGGAAATTTTCCGGATTTTCCGGTTTTTTCAAGGAAAAATCAATTTTCCAGTTTTCCGGAAAATGTGCTCGGAAAATGAATTTTAATAGGAATATCTTTAATTTTGCCTAAATTTTGGGAAAATTTCTCAGTTTATGATTTTAAAAAAAAATGAATCTTTTGGATTTTTTTTTCAATTTTCCAAATTTTACTATTTTTTGAACGTAAAACGTCTCAAATAGTTACTAAATTACATGTGAATAGAAGAATTGTAGTTAAAATAAGTTTTAATGCCAACTTAAGGCTGAAAATCAAAATTTAAGAAATTTTCCGACTTTCCGTTTTCCGGGTTTTGATTTTCCGGCACAGGTCTGGTGTCGTTTCAAATATCATTCTTACCTTTCCATTAGAAGTCATTGTTTGATCTAGAAATTCAAATTCAGAATAGACAATTTGAAAATTTAAGCACCAAAAAGGGTTTAATAATAGGTTTGGAATTTTATGTGGGGAAATGTCAGAAAATCAAAAGGAAAAATTTATTTAAGAGTTTGAGAAATAATTGACAACAATGATATTAAGAGATTAATTATACATAATTAGTTATTTTATTGCTCATATTTCAAAGCTATCATCTCATAATCAAAGTCATCATGATCGTAATCTTGCACAATTTCTTCATTCATTTTCGAAATGATCCCATCAATCAACTCATTTTGGCTCTCATTCAAATGATTTTTGAGCCCACAAACCACATTCAGCACATCATTTTTTTGCTTTTCACATATTTTCCGATCTTTTTTCAATTTCCTGATCTCCTCCAGTTGTTTTTTTTGACTTCTGCAAACAATTTTTTTCAATTCATTTCAAGCGCGGCCGAACGGTTTGCATTTCTGCCAAATATTTGCAAAACCAGGGTTCGATCCCCACCCGGCGCACAATTTTTTTTTCTTTTTAGCCCCTACCTTCTCAACGCAATAAGTTCATCTTTTAAAGCTGCAGTTCTAGTCTCACAATCAGCACAAGATCCATTCAATTCATAGAATTGCTCCACAGCTTTATAAATCAAATCCAATTCCTGATTTTTCTTGTATTTTCCCTGATTCTCCTTCAATTTCGCAAAATTTGGGCAAAATTTTAAAATATTCCTCAAAATTATTTGATAATATAAATCATGCATTTGCTTATAATTGAGAGATGGAAGAAGTTCGAAAACTTGATCGATGATTCCATTGATCTCTTGATCTTCGATTAAATGATCTTCCACCAATTTTTTGATTATTTCTAGCACTTCTGGTTTCGTATATTGTTCTTTGAATGATATTAGGGGAGTTTCCGAAGTTTCCGGATGAAAACACAACGATTTTCTGAACCACTGAAAAAATTATTGATTTTCTCAAGGCGCCGTTGCTTGGCAAAAATCATTTCAAGGCTCCACTCCTTGACATAATGTATCTCACAAGGAAACCTTTTTTACTCAACACTTCAAATCTTGATGAAATTTTGTCCATAGATAGCTTTTGGGGTCATAAGAACACCCTAAAAATTTTAGTCTCCCAATGGACCTCTGAGCCAAGTTCTGGGCTCTCAAAAGTTCGAAAATTGCCAAAATTGGCTCATAAAACACGTCATAACTCAATTTTTGATAATTTTTATCAAAAACTGAGTAGCAGATGATGATCAGCGTGGTCGATTTACCCAAAAAGCATCAATAAATCAAATTTTTAGAAAAAATTTTGATTTTGAAAAAAAGAATGAGCAGGGGCACATATGAATTTTCATGAATTTTCAGCCGAAAAATAAAAAACTTCAAAATTTTTCGAAATAAAGATTTTTATTGATGTACTTTTAGGTAATCGACTATGCTGATCAATATCTGAAACTTCATTTCTCCCGAAAAAAAATTTGAAATGGTGCTATGATGACTTTTATGACCATTTTTAGGCCTTTTTTGAACTTTTGAGAGCCCAGAACTTGGCTCAGAGGTCCATTGGGAGACTTAAATTTTTAAGGTGTTCTTATGGTCCCAAAAGCTGTCCATGGACCAAATTTCATCATGATTTTAAGTGTTGAGTAAAAAAGGTTCCCTTGTCAAGGTTCGGATCCTTGACATGGATTATCTCAAGGCGCCGCTGCTTGAGATATATCATCTCAAGGCTACGCTCCTTGACATAGATTATCCCAAGGCGCTGCTCCTTGACATAACGTATCTCAAAGCGCTGCTCCTTGACATAAAGTATCTCAAGGCTCTTCTCCTTGACATAGATTATCCCAAGGCTTCGCTCCTTGACATAGATTATTCCAAGGCGCTGCTCCTTGACATGGATTATTTCAAGGCTCCGCTCCTTGACATGGATTATCTCAAGGCTGGGATCCTTGAGATAGGTTGTCTCAAGGCTCGGATCCTTGAGATAGGTCGTCTCAAGGCGCTGCTCCTTGACATAGATTATATAAAGGCGCCGCGTCTTGAAACTTGTTTTTCTAAAGCCCTCCAATATCTCTAAAGCCCTCCATTTTCACAAACCGTTAAATACATTATTGGTTTCAGGGCTCTCTGTGAGTGTCTTTCAGCATATTCATAAATATTCCCAGTTTCACAATATTTTGCAATCACAATTTGTTTATACAAATCATCTTCGATTTCTTCCCAAACTAGACGCTTATGAATTCCTCTTGAATTACAAATCGGATAAACGTTGTTTCGAGAATTAGTTTCGAGTGGAATTTCGACGATTATAATACTGTTTGCACCGTATTTTGCGAGAATCTCATCGAAAGTTGGGGAATCCACGATGAAACATTGTGAAATACTTTCCTTTTCTGGCATAACATCTTCTTCTGGGAACGCTTGGCTAACTTCTTGTGCTAGATAAAATTCGTAGTTTGCTCCTTTGAATCGACGAATTATTGGTTGGAAATCTGGTGAAGCCTGAAAGATTTGAGATTTTGCTTAGTTTTACAGTTTTCTAGATCGTCAGAAAAATTCAGATCGTTTGGATAAATTTTCGCTGAAATATGGAAGTTCATTGAAAAAAAAATAAATTCAAACCGCGCGCGCTGCCGTCAACGCGGAGTCTCGTTGTTTACTTTTTATTTATTCGCAAATTTTTTTCATTTTTTTGAGGAAAATGACAATTTGCATAGAAAAAAGTAAAACAATTTACAAAAAGAAACTCGAAATCAAATTTCCTCTTCTTTTGCGCTAAACAACGGGCAAGCGGAGTTTTGTTGTTTTCTTTTTATTTTTTGCAATTTTTTTGCATTTTTTTGAGGAAAATAGAAATTAGCATGGAAATAACTATTTTCTTGGTTTGAAAAAATAAAAAACAAAATTAAAAATCAAACCTTTTTGGTTGTTACAAGGCTCTTGAGTTCCTTTTGAAGTGGCCTGATTGCATCATGTAAATATGCAACAACCGCATAGATTTTGTTGATATTCGGATTTTGCAGATATCGAAGAAAATCGTCAGAATAATACCGATCTCTATGTTCCTTGAAATCCTCCATCAATTTGTCCAATTCCTCTCTTTCTCGATGTTCTTCCACATATTTGAATTTGAATTTCTCAAAATCGCAAACTTCACACAATTTTTCATACACACTTTTCCACGATTCATCAGTTATCATTCTTTTTTTATATTCACCCCATTTTGATAGACAAGTTATGTTCCAAATATATTCAGTGAAACTCGCTTTACAAGATCCAGCGAAAAATATCGCGAATTCATCGATTTTCGCTGTCAATTCTGTTCTCATGTATCCGAAAGCCTCAGCATTTGTAACACAAGTGATTTTGCCAGTGATATCCTTGTATTTTGGACAGCTGGAGGGAAGACTGCAAAAATATATGATATTTTTGACAACAAAAATAAATGCAGCTTGGTCGAGTGGTTTGCACGGCTGCCGACCGTTTGAGAAAGCAGGGTTCGAGCCCCACCAGGTGCCCATTTTTCTTCTTTTTTTTTTAGATAGTTTGGACAGCTATATTCTGATTGTAAGCACAAACGTCATAGGTTTTCATGTATTTACTAGCATGGCTATTGATTTTTCAGCTATGTCAATCTAGAGATCACGATCTTGCGACTTACCGATTCCAAGTCGTTGATGTCATATACTTCTGCACTAGGTATTCAATTCGATCGATCCGTTTCAAATATTCCAACATTTCTTCAGCACTCCCATAAATTAGCATTTTCTCCTTATATTTTTCGTACAAAACTCTAAGTTGTTCAATTGCCTGTTCATCATTGCTTATTACTGTTCTAGGAATAATTAGATACTCCGCTTTTGACAAATGTCTTTGGGTCGATTCATAGATCTGGAAAATAGTTATGACGTTGCAATGCAGTCAGCTATCTTTCCACCAACATTTGCGCTGCGGGAGAAAAGAGAGATACGTTCAAGTGGTTATCGTTTTTGACTACCGTGCATGAGACCAGGGTTCGAATCCGGTTGCCCGCGAAACTTTTTTTTTTTTTTTATTTTGAGGCACATTTGCCACGTCATAACTATCTGTTTTCCTCACCTTGAAGCCGGTTTCGTATTCCAACAAATACACGAATTTCTCGAAAGTCCAAGTCGTCATTTTGAAGTGAAAAATTTACTGAAAAAATGTTTCTTTTTTATATAGTAAAAATTGCAAAAATACAGAAATGAGCAGAAGTTGTCTATTAGGAAGCAGGTGGCAAGAGCAGGTGTTACACCTATAATTAGTCAATTTTTCTTATTAGGTCATTGGTTGCGTTGCGTGTCGGCGTCGCGGTTTTGGAGGCAATATTTTAAATTTCAAAATTCTGAAATTTGAAAAAAATCTGTGGCCACGTGAAAAATATATTCAAAATTCGAAAAAATTGATTACAGTACCTAGAGTACCCGGAAAATTTTCAAAAAATTCAAAAAGTTTCTTCCCGACTACTGTACCTACAGTACCCCCAACTTTTTTCCAGACCGCTACCGTATCGTCATCAACTTGCCCCTTCAAAAATCCCTCAACTTCCTCGAACAAGCCGCAAACATGTCAATGTGTGGAGTACTGTATCATTATACAGTAATGCATTCCGATCTGGTTACGGTAGATCTCGAAAATCCGAAATATCATCGAATCGAAGACTGCAACATCACCGCAATCGCGCTGAATGACGTGGATGCGGCAAAAATTGCGCGAATCCGCGCTGAACTCTCCGCCGCGTTTCCGCTTCCGCCTCGCGGACTCTTGACGCAAACCGCAATCTGGTTGGACACGTTGCGACTCGTTGTGGCGGCGACGAAGGATTTACGCGATGAGTCGCCGCGACGTTGCGATATGTCGTGGCGCGGTGGCGATGCGGTGCGACGCGCGTTTTTTGAGACGCGGTTGGATGGATTTTCGGGACCGGTTTTTTGGTCGAATTCGGGGGAGAGAGCCAATTATTCACTGCATATTTATAGGAGGAAGAATTGTGAGTTTTTGGCGCCAAAATTTGATGTACAGTATTCAAAAAAAAAATTATTGTAGGTAAAATTTTCAAATTTTTTTTCAGAAAACCTTTTTGATAAACATATTAACGTTTTCCAATTTTTTCAAATTTCTGTTGAAAAATGATTGAAACGTACATTTTCGGGGGCTATTTTCTAGAACAAAATTATCAAAAACGTGAGCATTAAAAAAATAGTGAAGCCACGTGGCATTAAGTACTGTATGCACCTTTAACTCTGGATAGTCTAGGCTGGATTTCAAAGGGACATACCGTAACCTGATAGAATCTAAAAGGCACAAAATTAAGCCGGAATTTGGAGTTTGAAAATTTCTAAATTTTGTAATTTCCACGTGTCCTGCTGAATTGAATACTGTATGTACCTTTAAACATTTCTAACGGGATTTTCAAAAAACATTTTCAGAATCTTGTTTCTGAAAAAATTCTGCGCGCAATTTTTTGATCTACAGTATCCTACAGTACCTTTTCAGCGCTTCGAAAATTTGCCGAATGGAATAGTCGAACCCGCGAAATCACATCAGCTGAAGCCACAACCCACGTGGCAAATCAGAGTCAAAAATTGACGTTGGAGGGAAAACATTTGAAGGTTACGGTGTATTTGGTGAGTACTGTAGACCTACAGTATCCCTACAGTATTCTTTCAGGAAGCCCCATTTGTTATGCTAACCCCAAATGGAACCTACGATGGTTACTGTATCGATCTTCTGCACAAAATCTCAAAAATCCTCAAATTCACTTTTACCATCAGAAAAGTTCGTGACAATGCTTATGGCTCAAAAGAGCCGAATGGAAAATGGAATGGAATGGTTGGAGAACTACAAAGAGGGGTAAGACGGGATTACTGTAGGTACAGTACCTCTACCGTACCCTTTCCAGGATGCAGATCTGGCTGTCGCATCGCTGACAATTTCCTATAGTCGAAGTGAGGTTATTGATTTCACCGTACCCTACATGCATTTGGGAATATCGATTCTTTTCAAGGTACACAGTACAGTACTCCTACAGTACTGTACTCCAAATATTTTTCTAGAAGCCAAGAATGACCGATTCGGATTGGTTCAAGTTCATGGATCCGCTGAGCTACGAAGTCTGGCTGCTAACTTTCGGATCTTACTGTATTGTGTCGATTGCGTTGTGGATTATTTCCAAGTGGGTTACTGTAGAGGGTACTGTAGAAAGGTTTCTGATTTTTAAACGCTTTTCAAATATAAAATTCGCTCCCCATTTCTTCAATCACGCGTGTACAAGTGGCTAACACACGCGCCTCACAATCACACACGTTTTGCACCTCGGGTTCGAATCCCGGTGCGCGCAAAACTTTTTTTTTGATTTTCAATCACTCAGAATCAGTCCCTACGAACAATTTCGTCTCGACGAATCCACCGGTCAATACGGCCCCGTCCCCAATCAATTCTCACTTCGCAACTCATTCTGGTTCACCGTGTGCTCTTTGATGCAACAAGGTTCGGAATTGTGTCCGCGAGCTGTTTCGACGCGATTTTTGACGGCCATCTGGTGGTTCTTTGCGCTGATTTTGATCTCATCTTATACCGCAAATTTGGCGGCGGTTATGACGACTCGAAGAATGGAAACACCGATTGAGAATGCGGATGATTTGGCGGCGCAGACGAAAATCAAATATGGAACTTTGGGAAGAGGATCGACGATGTCGTTTTTTAATGTTGGTTTGGGGGGGGGGGGTACTCTATGTACCTTTAAAAATATCCAGAGACTTTTTAAAGGGCCATACCGTATCTTAATGATTTCTCAAGAAAGCAAAACTGAGCTGGAATTTCTATAGATTGAAAAAACAAATGGGCAGAGATTTCAAATTTCCACGTGGCAGGTCGAATACTGTATGTACCTATAAAAAATATCCAGAGCCTTTTTAAAGGGACATACCCTTGATCTGAACCAAAATTCTCAGAATCTAAAAAAAATTGGCTGAAATTTTTCGTTTTTTTTTGCCACGTGGAAATTAAATATGAATATTTTGACACGTGGAGTTTTTGACAAACAAAAAGTTGGGTACTGTATGCACCTTTTAACATTTCTAGCGCGATTTTTAAAGACACATACAGTACTCCTACAGTACTCAATTTTTCCTTCAGGAATCCAAGATTGAGACCTACGAGAGGATGTGGCAATTGATGTCAAGTCAACCAGCATTATTCGTGTCTAGTTCGAAAGAGGGAATTGCGAGGGTCAAGGTACCTAGATTACTGTAGCTACAGTACTCCTACAGTACCCTTCTATTTTCAGAGCTCCGATTACGCCTATCTAATGGAATCCTCAATGTTGGAGTATGCAGTAGAGCGCGATTGCGAACTGATGCAAATTGGCGGGCTTTTAGATCAAAAAGGTTACGGTATCGGATTGCCGAAAGGATCACCGTATCGAGAATTGATATCCACTGCTATTTTGAGATTGCAGGAGAAAACCGAGTTGACGGAACTCAAAGAGAAATGGTGGAAAGATAAAAGTATTGTGTGTGAGCAGGCGAAGAGGAAGGATGATCAGGATGATGGAGAATCGATTGGCGGGATTTTTATCATTCTGGTGGGTTACTGTAGCGAAAAGGGTACTATATTCTTTGCAGGTTGTTGGTTTGGTTCTAACTACTGTACTCATAATCTGGGAACTTCTTCTAACTCGTCAATCAATTCGTCGAACAACTCCACCAGAAGAATGCGATGTTCCAATGCCTCCCGAAATTTTTACGTTTCAAATCAATCCACAATGTCCTTTTGAATAAATTTGATTTTTTTAGCTTTTGTAAAACTGCGGCATACTAAAAAGTTCTGAAAAATTTCTGGAAAAATATTGCACTTTGAACTTTTGCGAAAAATTCTTGGAATTTATGATTCAATAATTGATTGAATCAAAAATTTGATATAAATTTGAAAAGGAATTGGAATATTTTGGTTCCAAAAAATTTCGATGCTGATTTCGATATTATTTTTTTGTTTGAATAATGTGTAAGTTCGGAAAATATCCAGTTTTTTGGGTTTTTTCTAGCTTCGGACCGCATTAATTTTTTTTATGACTACTAAATTTCAGGGTGACAACGGGGAAAAAGACGGAAGTTAGTTTTTTATTTAATTATTTGTGCGGTGATTTAAAAAAAAATATTTTTAAACATTAATTTTTGCAAGGTTATATGGATGGTTCCATCATGGAGTTGTACTGGAAATCATTCAATTCCAGTTGAAAAATATGGCATAATTCAAAACGAGAATCAACACTATTACAAAGGAGGCTCAAAATTTGCAATCTTCTACATGGAAAAATTCGGAAAAATTCCCTACTTTGAAGATTTCGAAGAACCGATCAACGGCGGTTTGCCGCAAAACGGCAATTTCTCCGAACATTTACGAGTTGCTGAGGAGGATATTGTGAAATATATACCCTCAAAAGATTTTGATGGATTAGCGGTGATTGATTTGGAAAATTTCAGACCAAATTGGGAACAGAGTTGGAGCAGCTTTAATATATATAAAACGGAATCGTTGAAACGCGCGAGACAGAATAATCCAACAGCTTCAAAAGAAGAAATTACCTTGATAGCTCGTGAAGAATACGATTCTGCAGCAAAGTACGGTATTCCGCGCTCCACCGAAATAAACACGCAACGCAGACCGCGTCGCGCCACAACACACACAAAAAGGGAGGGAATTTGAATCGTTCCCTTGTGTTGTAGCGCGGCGCGGTTTGCGTTGCGTGTTTATTTCGGTGGAGCGCGTGAGATTTTCGATAATAACATGAATATTTTCCAACGAAAAATGTTTAGAAAATATTTCCTCGAAACAATTCGACTTGGAAAACGACTTCGACCAAAAGCAAAATGGGGATACTATTTGTTCCCTAAATGCAATTTCAATGTGGATAAAACCAATAACAAGTGCAGTGATAAAATGAAAGTGTACAACGATAATATGGATTGGTTATGGAAAGAAAGTCAAGCTCTTTTCCCATCGTATTATTTGAGCAAAAAGGGTGAAGAAAGACATGATATTGATAAACTAAACTTTGCGGTGGGTTTTTTTTAAATTTGAAATTGCCAAATTTCGAATTCCATTCCAGGCTCTGATTTCCGAAACGCAAAGAGTCAAAAAAGTCTACTGCCCCGAATGTGAAATACACATGTTCACTGGTTTCGAATACGATCCGTATAAAAATGCATCATATATGTATACAAAAGCAAGTCTTCGTATAAGTCTTGAATATATAATGCGTCATAATTTGGATGGTGCAGTGATTTGGAGCACAAGTAAAAATATGAAACAAAGATGTGATAATATTACAACTTATGTTAATGATTATCTTGGTCCGCATGTTCAATATATTAATCAGGATTTGGATAAATGTCGGAAGAAAATTTGTCGGGGAAGGGGGGAATGCTATCTTCCACATGGCGTGGTGTAAGTTTTGTTTTTTGTTTTTTTATTATGATTTTTATTCTGATCAGAAATCCAAACTCATCTGACTATCTTTGTCGATATGATCAATGAAATCGATATTTCTGGGCTCTCGAAATTTCTCGAATTATTTTTATATTATCATTTTTTGCGTCGATAAATAAATAATTTCTTCATAAATTTTGTAAATCCCACCTGAAACACTTTCATTTTCGTCAAAATTTCCATTTTCAGCCGGATTTTCAGATGATTTGCGATTTCCCGTCCATTTTTGGCAATATAAGTTATCACAGTTGACACGTTTGACTAGTTTTGATAACGAAAATTGAAAAAATATAAAAAATTGTCATCTGGGGTTACTGTAGCATTCAAATGTTTGTGCAAACACCCTGTTATTTGCGGTGTTTGCGGAACGGCGGGTCCCAAAATTTTATTTTCTTTTTTTTCGCTTTTTGGGGGTTTGCGCGAGTTTTTGGCGAATTGCTGTCGGGTTTTTGAATGTTGTCAGTTTCAGCGAAATTTGCGATGTTCTGCTGATCATTCTGATATGTGGAATTCACAAATTCGTTGTTAGTTTTTGGTGAAAATTATGATTTTGTGGGATTTTTGAATTTTCCACTGTTTCTTGGAAGTTTTCTGCAATTTTTTTTTAGAAAACTCAGATATACATCATGCTCCAACACCTGATTTTGAATCAGCAATTTTTACTGACATAAAGCCGGTGTTCGGAAAACATACGATTTTTCCGATGTTTGTAAAACAATTTGTCGACAAATTTTGAGATTTTTCTTGCAAACTTGTGTTTCAGATTATCAGCTTTTGCTTGACTACCTCCAAAAATTACTAATTTGTTAGATTTTAAACTATGACATTGTTTTTGCAAGCAAATTTTGAAACGATTGTTTTGTGTTACGAAACATTTGCACGGCAGAAGTTTTCAATTGTCTCTTTTTGCGAACGATAGAACGAACAGTGACCAACACATTTTTTAAAACGATAAACTTAGAAATCGTTCCTTATCATTTCCAACCATCCAGAAATTTCGGTGTAAACTGTTCTTTTTTCAAATATGTTGCGAAATGTTCTAACATTATGTTCACTATTGTCTTCCCATTCTTCATAAAAAGTGTTATAAATAATAATTGCTGCACCTGCATCTTAACATTTTCCCACCAAAATCAGCGTTATTAGACCGTTGGCATGTCAAACACATTTTCTCTCGCCAAACAACGCTCAAAACCTCTGCGTCTCTCACTTGCCCCTCCCCTTTCTGCATTCTATCGACTTTCTTGTTCACTTCTTTTCATTCTATATTTTTTGTCATCTCACTCTTGGTGTCCTGCGATTGAATATCGGGTTAGAGAGATGAGCACAGCATGTTTTACTTTTTATTTCAGTGTGTAAGAATAGTTTTCTTATTCTACATGATGAGAAATTTCGAAATATTTCTAAGAAAATCGATTTTTTAAAGTATCACGCGCTATCTTTTCATATATTATTTGTCTTACACTTGTTTTGAAAAATTCGGTATAATTTATTGATTTTTTTGTTTTGCAGAAATCATGACTGACGCAGCACAAGAACGTTCAATCAAACTTCTTTCTTCGGACAACGAAACCTTCCAGGTGAGTATTTTTTTGCTGAAAATATACTTTTTGGTGGAAAAAGTATATATTTATGCATAAGTGCCTGGAATTGGAGAAAAATGTAGAAATTTTGCAGGTTCCAAGAAACGTCATTCGTCTTTCTAACACAATCAACACTTTGCTCCAAGATTTGGGTTTGGATGATGAAGAAGATGCTGGAGATGCAATCCCAGTGCAAAATGTCACTTCGACAATCTTGAAAAAGGTTATCGCTTGGTGCCAACATCACCACGAAGATCCAGTCGCTGCTGATGATTCGGACAGTCGTGAGAAACGCACTGATGACATTTCCAGCTGGGATGTCGAATTCTTGAAAGTCGACCAAGGAACTCTTTTCGAATTGATTTTGGCTGCCAATTATTTGGACATTAAAGGACTCCTTGATGTCAGTTGCAAGACTGTTGCCAACATGATCAAGGTAATTTTTGTTTTTTTTTGAAGAGAAAACGCGGACCTACATGTCATGCGTTACATGCGCGCTGCGGTCAGAAACATTTGTTAAGACCTTTCGGTAACCTAGGTGATGTATAATCAAATGAGATTTTATCGAGCAATCCGGCTCGAGCAAGGGATTAGTTATCTGCTTCAGCCATACATTTTTCGAAGATGTCTTTTCCTGCTCACTAAAAACTTGGCAGAAAGCTTCAAGAACCTCTGAAAATTGTAATTTTATCATAAAAATTAAGAGCAATCATTTTTCTCAAGTATAATCATGAGAATTGAGAAATGTTGCTCATCTTAGATCACTGTTAGAAAATGCTGATATCGATTATAAACTAGCAAAGTTTGTCGATAATTTTGTACTTTTAAAAGCCTATGGCAAAAAATTTCGAAGTGACAAATAGTTCAATCAAAAATTACATCAATTTTTTTGCAGGGAAAATCCCCAGAAGAAATCCGTCGCACCTTCAACATCAAGAACGACTTCACCCCAGAAGAAGAGGAACAAATCCGCAAAGAAAACGCCTGGTGCGAGGACTAAATGCGAAATCTTCATCAACTCCCACATTGGGTAACTGTTAATTAAAAAATAATTTAAAAATCCAAAAACAACAACTATTTTATTGTTTCTTTCTTTTCCCTCCAAACTCATCATTTTACCACTTCCAACACAACTATTTTATTTTTTTGTATAATTCTGAAATCTCCCCCTTTCTAAGCATTGAATTTTTAATGTACATGAAACGTGACCTGAATAAACCGAACCCCCCAAAAAATAACAAAATAAGGTATTTCTAAAATAAGATGGCAATCAAAAGTGTGGGTGATTTGGTGAATTTGAATACGGATCTCAAATGCGATACTCCAAATCATGAACTCATTGTATACCCGAAATTTTTGATATTCTATTCGGAAAACGGCTACAAGAAGCCGTGCTACGTCAAATTTTTCATTGAAAATCGCGACAAGTTTCCGGTGATTTTTGCGATTAAAGCGAGACAAAAGATATTTCGACTTGGTTCGGATAGTCATGGAATTCTGAAAGCCGGCGAAAAACACACTTTCAAATTATATTTATTGCCTTGTGATGATTGGCCGCTGGGAATCAATGATTATGCTGGAAAACAATTGAAAATTGCGATTGAGAATTTGAGAATTCCGACGTGTATTCAACCGGATAATCGAGTTGATATTGTGGCGGTTTCGAAGTGGATTTGGAAAAAATCAATGACTGAATGGCCGCTTGAAAGATTGTATACAAAGGTGCATTTTTAGGAAAGGCTGGGGAAATTTCAAGTTTTTTGCTGAAAAATTATGAAATTCCATGATAAAATGTGATTTTCATGAAATTTCACCTAAAAATTGGATTTTTCATGAAATTTCAGCTGAAAGTTGGACTTTTCGTGAAATTTCACCTTAAACTTGGACTTTTCATGAAAATTTCGCTAATTATTCAAATTTTTGCTCGAAAATCGATAGGATTTCAATAAAGTTTGAGATTTACCAAAATTTTCAAGATTTAGAACAGTTTTTCAATGAAAAATCTAAAATTTCAGAAGAATTGATGAAATTTCAAGTTTTTCAATGCAAAATCTGAAAATTTCATGATAAAATGTGATTTTCATGAAATTTAAGCTGAAAATTGGACTTTTCATGAAAATTTCGTTAATTATTCCAATTTTTGCTCGAAAATCGATAGGATTTCAATAAAGTTGGAGTTTTTGTTCTGAAATTCACCACAATTCAATTTTCAGAGAAATTTTCAGGTTCAAACTTCAAAATTAGTTTTTCAGATGTCGGTAATTCTGGAAAAATGCCAAACAAATGACAGTAGTGTTCTAACACTTCCAATTTCTGCAAGTCCTAGTTTGATTAGTGAGGAATCTGTGAAAACTTGAATAAAACTTTGATAATCGCTAACTTTTTTTGAGAAGATGTTTCAGAAAAAATTAAATAGTGCTTCTGATTCATCTCGACAAGGCGAATCAGATGGTATATTCAGTTTTACCTGAAAATGCCTCTGAAATGCTGAAAATGCGCTGAAATACAATTTAGTGTGTAAACACGGCGACGCACAATTGCACAAATAGCGTACCGTAGTCAAATTTATTTTTATTTTTTTTCAATTTTTTTTTTCGCGTCGAATGGTTTGCAAAATATGAAGGATTATGAGGAATTGGTAGATTGGAGTGAAGATGGAGACGATTTTGAGTTTTTGGAGCAGGTAATTTTTTTCACAAATCTTACAAGGGAACCTTTATTACCCAACACTTCAAATCTTGATGAAATTTTGTCCGTGGACAGCTTTTGGGGTCATAAGAACACCCTAAAAATCTTAGTTACCCAATGAACCTCTGAGCCAAGGTCTGGGCTCTCAAAAGTTCAAAAATTGCCGAAATTGGCTCATAAAACACGTCATAACTCAATTTTTGATCAATTTTATGAAAAAACTGAGTAGCGGATAATGATCAGCGTTGTCGATTTACCCAAAAACATCGATAAATCAAATTTTCAGAAAAAATTTAGATTTTGGAAAAAAGAATGAGCAGGGGCACATGAATTTTCAGCCGAAAAATGAAAAACTTCACAATTTTTTGAAAAAATGTGTTTTATCAATGTCCTTTCAGTAAATCGACTATGCTGATTAATTTTACTTTACTTCTTACAAAAATTATTTTGAAATGGGGCTATGATGACTTTTATGAGCTAATTTTGGCAATTTTTGAACTTTTGAGAGCCCAGAACTTGGCTCAGAGGTCCTAAAATTTTTAGGGTGTTCTTATGACCCCAAAAGCTGTCTATGGACAAAATTTC
The DNA here is from genome assembly GCA_947459285.1 of Caenorhabditis angaria. Lineage (NCBI taxonomy): Eukaryota > Metazoa > Nematoda > Chromadorea > Rhabditida > Rhabditidae > Caenorhabditis > Caenorhabditis angaria. Next base: position 11,526,880 of record CANHGI010000001.1, read on the forward strand.
ATCAAGGTTTGAAGTGTTGAGTAAAAATTCCCTGAAAATATTGCGTTTCTAGAATCACGTTGCTCGTCGACCAAATGTTTTGCCGAGGTTATCCTCATTCAACCCAACATCATATTCAACACCTCGACCAAGTCGAGAAAACACGGCGATTTGCAATCAGAAACCAGTGAAGAAGGGGAATCGAAAGAAGTTATTGAAAAAAAGTGGAAAAGCGGCGAAGGTAAGAAAATTTCCGAAAAATCAAATGATTTCTCAAAATTTTCCCTAAATGATGTTCTATTTCAGCATGCAACAAAGTCGAAAACTGGAAGTCGTCGAAAATTGACAAAAATGATCGAAGAGCTGCCGGTAAGAAATTTTCCCCGAGCTTTTCCTCAAATGTTGTATAATTTCAGGTCACAGATTATTACAATCGCCTATCGATTCGCATCCTCGCCAGAAAACTCATGTAAATAATTAATCTTGTGAATATTTTCTGAATTTTTTTAATGAATTTTTGTAATTTTCGAATTTTACCCTCTCAAATATCGGATTTATTTTTTCCGAAACATATTTCTTCCAAAAAAAAGTAGTTAGGAGTCATTAGATGGTCGTAAACTACTATTTACATCTTCTAAATAGGGTGTTGTAAACTTTTCGCAACATGTTTTTCTAGGTCGAAAACATGGCCTAGAAAAATCGGGTGGCCTAGGCCCGATTTCTAGGCCAACCCTAGACGACCCCCGGGAAAATATAAATAAATAAAAATAAATAAATAGTTTGAGCAATTAGAAAACAACTGTTTTTGCTATCTCAAAAAGTGACAGATATTATTATAAGCTACGCAATTTACAACCAGCCATATATATTTCTTCTCCTAACTTCTGCTAACTCATCAATTTTGAGTTATTCAACAGGAAGGAAGCATCATTTCAAGTTGCGCAATGTGATTTTTCTGTGTTGTAATGTTTTTTTTTGCAAAATTTTAAGAAAAAACGTGACCTAATTTTTTTTTGACGCTCTAATTTTTGAAAATCCGGTTATTTTTTGAAAATTTGAATTTTGAAAGTGATCGGAAAAGTGAGTATTTGAAGGAAATTCGGGTTTCTGGGCAAAAAATCGATTTTTCGAAAAAGTGTGTCAACACCGACTGCCCGCAAACACCAAAACTTACGCGCAAAAATAAAATAACGACACTCCGCTCAAACAAGCCGAGTATCGTTGTTTTACTTTTACTTTTTTTTTTTTGGTTTTGGAAGCGACTAGTTTCTAGTTTCTAGGCTAAAAATTGGATTTTCTGTTGAGAATTTGGATTTCTAGGCCACCACTTCGACTTCTAGGCCACGTTATGTTTGTTGTTGAATTTACTGGTGAAATTTATGGTTTTTCGAGAGTAAGTTGGTTTTCTAGGCCACCATTTGGATTTCTAGGCCAAAAATTGCATTTCCAGGCCACAATTTGGGTTTCTAGGCCACCACTTGGATTTCCTATTAAAAATTCAGGTTTTCAGGCCATTTTATCCCTTTTTACAGATTTCTAGGCCACCATTTGAGTTTCTAGTCCAAATATTGAATTTACTAGTGAAGTTTTTGATTTTTCGAGAATAATTTGGTTTTTTAGTCCACCATTTGGATTTCTAGACCACAAATAGAATTTACCAGTGAAATTTAGGATTTTCCAAGAATAATTTGGGTTTCTAGGCCACCACTTGGATTTTCTATTGAAAATGCAGGTTTTCAAGTCATTTTACCCCTTTTTACAGATTTCTAGGCCACCACTTGGATTTCTAGGCCATGAATTAGATATCCAGCCTAACTCAGTTGTTTTTTTTTGGATTTCTAGGCCATTTCGGCCTTGGTTTCGATTTCTAGACCGAAATTTGAGTTTTTTGTGATTTTTTCGAAAAACATTCTAAAAAACCTATTTTCCACGTGAAATAGATATATGACGTGGCAATTTAGAAATGCCAGATAATTTTTCAGTGAAATTTTATTTCAGAAAATTGCACATTGCTCACCGGCTGCTGAAAATCATCGTCTCTGAAAATCCCCACAACTTCCATCCACACAGGCAAAAAGGTTAGTTATTTTCAAATTCTTTATTAAAATTTTCAAAAATCGATCAAAATATATAAAATATACTCACTAACAAAGAAAAAATTGATAAAAATTTGCAAAAAAAAATTGTCAAACCGAGAATATATCAAATGAAAACGAGAAAAGCTCAAAAAAGTCATGTTATGCGAATTAATTGAGAGAGGGAATATTGTACATGAGGGTTTAGGGAAATTGGGGGAAAAAATTGAAGGAGAAGAAAAACAGAGACCAAATTTGTGTTTTATAAAGAGAAGAAAAATGACCCGGCTAGAGATATATAAAGTCCTAATTGAATATTAATTTGATGAGAGCAAGAGAAAAACCCAGGAAGGATTTAATAGGCTGGGGTGGCTGTCCTTGGAGGAGCTGGCGAAATTATTGGTGCAGATTTTGGCGAAGCCGCTGGCGATGCTTCAGAAGTTGGTGTTGTTCCAGATTCTTCAGATTGCAAACCTATAAAAATATTATATATATTTTTAAACTAACAAAAAATGTAGAAGCTCATAAATCATTTTTAAGAACACCAGGAACCCCGGTGCATTAAAACTAATCCCCGTTAGGTCACTTTTGGGAACCCTTTTTCGTACTTTTCCCCCGTCGTAAATCATAAACTTGTCGTTTTTTGTGTAGATAGATAAAAGCGAAATGCTGTCAATTTATGTTTGACATGTCAATGAACACCTATCTATGTACTATACTATCAGTTTTTTGTGTTGAATCGAGACAAATCGGCTTAACTTGTCGACTTATTGAAATAAGTTGCTCTTGATTTGGTGAACGTTTTGATGATAAGCGGGATTCGTTGAAATTGGGGTGGAAACTTTTTGTGTATAAACTTTGCTCGATTTTTGGAGTTTCTGAAATAGCGCAAAAAATCATAGAAAATTGGATTTTCTTGGAATTTCTGGCTGAAATTGCAGGGAAATCCAATTTTTCTATGATTTTTTGGGCATTTCAGGTGGGACGCGGAAGCTATGCCCAAATTTTGAGTTGAAATTCTGAAATAGCGCAAAAAATCATAGATTTTCGGATTTTCTTGGGATTTCTAGCTGAAATTGCAGCAAAATTCGAAGTTTCTATGATTTTTTGGGCATTTCAGGTGGGACGCGGAAGCTATGCCCAAATTTTGAATTCAAACTCTGGAATAGCGCAAAAAATCACAGATTTTCGGATTTTACTGGAATTTCTGGCTGAAATTGCAGGGAAATCCGAGATTTCTATGATTTTTTGGGCATTTCAGGTGAGATGTGGAAGCTATGCCCAAATTTTGAATGAATTTCTGAAATAGCGCAAAAAATCATAGATTTTCGGATTTTTCTGGAATTTCTAGCTGAAATTGCAGGGAAATCCGAGATTTCTATGATTTTTCGCGCATTTCAGGTGAGATGCGGAAGCTATGCCCAAATTTTGAATTCTAACTCTTCTAAAACCTAGAAAAAATCAAATTTCAATAGTTTTCTCTGAAATTGCGCAAAAAATCATAAAAAATTGAATTTTCTTGGAATTTCTTGCTGAAATTGCAGGGAAATCCGAGATTTCTATGATTTTTTGGGCATTTCAGGTGAGCTATGCCCAAATTTCTCATAAAATCCATCCAAAACCCTCAAAATTTACCTTGTGATGAAGCATTTTGTGTTGTAGAAGTAGTCAAATTCAATCCATTTCCACTACCCGCATTTTGCGCAGCAGCCGCCGCAGCAGCCGCAGCTTGCGCCGCTTGTTGTTGCATGTTCAATGCGAACATTTGCATTGGATTGAACATGAATCCAGCGGCCGGGTTCATCATTCGCATTGAAGCCATGAGATGTGGATTGTGTCGAGCGATTGCCATTAGATTTTCTTGGAAGGATTTTTGCGATCTCATTGCTTCACTAAGCAAATTTGATGCGGTATTTTCGTCGGAAGATGGGGAAGAATCCTGAAAACATAAGTATGTTTGAGTTATTTGTCATCCCTTTTTTTGTCAAATGTATGTTTAAAAAGTGTTTGACAAGCGATAAAAGTATATATGTATATGTATATTTATATACTTTATACATATTTATAATTTGTTTATTCTGTGCCAGCTACAGACACGGTGTAATAATGTATTGAAAATAAACATATTTTCTCACCTTTTTGTCACTTTCCTCTGATGCAACATCTGCAATACTCCAGATCTTTGCTTTTTTGGGTGTTGTGGTTAATAGTAGATCATCGGAACTTCCACCGGATGGACAGGGACTTGAGCGTTTTGCGCCGATTTTGAGGTCGAGCGTTGAGACGATTGAATTTGAGCTGGATGGGCGGTTGAGATCGTCGTCGTCGTTGTCGAAATCGTCGTCGTCGCAATCACCGCGGCGGTTTTGAGGCGACCACGTCATTTTGTTCTCTTTCTTTAGGCGACGGCGAGCATTGGCGAACCAGGTGGAAACCTGAAATGTTTTTTGGGTTGTTGGGGGAATTTTGTGTGAAAATTGCGCGAAAATTGGATTTTTGTGGGCTGACTTCGGTAGAGCGCGAAAGCTCTACTCGAATTTTAATGGAATAAAACCTAGCACATTCTGAAATCGCGCAAAAAATCATAGAAAATTGGATTTTTCTGGGATTTATAGCTGAAATTTCAGAAATCTCTGATTTTTTGAGCATTTCAGCTGGGATGCGTAAGCTATGCCCAAATTTTGAATAAAAATTTGATTTTTCTTTTCTAAAACCTAGAAAAAATCAAATTTCAATAGTTTTCTCTGAAATAGCGCAAAAAATCATAGAAAATTGGATTTTCCTGGGATTTCTAGCTGAAATTCCAGAAATCTCCGATTGCTCTATGAATTTTTGAGCATTTCAGCTGGGATGCGGAAGCTATGCTCAAATTTTGAACATTTTTCTGAAATTGCGCAAAAAATCTTAAAAAATTGGATTTTCCTGGGATTTCTAGCTGGAATTCAAGAAATCTCCAATGTTTCTATGATTTTTTGAGCATTTCAGCTGGGACGCGGAAGCTTTGCCCAAATTTCGAACATTTTTTCTGAAATAGCGCAAAAAATCATAGAAAATTGGATTTTCCTGGGATTTCTAGCTGGAATTGCAGGGAAATCCGAGCTTTCTATGATTTTTGGACATTTCAGCTGGGATGCGGAAGCTATGCCCAAATTTCGAAAATTTCTTGGTGCCCAACCCCGAGATTTTTCTAATTAAGTTTTTTTTTCGCGCCACATTTCTTGGTTTCGAAATCAAATGTTTTCGTTTTCAATGTCTTTTTTCTCTCTCTCTCTCTCGAAAACACTAAACTAAACTTGTCACAATTGAAATGAAACACATTAATTAACACTTTGTGTGTGTGTGTTTATCTCGTCCAACCATCTTTTGTTTCTCTTTCTCTCCATTTTTTGCCACTGAATGAATACCTAGTTATTTTGATGGTCAAACATAAACATTAGGAGAGAAATGATACGATTAAATAGATTACTGTCGATGTTTTTCTTTTTGGTTACTCAGAAAGGTCGTTTTTTCTAGAGGGTGCGGCTTGGCGCCAAATTTTGAATTAGCGAAAAAGAATATATAGAAGCTCAGATAAATTACTAGACTAATTGTTTTTTAGTACCCCCGTAATAAAACTGCGGGACATGTAAAGAAAACACGAATTAGTGCTAAGTACACTTGGCCCAAACAAAAATAACCAACCTGTGTTAATGTCATACGTGTTTGCATGGCCAGCAAAACCTTGTCACCCTTCGTTGGATAGGGATTTTTCTGATGAGCGCGGAGCCAGATTTTCAGCGGCTCGGTGGCTTCTTTTGTCGCATTTCGCTTCTTCATTCCTTCGAGCGAGTAGGGATGATAGAAGTGGGCTTGGTCCATGAGAACTGGGCCCATTGGTCCGTGTTGCATCATCATTTCGGGCTTGAAGTCCTGGAAATTTAGAGGGGGTTAGGTTATGAATTTTGAATTCAAAAATTAAAAAATTTAAAAGTCTTTTCTGAAATCGCGCAAAAAATCCTAGATTTTCGAATTTTCCTGGAATTTCTAGTTGAAATTCCAGGAAAATTTGAAGTTTCTATGATTTTTTGGGCATTTCAGGTAGGACGCGGAAGCTATGCCCAAATTTTGAATAAAAATTTGATTTTTTTTCTTCTAAAACCTAGAAAAACTCAAATTTCAATAGTTTTTTTTTGAAATCGCGCAAAAAATTATAGTTTTTCGAATTTTCCTGGAACTTCAAGCTGAAATTCCAGGAAAATTTGAAGTTTCTATGATTTTTTGGGCATTTCAGGTGGAACGCGGAAGCTATGCCCAAATTTTGAATAAAATTCTGAAATTGCGCAAAAAATCATAGATTTTCGCATTTTCCTGGAATTTCAAGCTGAAATTTCAGAAAAATCCGAGATTTCTATGATTTTCTGGGCATTTCAGGTGGGACGCGGAAGCTATGCCCAAATTTCGAAATATTTCCCCCCTATCATCTGCCCCAATGTTCTCGCCCCACACATTTTTATTATATCATCATCATAATTGTTTTTAGTGTTTTATTATGTTTGTTATATCAATCTATCCATGTACGATACAACAACACAAAAAAAATTGGGGAGAAGAATCAAATAAATATATGTATTTGAAAAGATAGATAGGATACAACACATCAAAATCGTGTTATTTAATTTTGACGACGTTAAATCAACATTGCCTCCTACCGTATACCTTTTTTCTCTGCTGTTGTTATTATTTGTCGGTGGTGAACAAAAAAGGGAGGATTATTGCGCTGCTGGGGGCTCCCGTCGTTTTTTTTGAGATAAGAAGTCACTAACCTGTCCTAAACCTGGCGGAAAAACCACTGGAAAACCGAGACCGCCTTGTGCTTGCGCTGCCAACGCTTGCGCCATCATTGCTTGCGGTGGTGGGATTTGGAATTGTTGGAGAAGCGGATTCGAAGCGGCGGCGGCAGCAGCGGCGAGGAATCGCATTTGTTGCTCTTGTGGAGTTGGTGGAGCTGGTGTGGCGCCGGTTGTTGGAGTTGTTGTGGCGGAGAGCAGGTTGGAGGCGGGTGGAGAGGAGTTTTCCGATTTGGCGGTGGTTGGGGTGAGCAGCTGGAATTTTGAGAATGGGTTTTGAGGTGGAAAAAATTGGAGACATGTTTTTTTTGGAAAGTAGAAATTTAGAATCAGGTAGATCAGTTTTTCGAGAATTTTCGGTAGATCAAAAATTTTTGTTCACAAAAAATTAGATGGTCAAATTAAAGTTCAAATAATATTTATAGCTGGCCAAATTTTAAGCCAATATTATTCAATTAGGGTAAATTTAGAGCTTCAAAAAATTTGGTCTAAAAATTTTCAGAAGGCCAAATTATAGGTCTCAGTTTAGGATCTATATCTAATGCTCAAAAATTTTAAGACCAAGTTTTAGGCAAAAAATGTTAGGATAAATCTGAGGTTTAACAAATTTAAGGGAATTTTTCAAGCTTTAAAAATATGGTCTAAAATATTTTGGGTTAAGTCTAGGGCTCAAACATTTTTTGAGCTAAATTAAATTTTGGACTTGAAAAGTACAGTACACAAAATTAGCTACGAATTTTTTTTCTAGAAATCTAGGTTCTATTTTTTTCAACAACAAAAATCCCCTCAAAAAAATGTGCCAAAATACAGTGCCCCCTTGCCCAAAACTTACCGGATTAAAAGCAATCGCTGGATTGAAAGCCATCATTTGACTATGATTTGAAATAATTAGATGTGATTGAAAATTAATTAATATGAACTAGAAGAATCTGTAAAAATTACATGGTTATTATTATAACAACAAAAAAGTAGAGCGATAAATCATTGTTGAGCAAAAAAAATAAATAGATAACACAACACACAATGATAAAGAATTGGAAAAAATAATAATGGAACATGGTTCTTGGATAAATGATAAGAAATGAAAAAAGGCGAAAGGCGAAGAGAAAAGCGAAAAACATGTGTAAGCAAAGTGAGAGCAGCCGGCAAAAACACAACAAAATTGTGAAAAGTAAACCGGAGTGAGCGAGACATGCTCCGCCCATTGGCCAATTGGAAGCGGGACGAGAAAAAGGGGGCGTGGTCGAGACGAGAAAATATGTATGACATGAACGAAAAACACTACGGTGTGATTAATGGGATTAGGTGGTATTTTGGAAAGGTGCCCGTGGGAAGTTTGGAACATGTAAGGGGTTTGGGAAGATTTCGGTATTCTTTTTGAGGAATTCTAAAGATTCTGAGAGCTTCTAGAGGATTCAGAAAGCTTCTGGGTGGTTCCAGAGAATTTCAGAGGTTCTAGAGGATTCAGAAAGCTTTTGGGTGGTTCAGAGAAGTTTGGAAAATTTCTAGAAGGCTTGTGGGGATTCTGTGAATATTTTTAGACAACTTGGGATTTTTGAGAGAAGTTTCGGATGATTAAAAATGTTCTAGACTTCTAGAATTTTGAAAATTAGTGATCTGTAAGATTTAAAAAAATTCTAGAAGCTTGAGAATTTTTTCTGAAGTTTCAATTCTGGAGCTCATTAGGAATTTCGAACTTTTTCAATTGCTCCAAACATTTTTGAGCAAAATAATGAAGTTTTACAAAAATTAGTGGCTCTTTGGAAGCTCAAAAATTATACAAAAAAGATTTCGAGCCCAGAAAAATAAGGAAACAGAGAGAATTTCAAAAAATTATGTAAGAAACTGTTAGAAACCTAAAAACTTACACAAAAATCAAGAAGAAAACTGAAACCGAAAGGTGTTTCACAAGAACATCTCAAACCATCAGCGGTCATTTTACCTACCCAAACACAAACAAAAAACACAAATCAAATCAAATCGAAAAAACTGTTTCTTTTTCTCGACCGAAACAAAAGGGAAGCGAAGGCGCGATTTGAAGGAGAAAAGTGTAAAAATGACCAAAAAATAAAACATATTACAATAAAAATGTTCGACAAGAGACATTATTATGAAAGAAGGAGAAGAAAAAGATTGTCTTTTTTTAGTAAGTAAGTAAGTTACAACAAAAAGACAATACTTATTACAAGTTGTAGTAAAATGGACATGTTTTTAAAAATTATGATTTTGAAAATGAAAGGGAGCCATTTATTTGGTAGAGGTAGGTAAATGAGAAAAGAAGAAGAGGAGGCCGCGGAGAAAAAAGTGGGCGGAGTCGCGAGGAGAAAAGCGCAATGTATATAGAATTGTTTGACATGGGTTTTTGACTAAATGTGTGTGTTGGGAGAGGGAGGAGGGGCAGCCGAAAATGAATGGATACTGTAATCGAAATGTATACTTATGAGGAAGGCGGGACTTAGGCGATGTTTTGGCGGGGAAAGGTGGAGGGTTCAACGTGGATTTTGTACGTGGGAATACGCTAGAAGCAGAGATTTCAGATTTGAAAACCACGTGGCAAAAACTTTTTGAAAATTAAAATTTTGTCACTAGGATTTTTGACTGTTGAAATATTCCACGTGGCACTTTGGAATTTTTCTTGCCACGTGGATTTTGTAGCTGATATTTTTGCACCGAAATTTAGTTAGGAACAATTTCTACAGTTGGAAATTATGCCACGTGGCACTTTAGAAACTGGATCTTGTCACTGAGACTTTTTTAAACCAGAAAAAAAATTGATCAAGTTCGAAATTGTTCCACGTGGCATTTTAGAAACTGGAATTTTTAATTTCCACGTGAATCTTGTCACTGAGACTTTTTGAACCAGAAAAAAAATTGGTCCAAGTTCAAAATTATGCCACGTGGATTTTTCAAGGCAAATTTTGGTCGCTCATAATTTTTGCACAAAAACGGTTCGAGCACCTGATTTTTTATGAAAATCATGCCACGTGGCATTGCAGAAACTGGAATTTTTAATTTCCACGTGGATCTTATCACTGAGACTTTTTGAACCAGAAAAAATTGGTCCAAGTTCAAAATTATGCCACGTGGATTTTTCAAGGCAAATTTTGCTCGCTCGCAATTTTTTGCACAGAAATTCAGTTTGACCACTTGATTTTTTATGAAAATCATGCCACGTGGATTTTTCTATCTTAAGAATTTGTTTTTCAAATTTCAAAATTGTTCCACGTGGATTTTCACATCAAACTAGAGAGCCACCTGGAATTTTTCCCACCAAAAAATCAAATTATTCTGTTTCCCAAAGGCGCGCGGAGATAAAATAGATGTACCGCTATCAATCCGGAAATTCACATGTTTGTCACCAAGGTGTCAAAAAAAAACAATGTTTTCCGGCCCCCTTCACCATGGTGTAATTGTGTTTAACACCTAGCTGATAATTTGGTGGCACAGATGTTTTTGGGCCGAAAAATGTACAAAACAAAACAAAACACAATTTAGTTGCACACGGGCTCTCAAACATCACAATGGCAATAGGTGGGGGTACTTGAGCCGTGAAAAAAAAATTGTGCACAAATTTTTTCTTGCCTGTGAGATGATAAACATATCGTTAACACGGATTGTCAAGTGTTTGAACACAGTTTTTCTCACAAATTTTTTTGTGTGTGTACAAAATAAATATATCAAGGTCTTTTACACATAAATCCGAGTTTTTATGTCTTCGTTAACAATTTTTGACAAGTTCTCTGATTTTATCAGGAAGAGGAAGATTTATTGTCCGAGAGAAGTACACAGCATTTTTTGCGAGAGGACTACATGAGATTTTTTTGGGATTTCCGAGGCGGAAATGTATTAAAAATGTGACGAACATAGGTTTTTGGGTTGCAAAAATGTTTTTAATTGGGTGGTTTTTTGAACCGAAAAATTGGAGCACAATTTTTGGAATTTCAAGATTTTTTCTGGAAAATCTGAGATGCTCCCAGATTCCGCAAGTTTCTTGATCTCTAGATTTTTAATTTTCAAAATTTTTCAGGTCCCAAAAAATTTTCTCATTAAAATTTTCCTGCCCATTTCAACACAACATTTTCTTATGTAAATAATGTAGAGGTCTCGCGCACCCCCAAAAAAATTTCGCATTTTTTCCGAGCAAAATGCAAATGAGAAACATTAATTTGCGTGAAATGAAATGAAAACGGAGATGATGAGGAGGATGTGGAAAAACATATGCCCTTGTTGTCAAAAGGAAATTGCTTTGGGGTTGAATTTTCTAGGCTCTAGGCTCCCATGAGGTTTAGAATCTTTAGGCCTTACCAATAGTTAAAGGCACACCCTTGTTTTTCAAACACCAGGTCAAACACCTGTCCAACTATGATACTGTTTACAAATAAATATCCAAATAAAGTGTCAAGTCAAGTGTTAATACAGTTCTGTCGGCCTTCTATTTTATCAGCTGTTTATATTATTATTATCCCCATCTTGGGAGGTCTCATACAAGTTATTATTATTGGATTATGTAGATTTACAAGTTATATGCGCAAAAAATCGGGTTCTTGAGAGGGATTAGAAATCGAGGAAGACCTTGACAGATCCAGATCCTGGTTTTTTTCCAGGATCAGAAGGAGGAGAAGGATTATGGGAAGTGGGAGGTCACGGGGGAGTTTTGGGGGAGCCTAGATTTTCACTTAGTCTATCTTCTGGCTCAGATTCAAAATTCTCAATTTTTGGCTCGAATCCAGGTTTCCAGGCTCAAAATCCTCAATTTTTGCCTAAATTCAAGTGACTAGGCTCAAAATGATCCGAATTTTTCGATTTTTGGCTCAAAACTTGATTCTAGGCTCAAAATGATCCAAAATTCATAATTTTTGGCTTGAAACCTAAGCCGTAGAGTTTACAACAAGTCTGAAGTCTAGAACTGGACTTTGGGTAACTTTTGAGGACCTGGCAGTCCAAATGAAAGGCCTCGAAGCCTAGGCTAAATTCTGGAAGACTGTAGGATTTTTTGGAGTTTCCTGAAAGCCCTCCAGGGCCGGAATCCAAGCTCTAGGCTTTCAAGAGAGTCTGTAACTCCTGAGGCTTCTTCTGCCACGTGGCACATTTACAGTATAATTAAAAACACCTTCCACAAAAATAAAAACCACATAACAATAATCATCATCATCATAATAATAATAAAATAATGTGGCACATTGCACACACATCGCCACAAATTTTATTTGATTATTACACATTTTTTCACTTATACACAAACACACACACACACATTCAATCTAACAAATCAAAATCAATCATTGCGCCAAAAGCAAAGCCGCCGCGCCCTGGCTCTTTTTTATATCAATTTTGTTGATCTACTCGCGCGCGCGCATTTGACATGTGTAAAGAGCTCTGAGCAGGGCCGTGAACAAGCCTATATCATTGCTCAAAATCTGCCGAGTTAGTCTAAACACTTGGGTGGGGGTGTCAAACCGGGTGGATAATTAAAGGGTCCTCCTCATTCTTGACACACTGGCTCAATTATGCGTGAGCTGATTTCCTTTGGGAAAAAAGGTGTTGATGGGTTTTTGGAGCGAGTAGCATAATTATATAAATCATCTGAGCACACATAAAAAAAGTGTGCAAAAAGTCAGACCCAACAATGTTGTCAAAGTGATTTATGATCGTGTGCACCCCACAAAAATGTTCATATGGTGTGTTGTTTTTAACGACGACGAACACACCTGAGAAGATTTCGAACTACGATAAGCCTTGTTTTTTTTGGATTATTTATTGGTTTTGGGTGGGATTTGGAGGGCAAATTAGGTGTTGGTGGAGGTAATTAGGTCCTAACTGTAACGGTTTGAAATTTGACCTAAGCCCTTAGACTAGATCTGAAAAGATTTTGGAGCTTGAAACTTTTGGAAATTATGGATCCCAGGGATTCTGAAAAGTTTCACCTTAGGCTTAATCGAATTTTTGAGCTTAGAAGCTTGAAAACTGCCTTAAAATCGAATTTTTGAGCTTAGAAGCTTGAAAATTATCTAAAAATCATATTTTTGACCTTAGAAACTTGAAAATGACCTAAAAACGGTATTTTGAGCTTAGAAACTTAAAAATTGACAAAGATTCGGATTTTTGAGCTTAGAGGCTTAAAAGTTGACAAAAAATAGGATTTTTGACCGTAGAAGCTTGAAAATGACCAAAAAATCGAATTTTTAAGCTTAGAAGCCTTAAAATTGACAACAAATCGGATTCTGAGCTTAGGGGCTTGAAAATGACCTAAAAATCGGATTTTTGACCTTGGAAGCTTGAAAATGACCTAAAAATCCGATTTTTGAGCTTAGAGGCTTAAAAATTAACTGGAAATCGGTTTTTTTTTAATATCAGAAGCTTAAACATGACCAAAAATGCTCCCAAAATCATTAAAATTTTGTCGTCCCCTCAGAAATTGGGTTAAATTATCCAATCTTCCAAGCCCGATCTCAAAAATCTGAAATATTCTCAGAAAGCCAGCTAGAACATCTGTTTTCCAACCCAAAAACTTCTACCTAAGCCTATCTGGCGTTCCCATCCTTCCCTCCTAATCTACCTTGTCTCCCGGACCTCCTGTCACAAAATGGCGCTATCAAATATCACATACACACACAACGTATTATGAGTATGTAGTAAAAAGTGTGCGTGTGTTGTTGTTCATAATCGAAGTTGATAATAATCGAGATGTTTGTGACAAAAATCGCACCTCCCTTCGTTTTTCCCTCCTCTCACACGTCAGGTGTCGATAATTGTGACAAGGCTCTAAATCTTCGGCCCAGGTAGAGCAAGCATATATATCTGTAGCGATATGTGATATTTCTCGCCTCAAAATGTTGTTAGACAGCTTGTGGAGACAAGCGCGCCTGTTGTTCATTTTGTCTTTCCCTAACTAACAATGTTCGTGCTCCACCACTTCTACAGAAAGTCGCAAATTGATGAATTGCACATCGTTTAGACGTGTCGTCGTTGAGTTATGGATTTGTGGGGCGAGGAGAATTGAGAGTTAGGCTAACTAAACTATTGTCATTTGTTTATCTAAACATGTGTTTAGTTTTTGGCGATTGGAACGGGAAGAGAGAGCGAGTGGCTTTTTTGATATATACAAAAGTTGTGGGATCGAATTTCGATCATCATTAGTTGTTTTTGGAGACGGGACACAGGAAAATTGACAATTGATACATGAGGGAGACAAATGTGAGACTAAATGGAACTAGCAGACACGTGGCAGTTTTTTTGACGTGACATCGTTGCTCATGTTAAGGAAGTTTTCCCCGCGGAAGCATTGCTTATGTTAAACAAAATTTCTATATGCCATCATCGCTCATGTTAAACAAAATTTCTATATGCCATCATCGCTCATGTTAAGGACATTTCCACGTGGCTTCATTGCTCGTAATAAGGACATTTTCCACGTGGAAGCATTGCTCATATTAAGGAAATTTTCCCCACTGAAGCGTTGCTCATGTTAGGTAAACTTTCAACGTGGCGAAGTTTGAAAATACAGCTAACAGAAATTGACACGTGGCAGTTTTTTAGATGTGGAAGCATTGCTCATATTACAATTATTTTCCACGTGGCTTCATTGCTCATGATAAGGACATTTTCCACGTGGCTTCGTTGCTCATGTTAAGAAAATTCGTGTCAAAAGTCTGTCAAAACTCCGCTTTAAAAACATTGCTCATATTAAACCTCCAAATCTAATCTAGCCATTGCTCATATCAGTATGTGTTCCATCAAAAGAACCACTTGTTGGCCTCCTCCTCCACCTCCTCCTCCTTTTTTCTCGATTTTCCATTTCTAATCAGTTTTGATGATCTCACCCAGATTTGAAGGGCACACACTTACTTTTATTGAGAAGACACAACATCTCTATTATAATAATCCCTAATCTACATAAATGATGTTGTAATAATAACACAAGTTTTGATAAGAGTCCTTGGATGGATAATATAATAATAACCAAATGAGTTACGCAATAATCATTATCCTAGTAGAGATTGCTCAGATTATATCCACAAAAAGGATATAATGTAGGAAGAGGGGGGATTGTTTTTATTGTTGTTGTTGTGAGCACTTAGCTCACACTTCATTATGTACACACACACACACACTTGGTTGGAATTATATGGAAAGAGGAAAGGAAGAGTCAGATGTGTAAGTGACTCGAGTTATTATATGTCTAAACGAATAATTAACATATGGGTGAGAATTTTGAGCACCTGGGGGATTTTTGAAAGGGTTTTGAGGGCTTGAAAATTTTCTAGATCAAAAATTGGGCCCGCAATTTCTTGCCGCCAGAATTTAGGATTTGAAAATAAGCTAGGCTGAAGGTCTTATGGTGGATCAAAAAACTGGGTCCAGGTTTTCTGGCGCCAGGATTTCGGATTTGAAAATTGGCTAGACTTAAGATCCGATGGTAGATCAAAAATTGGGCCCAGATTTTTTACTGGCGCTAGAATTTCGGAATTTCAAATCCAGTTAGGCTGAAGGGGTAGATCAAAATTTGGGCCCGCATTTTTTGCCGCCAGAATTTCGAAATTTGAAAATTGGGAGAACCTTTAAAACCTGGTCTTAAAATTTTTAAAGGTCGCTGAATTTTCAAAAAAAAATTCAGCTCCAAAAAAAACCGCAAAACAAAAAGTATCTAATCCATATACATACATTTTCCCACAATTTTTTTTCCTGAATCACCTGAAAATGTACTCTTACAAACTTTTTCTCTCTATCTACATGTATATATCTAAACTCGTGTAAACATTTTATCTAACATGTGTGGGAAAATGAGCGCGGCCCAAAACTACTGTAAGCCTTCTTCCTAAGAAATCCATTAAGCACCCGTAATTTGATAGCACGATCAATTTACAGCTTATTTTACACCACATATACACACACACAATATGTGACACTTTTTAGAAAAATGAGACAGGGGGTGTTAATTTGACACCCTGGAAATGATGAGATGGCCTCTGTTCACCCTCCCAAAAAGTTACACCAACAGCTGATTTCCGGCAGAACTTTTTTGATGAGATGAATTGAATTAGAAAAAAGTTTGTGTGTGTTATTTTAAAAAAGCGATGTGCACACATGTGTTTAACACATTTTTTTGTGGTTGAAAAAATAATGGGGCGGATGATGAAAAGTGGGGAGAATAGAAAGAAGTGTTGATTTATTATTGGAGGCTCTTTGGAAATGGCTAGGAGTACTGTAGGATAAGTAAATTGAAGTTTCTGGAGTCCAAAGTGCTGTAGATAAAGCTCAAAAATTCTAGATTTTTTGCAGTTTGGATTACTGTTGATTGAAATATTTGAAGTCTAAGATATTGTAGAGCAAGCTCAAAAATCTAAGAAAATTTTGCAGTCTGAAGTACTGTAGATCAAGTTCAGAAAAAAAATCCTAGTAATTTTTCAGCTGCGAATACAGTACTTCAAGCTATACAGTACTTCAAGGAATCAAAGCTTTTTGGGAAAAGAGTTACAGTACCCCGACTGCAAAAAATCCTTTGAAAAAATCTTGAGAATTTGTTAAGGTTACAGTACCCCGGACTGCAAAAAATCCTTTGAAAAAATCCTAAGCATTTTTTAAGGTTACAGTACCCCGGACTGCAAAAAATCCTTTGAAAAAAATCTTAAGAATTTTTTAAGGTTACAGTACTCCGGACTGCAAAACTCCCGATTTTTTGCAGTCCGGGATACTGTAACCATTTTTCCCAAAAATCTTGGATTTCGTGCAGTTTGAAGTACTGTATCCTCAGCTGAAAAATTACTAGATTTTCTGCAGTTCTGTCATTTTCACCCCGAAAATTTGCATTTTCTTAAAGATCTAGCCCAGTTTCTTCCAAAAAAAATCAGAAGTTCAAAAACCGCCAGACTTTCTTATCAAAAACAAAAACAGAAAAAAAACCGCGAAAAATAATAATTTTTTGAGAAAAACAACAAGTGCACGCAATGTTTCTACTGCAAAAAATATGTAAAACGAAAACAACAATAAAATCTTGTGAAAAATATTTTTCGTAAAAAATATCTGGACAATTTTTTGAGGGGGAAACTATGATACAATAATGTTTCTTAATGCGGCAAAAATTGTATAAAAATCATTAAAACAAATAAAATTTTGATTTGCATTATGATGATTTTTATGGGAAAAGAAAGAAAACGAGGGGGAAATGTCAAGTTTTTTTTGCAGGAAAAAATGGAACCTGGCGATGGATTGAGTCACAATGTTCTCGCGGCGATTTTGCGAAATTCGGAAGCAAAATTGGTCAGTAGGGGGGTCGAACTGGCGCCTTGAGATTCGAATTTTTGCAGAATTTTGATGAGGAACCGTCGTTTCTGGCGCCAAAAAGAGCCAATTCGAGTATTTTGATCAATTCGGAATCTACTAAGGTCAGTTATTTGGGCACTACAGTAATCCTGGGGAGAAAAGGGAGATTTTGATCTACAGAGACTACAGTAATCCTAGTTTCTGGGGAGAGCTACCGTAATCCTTGGATCCCAGAATTTTGATCTACTAAAATATTTGAAATTTTTCGGCCCTGGTCTACAGTACCCTCAATTTTTTGGCCGAAACAACTAAAGTTTTGATCTACCAAAAGTTTGGACTTTTTTTCTGGTTTTGGCTGGCCACCGTAATCCTGCTGGTCTCAAGACGACCAAATTTTTGATCTACAAAATTTCTGGATTTACAGTAACCCTGTTCGCTCCAAGACCCTACTTTTGCCAAAAACCGGAACTATTTTCAATTGGCGCCCAACAAAAATCAAAGAAACCGCAAAAACATTTTTGTGAGCTCTCATAATTTTATGACCTTTTTATTCCAATAAAAAAGGTCGTTTTTGGCCCCAAAAAACTACAGTAATCTTCTCTTTTTCAAAAGGATGTGTAGATCATGCATAAATTAGCGGTCAATTCCTTTTAAACCTGACTAACTCGCTTTTATTTATTATTATAATAGTCATAATAATAATAATAATAATATTAATGTACTATAGATGCTTTTTGTTTACCTTGCTTTTTTTGGTACAGTACTCAAAAGGGATCTACAGTGATCCGGAATTTTTTATTGTCCAAAATTGAAAAACGAGATGTTTATGATTGTGTGAAATTTTGTTATGTTTGGGAAAAATTACGGTATCATACACACATAGACACAAAAAAGACCTTGAAAATGTCCAGCTGGGGAGATTTTTGGCGCCAAATTTGATAAGCTGCGGGAGTACTGTAGGTAGATCAAGAAGAAAATACGTGTGGTTACTGTAGAGGAAGAGTTTCCATGTGGCAATAATTTTCGGGAGATCAAAAACGTGACAGGATTACTGTAGCTCTCGAAAAATGCCACGTGGATGAATTCGGAACTTTTTCGAATTTTGTTTTCCTGCAGTAACCTCACAATCGCTTTGAAACCTCGTACCTAGAGATCTACAGTAACCCACTGGTTTTGGTGCCAAAATCTTGACAAAATGCCACGTGGCTATTTCTAGCAGCGAAATTTTTGATCTACCAAAAAAAATCGTTTTTTTTGCCTCATTTTCTCTGGCTGGCAACAAATTTATTTATTTTTTCTGGTTTTACACGAAACCAAATGTTTTTTTGTGACACAAAAACATGTGTTTTATTTCAAAAAAATCCCAATTTTCCGTGGATAAATTTCCACTCGGGACCCAGAAAAAAATAGATCAAATTTCTCGTCAAATATCCCAAAAAATGGATATTCTCCTCTTAATCGTGTGAAGAAAGGAAGCCAAAGAAACATAATACTTATGAAAAGAAGATATTTTGAGGGATTACTGTAATGAATTGCGCGGGAAAAACTGGAATCTTTGGGTTACTGTAGACAATGAAAAAAGCGTGTGAAAAATTGTTGGAATTGTTAATTAATATGTGTTGAATTAATTAAAAAAAGAGAGCCCAAGGGACTTTTAGTAACATGAGTATTATGGAAAATAATAGCCTTTTTCCAATTTTGAAGAGGCGACATGTGTTTAGTGGATGGAAGTATTATGGATATTATATTTATTTTTCTAAACGATATATTTATTGAATGCCTGAGGGGGGTTTGGAGGATTACTGTAGGGGGGAACTTTGAAGGGGGGGGGGGGGGTTGAACTTTTGAAAAGGAACATTTTTTGGAGGAAAATAATTTTTAGCACAAAATTCTAGTCTAGAAAATAGGTTGATCCAATTTTTTGGAATTTTCGGCATAATTTTCCACAGTTTCTTTTGAAAAAAAAATCAAATGATTTTCAGCACGAAAAAAAGTTCCACGTGGAAAATGAGACCTCCAAAATCATCCAGAAAAAGATCAGAGGTAAATAAACAGAGATATGATCTTCCCCCTCCCCCAATTTTCTCCAAAAGAACTACACACAACACCTTTTTTCTCGCCAAAATTATGATTGATATTATTTTAAATGACACACATGGTAATTAACTCATTAAGCGGGCGAAAAATAAAATAATAATAATATTGTTGTGGTAGATAATCCTATTATCCACAAAGTGTGGATTTTTCTCGTTTTTTTCTAGACCCAAACCACATGTTGCTCTTTTTAATCGATTTTCTCTGATTTTTCGGAGAGGAGAAAATTGGACACTTTTTGGGCTTCTGGTGCGAGGAAATCAACAAGTTACGCAATTTGATTTTTTTAGTGAGAGGTCAGGTTGGGGGGAATTTGTAAACAGGGAGGAATTGAGAAGGAGGGGTCGAAATTGCAGAAAATGTTTGATCTACAAAAAATTTGCCCTAATTTTTCTGATCCTAGGAATTTTGATCTACAAAAATTGACAAAAACCCACGCCGCAAAATTGCATACAGTAGCCCTACTCTTCAAAAACAAAAATCCTGCCTATGATGTGTCAAAAAAGACACCTGTAGTCGATAAAAATAAATCAAGCAATAAAAATCCAATATTATTCAAAGGTGATGACTCTTTTTTTTGCTCATATAACCACATGTCAAAAACAAATAGGAGTACTGTAACTACAGTAATCTCGTTTTCGTTTTTTTTTCACATAAATCCATTCGATTCGCCTCATTATTATCTCGTCAAAGAAAAAAAAAGAACAATAATAATTTGATTCTTCTTCCTCAATTAGTCATATATTTTTTAAATGTACACATTTAATTCGGATTTGAATAAGAGGAAAAGGACAACAAAAGTGACCTACAGTAGTTTTTTTTGTTAAAAAAAGCGCCGCGAATAAATTGGTGACAGTGAAATATTACTGTAGGTTTGGTGAGAGAGAGAGACGCAGAGAAAAGTTGAGATTTTTCTAGTAGTCTAGCTTTTCTCTGCGTCTCTAACCTATCTCAATGAATTCTTGAGAATAGCTTCTGGATATTCTTTTGTTTTGGCAGCCGAATAAAAAAGAATCGAAATAAAATATGCAAATCTTCCCACGATCCCCCCAAGTTTTTCAAGAAGTCGTCTTCTTTATTTCAAATACTCTATAAAATGAATGAAAGAGATTTGGAAAGTAGTATGGGAATTAGGAGAAAAGCAAGAGTTTTTGAGGGGAAATTGAGAAGAGGGATTTGAAATTTCGAAAAATTAAATTTCAGGAAAAATTCTGAAATTGCAAAATTTATAACAATTTTTTTCCAAAAAAAAGTTTTGGAAAATCAAACTTTTGGAAATTTTTTATAGCCTAAAGTTTTCTAAATTTTTGGTAGATCAAGAACTTTTCTAAATTTTTTGTAGATCAAAAATTTTCTGATTTTTTGTAGCTCAAATTTTTCTAAATTTTTGGTAGCTCAAACTTTTTCAAGTTTTTATCAAAAATGTTTAGGGCTGATTCACGAACGAAAAAAATGTTAAAAAATGTTTTTTTAACATTGAAAGATCAATTCACGAAAAGTCAAAAAATGTCGAAAAAACATTGTAGGTCAAAATTAGCTTTTCAAGTTTTTCAGCCAAAAATGATGACAAATCGATATTTTTGAGGCTTCTGATGTGATTTCTGATGAAAATAAGCTTCGAAAAACCTAATTTACCTCATTTTATTATTTTTTTCGAAATTCATCAAAATTTGAAATTTTTTTATTTTACGAAAAATCAGCAAAAACTTCTGAAAAATGGATTCCGAGGTCAATTTTCATCAGAAATCACTTCAGAAGCTTCAAAAATATCGATTTGTCATCATTTTTGGCTGAAAAACTCGAAAAACTAATTTTGACCTACAATGTTTTTTCGACATTTTTCGACTTTTCGTGAATTGATCTTTCAATGTTAAAAAAACATTTTTCAACATTTTTTTCGTTCGTGAATCAGCCCTTTTCCAAAGTTTTTATAGCTCAAAATTTTCTAAATTTTTGGTAGATCAAACTTTTTCAAGTTTCCAGTATATCAAATTATTCCAAATTTTTGGTAGATCACAATTTTCTAAATGTTTGGTAGATCAAAAATTCACCAAAAAATAAATTGCAAAAACGTTATTGTCGTAGATCAAACTTTTCCAAATAATTACAAAGTTTCATAACTTCTAAGCCTAACTCAAGAGTTTCTTACAAGGTTACTGTAGCCTTGAAATGGCATGTCGGTGCTCCAAAAAGCCCACCACCACAATATTATTATTACATAACACCATTCTATTTGATTTCCTCCTCTTCCTTTTTTGCACCGAAACCCCAAAACATATGTGTGTCACATCAAATTACTCTTCTCCTGCTCTTCTCCTCTGCTCACAGAGCCGCAAAACGATATAGGAAACGGTAATCGGATTTGTGCAGCAGGAGGAATGTTTACTGTTATTTGATGGGGTGGCGAAATAGTACGGAGGGTTGTGAGAGACGCAGACAGGATCATCATCATCATCTACTTCACACTAAAGAGAATTGAGGAGAGAATAATAATTGTTTTATAAGCTGCTGCCTCCTCTCATTGACAACAATTATAATTGTGTTTATACACACACACGGGAAGAGGAGGAGGAGATGATAGAATTAGAAAATATGGAAAATGGGGACCTTTTTTGGTTGAAAATAGGCCCTACATTTAGTCTAGACTTCAATCTACGGGCTCAGAAATAATTCTAGATTGGATTTTTGAGGTCTGAAACTTGAAAAGCTATTTTGGAGCTCATTTTTTAAGCATAGAAGGCGGGAATGAAATCTACAGTCTAGATTTCAAGCTACGGGCTCAAAAATAATTATAGATTAGGCTTCTAAGAAAATCTGGGCTTCTATGAAAGATCTAGGCTTCTTCCTGAATATCTAGGCTTCTGTAAAAGATCTAGGCTTCTTTCTGAAAATCTAAGCTTTTATGAAAGATCTAGGCTTATTCCTGAAAATCCAGGGTTCTATAAAAGATCTGGGCTTCTATGAAAAATTAGGACTTCTTTCTGAAAATCTAGGCTTATATGAAAGCTCCGGCTTCACCTGGACTAGACTTAGGCTTAAGCCCCAGGAGGACAAAGCCTGATCTCACAGGGTGTGCTCCGCAAGCCCTGTAAATCTAGCAGCTACAGTAATCTCTCAAGTACTGTATCATCACGTTATCTACAACCACTTGAACACGAGGTGAAAATCTTGTGCTCTTTTTCACTCTGCGCTCTCTCTTGTTCTCTCAAACACTACTATCTTTTAATATTTATTATGATTATTATTAAGTCTACCGAATCGAATCGAATCAAATCAAACAAGCGCCTCGCTCGCACAGTACACACACAGTGCTAAAGTGATCAATTTACACCGGCTCTTGTGATTTTGGGGCTCAAAATCGAAGATTGACAAATATTTGAGGAGGTACCTTTGCTTTTTCTCGGATGATTTATTATAAGGTACTGTAGAGACAAGAGATTGATTGTTGTCAAACATACCGACAGATGGATGGGAGGATATATGGGGAAGGATTAGGCAGACACGGGCAGATTAGTGGGGATGGCAAAAAAAATTGACTGGAGATTTGAATTTAAAGGGACATGAGGGTTTTTGAGGTGGAAAACTGGATTTAAAGGCGCATACAGTTGAGCTAGAGGATCTTTTGTGCGCTTTTAAAGGATCGTACAGTAATCTAGACATCACAGATGAACACTTTTGAAATTTCATCATAAGATCAAAAAACTAGGCCTAGGATTACTGTAGATCAAAATTACTGTAGGTAGCTTTAAAGGATCATACAGTAATCTGGAGAATTTTAAAGGAACATAGAGAAGCGCTATGAGTAATTTATGCACATTTAAAGGGACATACACGTGTGCTATGAGTACTGTAGATTTTAAAGGGACAAATGGTATTTTGAGAAATTGTAGATCAGAAAATTGGCCTAGGATTACTGTAGATCAAAATTATTGTAGGTAGCTTTAAAGGATCATACAGTTATCCTGGAAAAATTGCAATTTTCAGATTTTTCTAGAGAAAGGTACTGTAGATTTCAAAAAGTTTTCCAAAAAAAAGTGTAGATCAAAAAAGGTGCGATTTTCTAAAGGAACCCAACAATTTACTATTTCAACCTTCAAAAAACTTTCAATAATCCTAAAAGCACCTCCTCTTCTCAGCCAGCCACCAAAAAAAATCCATAAATTATGGCTACAGTAACCCGACGAGGGGCAAAAAGGGTGTCAATTATTTCGTCACTTTTCACTTTTCCACTCACAACAAAAAAAATGACATGAAAATGGAATGTTGAACAACAATTATAACAAATTTTGGCGGGGAATTGGGAGATGGGTACTGTAGAGAGGAGTACTGTAGATTTTCAGGATATTTGTTGGAAATCTTGCGGGATGAAATGGATGAAAGTGATTCGGAGTGGTGAAGTTGGAGTGGTTAAGGAGATGCTGGAAGATAAGGTAAGTCTAGGGGGCTTTTAGGGGGTCTAAGGGGCCTTTGGGGACCTTTAGGGGCTTTTAGAAGCCTTCAGAATCCTTTAAAATTTCAGCCCGATTTGGCGCAGTACACTCCACTTCACGG
The DNA here is from genome assembly GCA_947459285.1 of Caenorhabditis angaria. Classification (NCBI taxonomy): domain Eukaryota; kingdom Metazoa; phylum Nematoda; class Chromadorea; order Rhabditida; family Rhabditidae; genus Caenorhabditis; species Caenorhabditis angaria. The sequence continues at coordinate 11,550,665 of CANHGI010000001.1, forward strand.
GCCGAATTCTCTTCATTTGGCGGTCGCCAAATCGGATCGATCGATAATTTTGCTGCTTTTGGCCAAAGGAGCGGATATTAATTTGAAGGATACGGTAGGTTACTGTAGATTTTTTTTGATCTACACCGCCCATTATCTACAGTAACCCAAAAAATTTACAGGCCGGCTACACATGTCTCCAAAAATCGCTGCTCTTTTTCGAAAATGTTTCATTGGCTCATTTTTTGATTTCACAAGGTAAGTACTGTAGGGTAATAAAATTAAAGGGACATCGAACCAAACAATCATTTTTGTTGATATCACAAGGTGTGACTACTGTACTCGATCTTCTCTCGTAATGTCAACACAACATTTTTAATGATGATATATTATTAATTTGTGTTTGTGCGAGCACTTAGCGCGGAAATCGGGTGAGGCAACCGTGAAGAGTGTTAGAAGCTTCTCATTACACAGATTAACGCCGCTTCTTTTTGCTCTTCACACAACTAAAGTGATACTGTAGAGTGATGAGAACGCGCGAAAAATGAGCAAAAAGGTGTTTGGACACACTTGAGCGAATGTTAAGTATTTGTCGGCACGAAAAATGAGATGGGAATTACGGTAGCTTGTGTTTGAGATGGCGGAAATGAGGGATCTACAATTTTGTTCAGGGAGATTTAAAGGAACATTGGGGTACTGTAGATAGATTAGCATAGAATGGTGTTCGAGTTGAAATTGCGCTAGTAGCTCTCGGAGTACTGTAGATTACTTTTAGGGAACATTGGGATACTGTAGACTCCTTTAAAGAAAGAATTCTACAGTAACTCGAAGTTAAAGGATCATTGCGATTTTTTCTCAACAAAAAATTAAATATTTTTATGCTGAAAACACATACAGTAACCTGAACTGCAAAAAACTTATCTCTACAGTACCTCTGAATTTAAAGGATCATACTCTATTTTTTTCAAAAATTCAAACTTTTTCCGAAATTTTCTGCGGGTCCACAGTACTTTATGGTTAAAGGATCATTTCAACAAAACTTAATTTCCCCTACAGTAACCTGAACTGCAAAACTGCCTAGATTTAAAGGATCACATAATTTTTTCTCTCAAAAAAGAAAATTTAAAAAAAAACAAAAATCTCTCACACTTTTTGGTGTAATTTAATAATAATAATAAATTTTCGCACCTTTTCTTTCCTCTTTCCTCTTTTCTTCTTCCTTTTCTTCTAATTCGACCAGTTACTTTTAATATAATAAATGACTGTTTTTCGCGGCTTGGCTTTTTGCCGAATACGCTCGGATGCCAATTTACAATGAAAAATCGGCTTCGAATACCAATTTTCACACCTTTAGAAAAGAGAAAAGTTATAAATTACTTACGCGAAATCCGCAAAAGAAAATACATATGGGTTGGGAGAATTAATGAGAATTTTTGTTGGGAAAAAGTTGGGAGTTTAAAGGGACATGAGGGGGTACTGTAGATTACTACAGTACCCCAGAGACAATTTTTTCTAACTGACACCATCTGTTTTTGCACCACAAAAATCCTAATCCACTCATCAATTTTTGATTTTTATTTATTTATCCCATAAAACACAACATTATAGATTTTTGTGTTGATCATCTGTCTTTTTTTTTTGGTTGGGGGCCAAGATTGCAACATGGTATAAAAAACAATAATAATGACACCCAATCCATCATTTTTATGCGTTTTTTTTGACGCCATTAACAGCATGGTGTGAACAATAAGGAAAAAGGGGACTGATTGACTGAAAGCGCTAAATGATCTTATGGGTACGGTAGAGGTTGTTAAAGGGACCTACAGTATCCCAGGATCGTTCAAAGGGACATACACTCGCGCCAAAGGCGCTCGAGCCGCGTTCGCGGAATTTTGATCTACACTAGCGCCAAGGGCGCTCGGAGTACGGTAGAGGTTGTTAGAGGGGTCTACAGTAATTCAGGATCATACGAAGGGAGACACACAAGTCTCTTGAAAATACACGTGGCACTGTCTGAGAGATTTTTAGATTTTTTTCTTTTTCTAGCTATTTTCAGGCCATCCAAGCCCAAAATACCGGAAATGTGTTAGCATATTTTCAAACAAAAATGCTAATTTTATGCTGTGCAGTTTGTTTAAACATACGACCTCAGCAAACATGACACCAACTCTGTTTTTATGGAAATTTTTGTTTGAGAATTTGGTTTTTCTTGGGGGTCAGAAAAATGTTTTTTTCCAGGCGCAAGTATGGATATTCGAGATCCCGACGGTTTTACAATCAATGATTATGACGAAGATGTTTGGCCGAGAGAAGATCGCGATTCGGCGGATCTATTTTCCAAAGGTACAGTAACTCACATCAGTTCGCCCACAAAAATAAGGGAAAACGTCAAAAACTTGTCAAAACTCGTAGCAAAGTACACAGAAAAGTGTCAGAAAATCTGTCAAAAAAATGTTTGTTGGCAAAAATTTGTTTTATTAGTGTGTATGATTTGTTGATACTGTTTGTAGGGGGACAAAAATTGGGGATCTAGATAGCCTAACTCAAAATTTTTCCAGCACAAAACTTGCTTCGCCCAAAAGCCAACTCATTGGCTGAAACTTCACCAATCCTCCTCCAGAATTCTTCGCTGAAATCTCGCCCAGCTTCAACACCTGACGCAACTATTTCCAAATCGTCTGCTGAAAATTCGAATGCTGAAAATGCTGAAACTATGCGTCGTGGAAAACTTCGCGGCTCATGGAAATCCTTCTTTTCCAGCAGCATCTCGAAATAGGCTAGTTTTTGTTTTTTCCGATAAAAATACAGGTCAACATTGCTCATAAGTTCAAATTTTGCAAGATTACTGTATGATCCTTTAAGGAACATACAGTAACCTAAACCAAACTCGTCCAAAAATAACACCTTTTATTGTTCAAAAGGTTAATTATGGCTGTCAACAGATGTATTGAGAGCTCACCACCAAAATAAAAGCCGGTGTAATTATTAATGTATGATTTTGTGCCGACACACAAGGTGTATTATACATATATTTTTTCTTTCGCAATTTATATTATGAGTTAAGTGACCCGTTAACACATTAAATACATTGATACCGACAATGTTTTTGGGAAAAAAATTGAGGGATCTACAGTACTCTAGAATTTTTTTTCAACAAAAAATCCTGTAATAAATCGCTACAGTACCCCCAAACATCCTCCAGAAGCAAAAAACCGCTAATTATCATCAATCAGCCACATGTTTACATCTTTCCAAATTACCTAAATGTGTTTCTCTCTGCACCCTCTCGATTTCCCATGCTCTCTCGTCGAGCAACTGCTCCTTATCAATGGATACGATCTTTTGTGTGGAACATTTGGAAATTACACCGTGTTTTTTGAATTTTTAGGGATCTATAGGGAATTTGATTGCGTACTGAGTATCAAATGTAAACAAAACTTTATATTTTTCCAAAAAAAATGTGTTAATCTATATGTTGACACATTGGATTATTACACCAATGTTAACACATAAAATACATATAAAAACTTTAGGGATCTTAAGGTCACAGATGTTGGCAGGTGAAAAGATCGTATCAGTTGAAACAAAACATCTCATAAATTTGTTGATGACAGGTGTGAAAATAGGGAATGCTAACTAAAATTAGGGGACTCTTTATGCAAAAAAAAAAAAAACAACAAAATCTGCGTTCGGGGGGAATCGAACCCCCGTCGAATGCTTGGAAGGCATCCATGCTGACCATTACACCACGAACGCGTTGAGAGAAGCAATGCGAAATTGTTGAGATAATTTTGCTGTCATTTTCCAATTCACATTGCGTAACCCATCAAAAAACTTCAAAAGCGGCACAGTAATCGAAACTACTGTATTTATATAAGTGATGACTCTTGATACAAAATTGCGCAATTTGTTTTTATTGAGTTGGAATAATATTATAGTAATAAAACAATCAAAAAACAACAAAAGATCGGAAATAGATGAGAGGAATTGCGCAATGTAATTTATATATTTATTTATTTACTGTTAGCCTAAATCAGGGGATCCTTGAAAAATCAGTAAAATAATAGAAATTTATAACCAAAAAAGCGGACAAAAAAAACAACACGTAATACATATTTTCTCAATTTGAACTGAAATAAATATTCAGACAAAACGAAAAAATCTATTGATCATTATATCGACTGAAAAGCGCTTGTCGAGTTTTTTCCTTATGACTCGATTCGACTCCGCCACGAATTTTCGAGCCCGATGAGCCTAGACCGGCACCTTGAACAAATCGCTCGGCTTGAATTGGTGCGGTTATTCCTGAAATTGGAAATTCAGTGAGGTTTTTCGGACCAAAAATTCCACGTGGCGTAGAAATTCGGACTTGTTTTATTATTCTGAAAATTTCAACGAGACTCTGAAAGTTAAAATTTTGCCATGTGGATTTTCAAGCGCGTAATTTGAAAATTTAAATTTTCAAAATATGATTTTCAAGCGCGAATTTTGAAAATTCAAATTTTCAAAATATGATTTTCAAGCGCGAAATTTGAAAATTTAAATTTTCAAGATTTTATTTTCAAGCGCGAAATTTGAAAATTTAAATTTTCAAAATATGATTTTCAAGCGCGAAATTTGAAAATTTAAATTGTCAAAATATGATTTTCAAGCGCGAAATTCGAAAATTCAAATTTTCAAAATAGGATTGTCAAGTGAGAAATTTGAAAATTCTTCCACGTGGATGAATTTTTTTAAAGTTGAATTTTCAAAAAAATCTTTAAATTTCTAGATTTTTCGAATTTCCACCCCAAAACTCGTCATACCTTGCCCATTTTTTCCCATTCCTTCTCCTTCTTTCCATCCCATATTTTTCAACAATCGATTTCCAATATTATTATCATCCAAAGGTTTCGATGCAAAATGTTCACTTTCTCTTCGAATTGAATCTTCAGATCTTCCCGACGTTCCAGCAGAACTTGCGCCGCCAACTTCAAAACTATATCCAAACTGTTTTCTTCGTTCCTTGGCTCGATCACGGTATACTATTTTTGGCATTTCGATTTCCGCTGATTTTTCTTGCATTTCCTCTTCGTCGATGGATTCGCTGAGCTCTTTTCCCCATTCGATTCGTTTTTGTTCGAGATTTGTCTGAAAATTTGGAAAATTGGGATTTTTGAGTAAAAAAATCTGAAATTTTCAGATCTAGATTAGTCTGAAAATATAAATTTTCAACATTTTGCTAAAGGGACCTACAAGAATTTTGCGGGGACTTTTTGGCTGAGTATTAAATGTGATATTTGGCTGCGTACATGAATTGTTGGCTGAGTATCGAATAAATTTTCAGAAAATTCGAAAAATTCGGAATTTTCAGTGAGAAAAACGGGATTTTTAGTACCAAAATTCAAATTTTCCGAAAAATTCAAAATTTCAATTTGCCACGTTCAAAAAAAAGCTTTTTCAGCTCAAAAAATTGTGGTAAAATATTGATTTGTAGCTTAAAATTCATTAAAATTCAGGATTTTCAGCTCAAAATTGATCAAAAATCAATTTTCTAGCTCCAACTCACCCTATGCAATTCACTTTTATCCACATGTTTTCTCAAAACATCCACCGACGGAAATGCTCTTTTGCACAAAAGGCACATTTTCTTGGCTTCATCAATCAGTGCTCTTTCCATAATTTCTCTCATTTCCATCGCTGTTGTTCCACGATTTCCACGTGTCGCGCCAGATTTGGCGGAACTCGTCTCTTCTCTCTCATTTTGAACTGAAAATCCTCGAATTTTTCCAGTATGTGGATCGATATTTGCTGCCAAAGTTGTGTCATCTTCTTCGTCATCTTCGAAATTGATGGCTGAACTGCTTGATGGAGCCGAGAGCTTTTTCTTTTCTGGAATTTTGAAGATTAACATGAGCAATATGCGAAGAAACTCACCACTTTGAAATACATTTCCTTTTTCAATGATCGGTTTCGATGGAGCCATTGTTTTCAGCGAAATTTGTACTTTTTTCTTGTCTTTTTCCTGTTTTTTCGCCCATTTCGCCATATCTTTTGCCATTTCTGCTGCACTTTTTGGACCTTTTGGCATCTCGATTTCTGATATATTCAGCTCTTTTTGCTCATCGATATCATCTAAATCTTGACTGGCAGCGGCTACAATTGGTTGAGGAATTGCTTGAATTGTTGATTGGTGCTGGAAAGAGGGATTTCGGGATTTTTCATTTGATTTTTGAATATTATGAAAAATTTGAATTTTGAGCAGAAAATAAATTTTTTTTAATAGGGCTGATTCAAGAAAAGTCAAAAAATGTCGAAAAAACATTGAGTTTTTCAGCCAAAAATGATGACAAATCGATATTTTTCAAGCTTCTGGAGTAATTTCTGATGAAAATAAGCTTTGAGAACCCAATTTTGCTTTATTTTATGAATTTTTTTCGAAATTCATTTTACGAAAATCAGAAAAACCTTCTGGAAAGTGAATTCCAAGGTCAATTTTCATCAGAAATTATTCCAGAAGCTTAAAAAATATTGATTTGTCATCATTTTTGGCTGAAAAACTCGAAAAATTGATCTTTCGATGTTAAAAAACATTTTCAAACATTTTTTTTCGTTCGTTAATCAGCCCTATTAAAAAGAGCATCGCTCATATCATATTATTTCCCCCAAAACTCAATATTTTTCAAAAATTTCTCACCTGTTCCGGCTCCGCAACTCGCTGCGTCTCTTCCACCGCAAAATACGTCTGATACGTGGCATCCCATTGGCACCATTTCTTCGTCTCATTATTAAAATAATATCCGGTGGTCTGATCGTAATAGAAGTTCGTGACGGGGTCCAAATAATATCCCGAATTATTGTCCACCACAAAATGCATCGAATTTGGCGGCAAATAGCGGGGAAACACGCCACGTGGTGTTGGTGTAATTCCGATTATCCCATTTTTGTGTGGTGTTTGTTGCTGGGGACCTCCTCCTTGCTGATTATTTATCATTATGGGTGGTCCGCCCATATTTGGTGGTGGGATACTGAAATTGGGTTGGGCTAAAATTGGTGGTGGGCCGCCGCCGGTGGAATTGGTGTTGGTGGCCGACATAATTTGTTGAACGTTGTTGGAGGCGTTGCGGACCGCTCGCGCTTTTGCCATTGCGGCTGCGGCGATTTCCGCACCGGTTACTGGAAAGAGAGGAACATTTGCGACTTTACTAGAACTTGCCACGTTTTCTAGGACTCTAACATGAGCAATAGGCAGTTTCTTTGGGTTTATTTTTTAAAATTATTGAATAGAGGTATTGCTCATGTTTGCTTCAATTTTTGATGACAAAAAAAAACTCACAATTTCCAGCCAACGGACCATTTTGTTGTTCTGGTCCCGCAGATTGTGTCAACATTTGCATTTGTTGTTGAATCAGGCGAGACATTGAATCGCGACAATACGAGACTTGTACTGAAAATAATTTACGATTTTCATTTTCAGCACGAAATTTTCAGTCCTCACCATCTTTATTCTTGATTTTCAGCGGTGCTTTATAGGTCAAATTCAATAACATGACAGCTTCATCGCACGATTTCATTTGTAGATATGCGAATCGTTTCGATTCGGATAATTTGATCATTGAGATTGAATTTAGGCAAACTAAGGTGACTAGGCTGTCGAAAATTGTGGTGTTTGTGCAACCATCTGGGAGACCGCGAATGAGAAGAGCTGCAAAATTGCTTTGGGCTTGATTTGAGGATCAGAATGATATCTCATAAGGGTCTGGAGGTTGCCACGTGGCATTAAGTTTTTGACTCCAGAATTTATGATGATTTTTTGGCGCCAAATTCAAAATTTTCCCCACAATATTTAGTCTCATTTTTATCGCCAAAGCCTCTGGAAATCCAGATTTTTGCTGAAAAACCCCCCAAACGCACTATCACACGGTGAAACTCCAACCATATGAACTCCTTGTTTTTCCAGCTCCATTGATTGCTCTTTTGAGATATCGCACTTGAAACATGATTTTCGTTTCACGAAATTGTTCATTGAGCACTGAAAAAAAAACAACTAAATAATATGAGCAATGCCCCAAAAACCCCTTACATGTGCACAAATCCAATCGTCACTTTCGTGTAATCCTCTCGCTCCTCCACCATTATCATAGTTTCCACCATTTCCACCTGCTGCACCATTTCCATCTCGATCTCTATTAAATCTATCCATATTATCAGGTCTCGCAAACTCGGCCATAACTCTTCTCCCGTCTTCCAGCGTCAAAACTCCTCGATTTTCTTGCAGGAAATTGGTGGCGGTTTGAACGTCGCAAAATTCGACGAATGCAAACGTTTTGACCAAATTTGTGCGATTATCGATTTTTGTGTTGGTTCGAACATCTTGTGGCAAATAGCCGACTTTTGAGAAGGCAAAGCTGATTTTTGCGTTGTCCACGTCGTTGGGAATGTTTAGCATAACTAGCTTGTGACTTGGAATTCCCCATTCGGTTCGATCGGGGTTCTGAAATTGAATTTTCAGATAAATGACACCGAAAATTCTTGATTTGAATCTCAAAATTTTCGCGCAAAAATTTGGAGCTGAGTGATATCTAATATTTCGCACTTTGGCGTAAAAAATCACCCCATTGCTCATATTAGGCCTAGGTATTTTGATAAAAGAAATTATCAATTTTATAACCTTAACATAAGCAATTTGTTGGATATGACTAATATGAGCAATATTTAATCAATTTTATAGAAGAGCTCGATTTGAATATATTGAGAAAACAAACTGCGTTTCAAATTTCATGAAAATTCTGAAACGTACATTTTTCAGCTCATAAAAATTCCCAAAAAATGTACGTTTCAAATTTCATGAAAATTCTGAAACGTACATTTTTCAGTTCGCGAAAATTCCCGAAAATTTACGTTTCAAAATTTTAATGAAATTTTAAACGCGATTGGTTTTTTCAATCAATTTCTTTTTGTTAAAATTCAATGATCTCCGAATGATAAAAATAAAATGAGATTCAAAAAATTATAGATTGCTCATATTAGTCACAAAATCATAATTTTCAGCAAAACAGTCGAAAATTCGCGTTTTTCGGCTTAAATTCATGATTTCCTGCAAATTTTTCCTGTCAAAAACGTGTCTACTCACCCTATCCGGGCTAATACTTCTTGATCGTCTCCAACCTCTTCCACCTCCACCACCGCCACGATGTCTCGATGTTGGTGATCGACTACGACTTCGATGATCTAGAATCGCATCGAAAATTAGAGAATCGAAAGAAAACTACTAGAAGAAGAATGATTTCTGATGAGAAATCAAGGCGAGACCTCGTCTATTATTTCGTTGCTTGTAACGATCACGACTTCTGGATCTTGAGCGGCTACGACGACGATTTCTATCACGATCACGACTTGAACTTCGCGCCTCTCGCGCCCATTCTGGTGATCGTGAATCCCGACGCCGTTTTTGATCCTCGGTGTAGCTTTGTTGATGCTGATGTTGTTGTTGTTGATGTTGATGAAATTGTTGCTTTCTGCAGTTCCGAAGATGAATTAGTGTAATTTTAGGAAGGAAAATGCGAGAAACGGAGTCTAGTTTCATATTTTGTTCAAAACCCCGAAATTTAAGAATCGCATGCAAAACCCCCCATATTTTCCAGAGCTTACTGTTTGGTTTCGTTCAAACGTTGAATTGCTTGTTGCGCATGAGCTAGACGATTTTGCATGTCAGCCGCATTATTTCCAGCACCAGGATATTGTTGATTAACCTGCATTTTTTATTTTGAATTAGATGAAAAAGTCAAACTTAAAAAAAAAATCAATAAACCTGCTGTTGGTACTGGCTCATTTGCTGTTGACCTGATGGAACCTGGAAATTTATTTGTATTTTATCATGTTTTCCCAAAGTCGATGTTGTTTCTTTTCTGGAATTGTTTTCAAACTAGAACCTGGTTTGGCGGTTGCCCTGCGTTGTAATGATAAGGTAGCATTTTTACTGGAATTTCGATGGTTTTTTAGGAGAAATTTGAGATTAAAGCAATTTATTCAATGCATTCAACATATTCGAACAATAAAAAACAACAAAATTCAAGAGATACATCAAAAAGGGCGCGGGAAAAGAGGGAATTTTGCGAAACGAAAAACATAGAAATGAAAAGAAGACGCATGTGTTTTGGAAGGCCGTTGGGTCTCGCGACGAAGAGACACACATTGTAAATCGACAACTCATTTTTATTTTTTATTTTTTCGTTTTTTTTTGCAGTTTTCAGAGAAGTTTTCAGACAAATTTCGAAGTTTCAGGTTTTGGTTTATGACCGAAGTCGATAGACTAGATCAATTACTTCAAGATCAGGCATATATCAACGGGTTTGTACCATCATCCGCGGATTTTGAGACAAAATCAAGGATCAACCCAAAAGATTTGAAAAATCGAGTAAATCTTTCGCGCTGGTATAATCATTTGAATTCTTTCAACACTGAAATTCAAGCTACAAATATGACTGAAGTTTTGAATAGTGAAGATCTTCCACAACGTATTTTGGATCATTTGAACGGAGAAAGCAATTTCAATTCGATTTCTCTTGCTAAACAATGGAATATTGATCATCAAAAATTGATTGGTGCTATCAAAAGTTTATTAACAAATGAGGGAGTTTTGAGTACCAAAGATGTCACAGAAAAACGTGTGGAATTGACGAATGAAGGAATTCAAATGGCCGATGAAGGATCGCATGAGTTTAGAGTTTTTGAATTTGTTGGAGAAAACGGATGTCTTCAGGCTGATATTGGGGTAACTTTTCCAGCTTTTTTTGTTATAAATTAATCACAGAACACCCTATTTCTTTCAGAAACAACCATTCGGCAAAGTTGGAGTGAGCAAAGCTATGGCTGCTGGTTGGGTAGCTATGGATAAATCAAGCGGAGCTGTAAAAGTTGTTCGAAAACCAGGAGTCACAAACGTTGAAGATGTTGTTAGGAAGCAATTGGAAACCTTGAGAATTGGTGGTGAAGGAGTCGCAGATAAGGATAAGAATGAGTTGAAAAAACGAAAATTGATATCTGAAGTGAATGTAAAAGGATTGGAAGTTAGCAAAGGTGCAAGTTTCACCACAAGTTTGGCGAAACAGGAAGCCGATTTGACACCGGAAATGATTGCTTCGTAAGTTATTTACTAATCAAGAAATATCTCTGGAAACCTCCTAATTTTTATTCCAGCGGCTCATGGAAGGACAAAACCTTCAAAAAATACAACTTCGAATCTCTCGGAGTTGTTCCATCTTCTGGACATCTTCATCCTTTGATGAAAGTTCGAAGCGAGTTCCGTCAAATCTTCTTCTCAATGGGTTTCTCTGAAATGGCAACAAATCGATATGTTGAGAGCTCATTCTGGAATTTTGATGCACTTTTCCAACCACAACAACATCCAGCAAGAGATGCACATGATACTTTCTTTGTTTCTGATCCTGCGATAAGCACCAAATTCCCGGAGGATTATTTGGAGCGGGTGAAAACTGTGCATTCGAAGGGTGGATTCGGATCAGCGGGGTAAGGAATTTCCCGAATTGCCACGTCATAGACAAATGTTTTCCAGATACAATTACGACTGGAAACTCGAAGAAGCTCAAAAGAATGTGCTCCGCACCCATACAACAGCCGTTTCAGCTCGTCAACTCTACGAATTGGCTCAAACCGGTTTCAAACCATCCAAACTCTTCTCAATTGATCGCGTTTTCCGAAATGAAACACTTGACGCAACACATTTGGCCGAATTCCATCAAGTTGAAGGTGTAATTGCGGAGAAGAATTTGAGTTTGGCGCATTTGATTGGAATTTTCACCGAATTTTTCAAGAAATTGGGAATCACCAATCTGAGATTCAAACCAACTTATAATCCATATACCGGTGAATTTTTTTAATAAAAAAACCTGAAAATCACAGGTTTTTACTTCTAAAACGAGTGTGGCGATGAAAAAAAACAAAAAAAATGTTTGCCGGGGACGGGATTCGAACCCGCGGTTGATTACTCAATGAAGACGGGGCTCTTCACGCCTTAACCACTCGGCCACCCCGGCACCGTTTCTGAAAAATGCGAATCTCATATTTAGCCTAACTTCCGATCATATTTTGAATGAATGACAAAACAATTCTGACATTTTTACTCATGAAGTGTCGTTTTGAAGCTGAAAATTTGATTGGAAGTCGCATTTTTCATATGGTAAAAGTGAAATTTGGGATTTTCAGACAAATTTTTCAGCTAGAAAATGGCTTTTTTATTAGAAAATCATGAAACCTATTCTGAAATATCTGATAAAAATCTGAAAACTGGAACTTTCAAACAAATAGTTTGTCTGAAAATTCCAGCATTTTCAGATTTTTTATTGGAATTTCAGCGAAGATGCGGAAGCTATGCCCGAATTTTTCAGAAAATTGTCCAAAACAACCTAATTTTTGCAGAACCAAGTATGGAAATCTTCGCCTATCATTCTGGATTAGCAAAATGGGTCGAAATTGGAAATTCGGGAATGTTCAGACCAGAAATGTTGTTACCTATGGGATTACCTGAAGATGTTAATGTTGCTGGATATGGATTGTCATTGGAAAGGTTGGTTTGGTTTTTACCTGGAAATCATAAAAATTCACAATTTTCAGACCAACAATGATCAAATATGGAATCAATAACATTCGAGATTTGTTCGGCTCAAAAATCGATTTGGAAGTTGTCTACAACACTCCGATTTGTCGGTTGGAAAAATAAGATTTTCCAGATTTTCTTCCACCCAAAACTTCTATTCTATTCTATCGCCCGGTTTTCTTATTTGTTGTTTTTCATTGTTTTTTTATTTATATGCGAATTGGTTAATAAATTTCCATCTTTCGCCACATTTTCACTGATTTTTACTAGGTTTTTCAACCATTTATTACCTTAAGAGCTCTAATTTCAGCCCTAATTTAACCAATTTTTGCAGGCACATAATGACAACACGATTGGCTCGATTGTGGCAACCGGGAAATGGGCAAAGACGTGTATTTTTGCCTGATTTTTGGGTGGCTGTGGTGAAGGCGCCAAATTTTGGAAGAGCGAAATTGCCGAGAAATTGTGTGAAATTTGAGGTGAATTTTGAGAAAATTGCTGTTTTCGCGATGAAAATTTGACTGAAAATCGTATTTTTCATATGGTAAAAGTGAAATTTGGGATTTTCAGATCGAAAATGGCACCCAAATTTTGAAATTTTCTGGGAAAATTGAAAGTTCAACAAATTCCATGTCATAGGCATCGAGTTTCTAGAACTTTTAAGAAAACTTGACAATCTTACGTTCGCTAAAACGTTTTCAATTAGCTTTTGTAGAAATTTTTAAATGACCAATTAACACGTGGAATTTCGCTTTTTGTTATTTTCAAGCTGAAAACTTGGCTGAAAATCGCATTTTTGACCTGGAAATGGTGAAATTTGGGATTTCCAGACAAATTTTCAGATTTAAAATGGCTGGGATGCGGAAGCTATGCCCAAAATTTGAATAGTCCTATTTAAACTGAAAACTTGGCTGAAAAACATATTTTTGACCTCTTCCAGTTTAAAAATGTGATTCTCTGTTATTTTTTCAGCTAGGAATTCATTGAAGCATTGCCCATATTAAAAGCTAACTTTTAACATGAGCAAGACTTGAAAAAAATCTTTGAAATTGTCATTTCCTTGGCTAAAAATCCTTTTCCTGCAGACGATTTTCAAAAAAAAAAACAAAAAAAAACTTTTGCCGGGGACGGGATTCGAACCCGCGGTTGATTACTCAATGAAGACGGGGCTCTTCACGCCTTAACCACTCGGCCACCCCGGCACCGTTTCTGAAAAATGCGAATCTCATATTTAGCCTAACTTTCGATCATGTTTTGAATGGAAAAACAATTCTTACATTTTTACTCATGAGGTGTCATTTTCGTGCTGAAAATTTGATTGGAAGTTGCATTTTTGACCTGGAAAGGGTGAAAATTGGGATTTTTAGACAATTTTTCAGAGCGAAAATGGCTGGGATGCGGAAGCTATGCCCAAATTTTGAATAGTCATTTTCAAGCTGAAAACTTGGCTGAAAATCGCATTTTTGACCTGGAAATGGTGAAATTTGGGATTTCCAGACAAATTTTCAGATTGAAAATGGCTGGGATGCGGAAGCTATGCCCAAAATTTGAATAGTATTTAAACTGAAAACTTGGCTGAAAATCATATTTTCGATCTTTTCCAGTTTAAAAATGCGATTTTCAGTCATTTTTCAGCTAGGAATTAACTGAAACGCGAAATATCGTTTTTCCAGGTTGATCCACGTATGTCAAAACACGATATTCGAGAATATTTGACAAAAATCTACAATTTACCAGTTCGAGATGTTCGAACCGAAGTGCAAATGGGCGATATTTTATGGAACACAAAAACCGATTATCAATATAAAAAAGCGATGTGGAAGGATGAGGACAAGAAATTTGCATATGTTTTTATGCCCAAAGGTGAGAGCTCTGAAAATAGCTGAAAATCGTCATTTTCGCACTTGAAATCTGGCTGAAAATCGCATTTTTGACCTGGAAAAGGTGAAATATGCGATTTTCAATCAAATTTTCAGCCGAAATTTTGAATTTCTGTTCAGAAACTTGAAATTTCTGCAGATTTCGACTACGAATTTCCGGATATGTTCAAATCAATTGAAGAAGATCTGGAATTGGCTCGAGCTCTCAAACAACAAAAAGAGCTTAGCGATAAAATCAATGAGAAATATGCGAATAGAAATCGATCGGATATTGGAACATTTATTGGAGCATAAATTTATTGTCAGAAATCCCAGTTTTAGTAGATTTAGGTCGTTTTTTGTACATTTTTTGTTATTTTTTAATTGAAAAAAGTGGTTTTTCTTGATTTTCTGTGTATTTTTGGTGTTTTTGTCGTCTCGAAAGACCGACTTTTGATATTTTTTGAAAATTTTCAGATTTCTAGGTCATTTTCGAGTTGAAAATTTGGTTGGAAATTGCATTTTTCATATGGAAAGGTCAAATTTGCGATTTCAGACATATTTTCAGCTTGAAAATGGAAAAACTATCGAAAATTTGAAAAATAAACGTGACCTCATGACGTGGCATTTTAAAACTCATTTTTGCCATTTTCCAGCTGAAAATTTGGCTGAAAATTGCATTTTTCATATGGAAAGGTGAAATTTGGGATTTTCAGACAAATTTTCAGCTCGAAAATGAAAAAAACTGTCAAAAATAAACGTGACCTCATGACGTGGCATTTCGAAAATGATTTTTGTCATTTTCGAGCTCAAAATTTGGCTGAAAATTGCATTTTTCATATGGAAAGGTGAAATTTGGGATTTTCAGACACATTTTCAGCTCGAAAATGAAAAAAACTGTCAAAAATAAACGTGACCTCATGACGTGGCATTTCGAAAATGATTTTTGTCATTTTCGAGCTCAAAATTTGGCTGAAAATTGCATTTTTCATATGGAAAGGTGAAATTTGGGATTTTCAGACAAATTTTCAGCTCGAAAAATGAAAAAAACTGATTTTTTTTTGGGATTTTCAGACAAATTGGTGTGGTGAAATTTGGGATTTTCAGACATTGCCAAAAATCCCATTTTTCCTATACTTTATTGAATTTATACTGAAAATTCAATGGAAAAGCTGCTGAAATTCAGGAAAGTAAAGATTTTTTACCCAAAAACCTGAAACCCCTTCCAAGTCCTATTCTGAAATATCTGATAAAAATCTGAAAACTGGAACTTCCATACAAATAATTTGTATGGAAGTTCCAGAATTTTTCAGATTTTTATTGGAATTTCAGCGGAGATGCGGAAGCTATGCCCAAATTTTGAATCATTTTCTAGCCTCCAAAATTTCCCAATAATTTTCTGTACTTTGTACCTTGTCTCTCTTCATTTTGTTTATTATTATTATCTCTGTTCTTTTTTTCTTATTTGTAGCCTATTCTCTCGCTCTCTGCACTCTCTCATTTTCCCACAATCTCTTGCTCTAATCGACCTCCCGTCAGGACAAAAAAAAATTTTCGCATTTTATCTGCGCTCCTCTTTTTTTGGACACGTTTTGTATGTGATTACTGATTGGACTTTGTACATGGTGCACTTTTAAATTTTGGAAGTTTTGAGGTTTTTGACATGCTCTGAAAATTTGTCTGAAAATCGAATTTTGGATTTCGTGATAAATTTTCAGCTGGGACGAGTTGAATTTTGAATTTTTGAACAAAATTACCTGGACTAAATTTACTTTTAGCTAGCTGAAATTATGCCTGAAAATCGAATTTCCGCGTGTTTCTGATTAATTGGTGAAATTTCCGATTATCAGGCAGAATTTCAGAGATGCGAAAGCCCAAAGTTTGAATTTTTGAAAAATTCGGAATTTTTCAATCATATTTTTAGTAAACTATTTATTTAATAGTAGTAAGTATTTAATTTTTGTCTAACCGCCCATCTTTTCTCTAATCTCTCTCATTCTCCCACATTATTTCCCCCTTCGTTTTTTTTGCCAACTGATGGAAAAAAAGAACACAAGTTTTTTTTTGTTGATAACAAAAACAACGAGTAATGTTTTGTATAGTTTTTGACTGAGAAATCTGAAATTAAACGTGTCAGACGATTTTAATATTTATACGTGACATTTCTTTGCCAACACGTTTTTCGCAAAATTATTCAAAATTTGCATCATTTTCAGAACCAACAAAAATGTTATCTCGACTTGTTCAAAACACGTCCGGAAAAGCGAATCTTGTATTTTCGGCCAGAAATGTGTCGATGACAAAACCGGCTATGACTTGTGAGTTTTTGCGGGGAAGATTTTTGAAATCGTGGCTAAAATCATCCTGAAATCGCGATTTTTGTGAATAAAAAAGGTGGAAATCGTCTCCAATACCGATTTTTTCTGGTTCCAAAAATGAAAAATTCACAACGAAACTGTTTCGAAATTTTTGATGAAAAATATGTTTTCTAATAGTTTTCGATCCGCTGATCACAATTCCGTTGTCAAAAACTTCAATAGTTGGAAAATTTGGACTTTAGGAGGTTAAAACTAGCATTGAAAATTACCTATGTTATTCACTCTCCTGAACAACCCTGTGCTAGTTCTAATCTCCTAAAGTTGCAATTTTTGGGAAGTTTCCAACTTTCCTACTTCACAACTCATGTTAGATGTTGAGCTTTGCAGTTTATGACAACGGAATTGTGATCAGCGGGTCGAAAACTATCAGAAAACATATATTTCATTACAAATCTCGTTGTGAAATCTAACGAATTTTCCATTTTTGGAACCAGAAAAATCGGTATTGGAGACGATTTCCACCTATTTTATTCACAAAAATCGCGATTTCGAGTTGAAACAGTTCTCTTGTCAATTTTCATCTGAAAGTTATGATTTTCAGCCACTCTTCGTGTCGAAAAACAAGGAGATGTTGCTGTTATCAAAATCGATTTACCAAATGCAAAAGAAAATGTGTTGAATAAGGCATTGTCAGCTGATATGCAATCGACTTTCGAGAAGGTAGGGAAATGGGATTTTGGGCTGAAAATGACTGAAAATTTGGGTTTTTAGCTAAAATGTGATGATTTTTGGTCAAAATTGACCTAAAATCTTGAAAAAATGATTGATTCTCCAGAAAATCCTGAAATTCACCTAATTTTCCATAAAAAATATCATTTTCAACTTAAAAATTCTTGAAAAATGAATAACTTCCCTCCCAAAACCCCGTCAAGAAGTTTTTTGTTTAAAAATTAAAGAATTTGATAGAAGATCTGATTTTCAGCGTAAAAATTCACTGAAAATCCTGAAATTTATCAAAGTTACCATAAAAACATCCTTCTCAACTCAAAAATTGACCAAAAATGATTGAATTTTCTCCCAAAACCTCTTTCAGACGTTTTTAGCTGAAAATCTGCTGGAATTGGTATTTTTCATTGAAAATTTTAATTTTTCTGGTCAAATTTGAGCTGAAATTTATCAAAACTGTATTTTCAGTCCAAAAATTTCAAAGTTATTGAAAAATCTAATAATTCCATGGAAAATTTGATTTTCAAAGTAAAAATCTTGAAATTGTCATTTCCTTGACTGAAACATTGCAAAATCTGAAAATCACTAGAATCCCTCCGGAATCTTGTGATTTTCAGACAATTTTTCAGATTTGGATTTGGCTGGGATGCGGAAGCTATGCCCAAATTTTGAATACGAAATTCTGCAATTAAAAAAGTTTGAGTCGAAAAGTAGCTGAAAATTCTCAAAGTTCCATTTTCAGCTCCAATCTGATGACTCAGTCAAGTCAATCGTTGTAATGTCTGGAAAACCAAATAGTTTTGTAGCCGGAGCAGATATTCAAATGCTCAAAGCTGAAAAATCAGCAGGAGCAGTTGAAGAACTCGCCAAAAATGGACAAGAGCAATTCTTGAAAATTGAGAAATCGCAAAAACCAATAGTTGCCGCAATAATGGGAAGTTGTATGGGAGGAGGATTGGAATTGGCATTGGCTTGTCATTATCGAATTGCTGTCAATGATAAGAAGACACAATTGGCGTTGCCTGAAGTGATGTTGGGATTGTTGCCGGGAGCTGGAGGAACTCAACGATTGCCCAAGTTGGCCAGTGTTCAGAATGTGTTGGATTTGGCATTGACTGGTATGGGAGTTTGATGCGATGCGAAAATTTCGATTTTCTAGCTTAAAATTGTTGAAATATGGCTAATTTTGACCTGTAAACCTTCAAAATCGAGAATTTCGGGTCTAAATTTGATAAAAATGATGGACAACGCGATTTTCTATCCTAAAATTCATTAAAAATGACCGATTTTGACCCAGAAACCTAGAAAATGCAAAATGCATGAAAAATGGTCGAGTTTGAACTGGAAACTTGATTTTCAGCTGAAATTTGATGGAAAACGTAATTTTCTAGCTTCGGATCGATTTTTCGATCCAAAAATCATGAAACATGGTCAATTTTTATTGAAGCATTGCTCATATTAAAAGCTAACTTTTAACATGAGCAATCCTTGGAAAAAAATTCTTTGAAATTGTCATTTCCTTTCCTGCCGACGATTTTCAAAAAAAAAAAAACGAAAAAAAAAGTTTTGCCGGGGACGGGATTTGAACCCGCGGTTGATTACTCAATGAAGACGGGTCTCTTCACGCCTTAACCACTCGGCCACCCCGGCACAGTTTCTGAAAAATGCAAATCTTTTATTTAGCCTAACTTCCGATCATGTTTTGAATGGAAAAACAATTCTGACATATTTACTTATGACGTGTCATTTTCGTGCTGAAAATTTGATTGAAAATCGCATTTTTGACCTGGAAATGGTGAAATTTGCGATTTCCAGACAAATTTTCAGAGCGAAAATGGCTGGGATGCGGAAGCTATGCCCAAATTTTGAATTTTTAGTCAGAAACTTGGGTTTTTAGTTGAAAAATCTGGTTTTTTAGTCTAGAAGATGGAGATTTGGATTTCTAGGGCAGCTGATCAAAAATTAGCTGAAAATCTGAAGTTTTACATCAAAACCTGTAGTTTTCTTCGATTTTCTCCAAATTTCAGATAAATATTGGTTTTTTGAATTTTTACATTTGAAAATTGGGCCACGAAAATCACGATGACCTAGGAAATTTTAAATTTGGTTCTCAAGGCAGTCAGGACCATTTTCTTCTGGTTTCAGTGAATTACGGTAAAAATTTGAGATTTCTCGATTCTGATGACCTAAAAATGAAAAACTTCAAGCCAAACTTTCAGCAAAAAATTTGAATTTCCCACACAAAAAAACGTTTTTTTCCAGGCAAAAAAATCAAAGCTGATAAAGCGAAAAAAGTTGGAATAGTGGATCGTGTAATTCAACCGTTAGGTGATGGATTAGAACCGGCTGCTCAAAGTACCCATAAATATTTGGAAAAAGTTGCAATTGACACGGCACGTGATTTATCAAGTGGAAAGCTGAAAATCAATCGAGAAAAGGGATTTGTTGAAAAAGCGACACATGCAATTATGACAAATCGACTGTTTTTGGATAATGTTGTGCTGAAAATGGCGAAGGATAAATTGATGAAAATGACTGCTGGAAACTATCCAGCACCGCTGAAAATCCTGGATGTTGTGAGAACTGCATATACTGATCCGAAGAATGGATTTGAGGCGGAGAGAAAAGCGTTTGGAGAATTGTCGCAAAGTTTTCAATCAAAAGCTTTGATTGGATTGTTTGATGGAAGTACTGATGCGAAAAAGAATAAATATGGAAATGGATTGCCGGTCAAAGAAATTGGTGTAGTTGGAGCTGGTTTAATGGGAGCTGGTGTTGCTAATGTTACGATTGATAAGGGAGTTAAGACGGTTCTTTTGGATGCAAATCAGGCGGTGAGTTTGAGGGTTTGGGGAGTTCTAGATGGAAAATTTTGATTTTTAGGGGTTTTTTGACTAAGAGCTTTTGCTTCCCAAGATTGTTAATTTTCATGAAAATTTAGATTTCTAACCCAAAAAATAGGATTTTTCGCTATTTTTTGATCGGGAACTGTGAAAATTGGGATTTCTGAGGATTTTTGACACCAAGATTGATGAATTTCATGATTTCTAACCCTAATATGGGGATTTTTGACTGGAAAAAATGATTTTTCATATTTTTCATCCCAAAATTGATAATGTTCATTGTTTTTCATCCCAAAATTGATAATGTTCATTGTTTTTTATCCCAAAATTGAAAATGTTCATGAAATTCGGATTTTCGACCCCAAGCTTGATGAATTTCATGATTTTCAACCTAAGATTGTTAATTCTTATGAGAATTTAGACTTCTAACCAAAAAATAGGATTTTTCGCTATTTTTTGATTAGGAACTGTGAAAATTGGGATTTCTGAGGGTTTTTTGACCCTGAAATTGGAAAATTTCATGATTTTTGAGCCCTAATATTGAATTTTGCACAATTTTATACCTGGGAACGTGAAAATTCGGATTTTTGACTACGAAATTGAATTTTTCATATTTTTATCCTGAAAATCTGAATTTTTGACTGGAAATTCATCATTTTCAGATATTTTTTATGCTGAAATTGAATTTTTGGGTCAAAATTCCCTCCTCAATTTATCCTAACTCCTCTCTATTTTTCCAGGGTCTCGAACGAGGACAAAATCAAATTTTGACTCACTTAAATGGACAAGTTCGTAGAAAGCGCATCAATAAGTTGGAAAAAGAACGAATTTACAATAATTTGACACCATCCGTTGATTATTCGGCGTTGAAAAATGCTGATGTTGTAATTGAAGCTGTTTTTGAAGATTTGCCATTGAAACATCGTGTTATTAAACAAATTGAAAGTGTTGTTGGACCGGTGAGTGTTTTGGATCCTGTTTTTCACTGAAAATCTGAAATTTTTGACTAATTTTGAAAAAATACCTCAAAAATATGATTTTTTTTTCAAACCAAAAACAAAATTATCCCAAAAACGGTGAGAATATGGTTTTGTGCCAAAATTTCATCAAAAGTTAGCCTAACTAACTTTCATGAAGTTGGAAAGGTTCAAAATTGATACAAATTGATTTTTTAAACACCCATACTGAAGAAAAATGCTAAAAAATTATCTGAAGTTAGGCTAAATCAGCAATTTTCATCCAGAAGCTGATATTTCTGGGGAATTTTCATATAAAAACCATGAAACCATTATTCATCATTGAAATCTAGTGTCACCCGGGAATTTTATATAAAAAATTATCTGAAGTTAGGCTAACTTATCTCTGACTCATCCCCAATTTACCCTAACTCAATGTCTCGTTTTTCCAGCACACCATTATCGCCTCCAACACTTCTGCTCTTCCAATCAAAGATATTGCCGCAGCTTCATCTCGACCTGATAAAGTCATTGGAATGCACTATTTTTCGCCTGTCGAAAAAATGCAATTGTTGGAAATCATCACGCATGAAGGAACATCGAAAGAAACATTGGCAACTGCTGCACAATTGGGATTGAAACAGGGAAAATTGGTGGTTGTTGTCAAGGTGAGCTCTTCTAGAACAAGAAATATCGATTTTCCAAGTTGATTGGTGAAAAATGGTGGATTTTGAGCCAAAAATCGTGCAATTTGAATGTTTTTAGCCCGGGGAACTTGAAAAAGGCGAAATTTGAAATTAAAAAAAGTGATTCTAAGCTCAGTCGAAAATGCAACGAAAAACGAGTAAAAATGCAAATGCGCTCTATTGAACTATTGATTTTTCCTTTGGAAAATTCGAGTTTTCTCTCAAAATTGGAGAAAATGCAAATGCGCTCTATTGGACTATTGATTTTTCCTTGGAAAATTCGAGTTTTCTCTCAAAATTGGAGAAAAATGCAAATGTGCCCTATTGAACTCTTTTTCTCTTTTGAAAAAAATTCAAATTTGCTTTAAAAGTTCAACTGCGCCCCACCGAATTTTAAAAATCTCAAATATATTTTTTTCCAGGATTGCCCCGGATTCTTTGTTGTCCGATGCCTTGGACCAATGCAAGCCGAAGTTGTCAGATTACTTCAAGAAGGTGTCGATCCAGCCGAAGTCGACAAATTGACAACAAAATTCGGATTCCCAGTCGGAGCCGCTACTTTGGCCGATGAAGTTGGTTTGGATGTCGCTGAACATGTCGCACACTTTTTGGGAAAAGCACTTGGACCACGAGTTCATGGAGGATCTTTGGAATTGTTGAGCGAGTTGGTGAATGCTGGACATAAGGGAAGAAAGACTGGAAAAGGTTGGATTTGGAGGGGGGGGGTGAAAAATTGAAAAATTTTCATAAAAACTTGATCTTGGGCTGGAAAACTTGCAGAAATTTAAATTTTCAAAAATTTTTGAAATAAAAGTTGATTTTGACCGAAAAATCGGGTTTCCTTAGATTTTTGGGTAAAAATGAGAATTTCTTGATGCATTTTGCGAATTTTCAACCCAAATCATGCATTTTTCACTTTTCAAAACCGAAAATTAAATTAACATGAGCAATCCCTATATTTTTCGAGTTTTGATAAATTTTTATGTATTTTTCGGTTCAAAATAGGGAAAATTTGAATTTTCCAAAATTCCAGGAATCTTTGTTTATGGCGAAGGAAAGAAGGGAAGTAAGAAGGTTAACGATGAAGCTGTCAAATTGTTGAACAAATATAAAATTGTGGCGCCAGCTAATTGGTGAGTGATTTTTTAATTGCTTCAAAATTGAAAAAAAACACGAATATTTGCAGCACATCTCCTGAAGATCGTCAAATTCGAATTGTTTCCCGTTTCGTAAATGAGGCACTTTTGTGCTTGGAAGAAGGTGTTTTGGCATCACCATCTGATGGTGATATCGCAAGTGTATTCGGAATTGGTTTCCCACCATTCTGGGGTGGACCATTCAGATTTGTTGATTTATATGGAGCTGATAAATTGGTTAAATCGATGGATAAATTTGCGGCTGCCTATAAACAAGAACAGGTTGGATTATTTTTTGAATTTATTTTCAGTGGGAAAATCTGATTTTCTGTTGTAAAAACAGAATTTCAACGAGAAAATATCAAATTTTTCTTATTTTTTTTGCAGTTTACTCCATGTCAATTGCTCCAAGATTATGCCAAGAGCGGAAAGAAGTTCTACAATAATTAATTGAACATTTAACAACCCTATTTTTTTGCCCCATAAAAATCGCCCAAATTTCCCTCTTATTAGAAGAATAAGCTCTTTATTTATTTTTTGTATTTACTATTTTTAGTGTTTTTATTGTGTATTTATTTACGAGTCAATTTTCGAGCCAATACCATATTATAAAAGGTTCTTCGATGAAAATTTGGGATTTTTTTTTTAGAGAATTTCAGTGAAAATTAGCATTCAAGAAGAAAGTGAGACTGCGAAGCTCAGAGATGAAATCAAGGAGTTTTCTAAACTCCCAATTTCACCATCCACAATAATTTGATAATGTATTATCATTCTTCGGCTGTTGTTTTGAACTTCCCAAAAACCGTACACAACACATTGTTTTGCACACGATTCCCGATGCTCGAAAACCAAAAAATCCCGATTTTCAGCCTTATCAGATGACATTGATAATTTAGTGATAACAGCTGATAAGAAGTTTTGAGATGAAGATTGATGTAAAAGGTTTTCAAAAATAGTCTCTACTACCCCCGGACATCATTTTTTCCAAGTTTCAGCTCAATCTGAGCATATTGATAATTAAGTGATAAGAACTGATAAGAGCTTCTGGGATAAAGCTGGAGCTCTAAACTTATCAAAAATGTCATCTACCATCACCAAACATCATTTCCTCCAACTCCCAGCCTATTCGGATAATTTTGATATTTTTTGATAATCACTGATAAGAGGTGATAAGCTCATTTTCGTGTAAAATCATTATCACCACGATGCTCCACGGAGCCGAAAACCCCCCACCCATAAATTTCAGAATTTTTGATAAATTTTTCAAAAATCGAAAAAAATTGCAGAAATTTAGGATAAACTATTAATAGTTTTCTCTCCTTTTCTCTCGATTTTTGAGAGAAAAAATAATAGTTTATCCTATTTTTCTATCCGTGTTTTGCTTTTTCCGAAAAAATGGATCAACTACAGTAATCTTTTGTGGAATTTTTTTTCGAAAATGCTCCCAAAGGTCTAAATGATGTAAAAAATATCTCCCCAGGGGTAATTTAGTGTGCTGAACACGCTGGAAGCATCTAATTCTCGTAAAAACGAACGGTTCTTGAGTTATGGAGCAAAAACAAAAAAGTACCAATTCAGGTTCCCAGTGACTGAAACTGTCTGAAAATGTTCACCTAGGGGTATTTTTCGATTTTAAGCACGAAAAAATCATTTTCAATTGATTTTGACAGCTTTTTAATGTAGAAAAAGCGAAATTTCAAAAATGCGTTCTGGGAAACAAATATTTATAAGACCAATTATCAAGTTGTGAAAAATTCCTTTCGGGAATTTCATTATAAGGACATTTGCAAGCTTTCAGAAGAATTTCTCAATATCCCATGCATAGGTTTCATGGTCATACCATGATATGTGATGTACCAAAATCTTGCCACCTCCATAACTCATGAAAATTTTCATTTTCATCTTGCGAGTCCTAATCAGGCTTATAGAGCTCGCTTAGCGCTACAATTTAAAAAAAAATTGTTTAGGTCCATCGTTTCAATGAACCGAGTTATGGGCAGTTAAACACAAAAAAATCGATTTTTCAAAAATCCGAAAATCAATGAAAAAAAAATTTGTCCAATTATAAAATTTTTTTGAAAGTTGTTCGTCTGGTGATTCTGAGCAACGTACAATACTCAGAATTTCGATTTCAAAACTTAGGCATTTTTTTTTAATTTTTAATAAAAATCTGGAATGAAAAATTGGGGTTTTCGCCTTCACAGTTACTTCTGGGTGGTTATTCGAGTCGATTCGATCCGATTCGAGTCGATTCGAGTCGATTCGAGCCGATTCGAGCCGATTCGAGTCGATTCGAGCCGATTCGAGCCGATTCGAATCGATTCGAATCGATTCGAATCGATTCGAATCGATTCGAATCGATGAAAAATTGGGGTTTTCGCCTTCACAGTTACTTCTGGGTGGTTATTCGAGTCGATTCGATCCGATTCGAGTCGATTCGAGTCGATTCGAGCCGATTCGAGCCGATTCGAGTCGATTCGAGCCGATTCGATCCGATTCGAGTCGATTCGAGTCGATTCGAGTCGATTCGAGCCGATTCGAATCGATTCGAATCGATTCGAATCGATGAAAAATTGGGGTTTTCGCCTTCACAGTTACTTCTGGGTGGTTATTCGAGTCGATTCGATCCGATTCGAGTCGATTCGAGTCGATTCGAGCCGATTCGAGCCGATTCGAGTCGATTCGAGCCGATTCGAATCGATTCGAATCGATTCGAATCGATGAAAAATTGGGGTTTTCGCCTTCACAGTTACTTCTGGGTGGTTATTCGAGTCGATTCGATCCGATTCGAGTCGATTCGAGTCGATTCGAGCCGATTCGAGCCGATTCGAGTCGATTCGAGCCGATTCGAGCCGATTCGAATCGATTCGAATCGATTCGAATCGATTCGAATCGATTCGAATCGATGAAAAATTGGGGTTTTCGCCTTCACAGTTACTTCTGGGTGGTTATTCGAGTCGATTCGATCCGATTCGAGTCGATTCGAGTCGATTCGAGCCGATTCGAGCCGATTCGAGTCGATTCGAGCCGATTCGAGCCGATTCGAATCGATTCGAATCGATTCGAATCGATTCGAATCGATTCGAATCGATGAAAAATTGGGGTTTTCGCCTTCACAGTTACTTCTGGGTGGTTATTCGAGTCGATTCGATCCGATTCGAGTCGATTCGAGTCGATTCGAGCCGATTCGAGCCGATTCGAGTCGATTCGAGCCGATTCGATCCGATTCGAGTCGATTCGAGTCGATTCGAGTCGATTCGAGCCGATTCGAATCGATTCGAATCGATTCGAATCGATGAAAAATTGGGGTTTTCGCCTTCACAGTTACTTCTGGGTGGTTATTCGAGTCGATTCGATCCGATTCGAGTCGATTCGAGTCGATTCGAGCCGATTCGAGCCGATTCGAGTCGATTCGAGCCGATTCGAATCGATTCGAATCGATTCGAATCGATGAAAAATTGGGGTTTTCGCCTTCACAGTTACTTCTGGGTGGTTATTCGAGTCGATTCGATCCGATTCGAGTCGATTCGAGTCGATTCGAGCCGATTCGAGCCGATTCGAGTCGATTCGAGCCGATTCGAGCCGATTCGAATCGATTCGAATCGATTCGAATCGATTCGAATCGATTCGAATCGATGAAAAATTGGGGTTTTCGCCTTCACAGTTACTTCTGGGTGGTTATTCGAGTCGATTCGATCCGATTCGAGTCGATTCGAGTCGATTCGAGCCGATTCGAGCCGATTCGAGTCGATTCGAGCCGATTCGATCCGATTCGAGTCGATTCGAGTCGATTCGAGTCGATTCGAGCCGATTCGAATCGATTCGAATCGATTCGAATCGATGAAAAATTGGGGTTTTCGCCTTCACAGTTACTTCTGGGTGGTTATTCGAGTCGATTCGATCCGATTCGAGTCGATTCGAGTCGATTCGAGCCGATTCGAGCCGATTCGAGTCGATTCGAGCCGATTCGAATCGATTCGAATCGATTCGAATCGATGAAAAATTGGGGTTTTCGCCTTCACAGTTACTTCTGGGTGGTTATTCGAGTCGATTCGATCCGATTCGAGTCGATTCGAGTCGATTCGAGCCGATTCGAGCCGATTCGAGTCGATTCGAGCCGATTCGAGCCGATTCGAATCGATTCGAATCGATTCGAATCGATTCGAATCGATTCGAATCGATGAAAAATTGGGGTTTTCGCCTTCACAGTTACTTCTGGGTGGTTATTCGAGTCGATTCGATCCGATTCGAGTCGATTCGAGTCGATTCGAGCCGATTCGAGCCGATTCGAGTCGATTCGAGCCGATTCGATCCGATTCGAGTCGATTCGAGTCGATTCGAATCGATTCGAATCGATTCGAATCGATTCGAATCGATGAAAAATTGGGGTTTTCGCCTTCACAGTTACTTCTGGGTGGTTATTCGAGTCGATTCGATCCGATTCGAGTCGATTCGAGTCGATTCGAGCCGATTCGAGCCGATTCGAGTCGATTCGAGCCGATTCGAGCCGATTCGAATCGATTCGAATCGATTCGAATCGATTCGAATCGATTCGAATCGATGAAAAATTGGGGTTTTCGCCTTCACAGTTACTTCTGGGTGGTTATTCGAGTCGATTCGATCCGATTCGAGTCGATTCGAGTCGATTCGAGCCGATTCGAGCCGATTCGAGTCGATTCGAGCCGATTCGAGCCGATTCGAATCGATTCGAATCGATTCGAATCGATTCGAATCGATTCGAATCGATGAAAAATTGGGGTTTTCGCCTTCACAGTTACTTCTGGGTGGTTATTCGAGTCGATTCGATCCGATTCGAGTCGATTCGAGTCGATTCGAGCCGATTCGAGCCGATTCGAGTCGATTCGAGCCGATTCGATCCGATTCGAGTCGATTCGAGTCGATTCGAGTCGATTCGAGCCGATTCGAATCGATTCGAATCGATTCGAATCGATGAAAAATTGGGGTTTTCGCCTTCACAGTTACTTCTGGGTGGTTATTCGAGTCGATTCGATCCGATTCGAGTCGATTCGAGTCGATTCGATCCGATTCGAGTCGATTCGAGTCGATTCGAGCCGATTCGAGCCGATTCGAGTCGATTCGAGCCGATTCGAATCGATTCGAATCGATTCGAATCGATGAAAAATTGGGGTTTTCGCCTTCACAGTTACTTCTGGGTGGTTATTCGAGTCGATTCGATCCGATTCGAGTCGATTCGAGTCGATTCGAGCCGATTCGAGCCGATTCGAGTCGATTCGAGCCGATTCGAGCCGATTCGAATCGATTCGAATCGATTCGAATCGATTCGAATCGATTCGAATCGATGAAAAATTGGGGTTTTCGCCTTCACAGTTACTTCTGGGTGGTTATTCGAGTCGATTCGATCCGATTCGAGTCGATTCGAGTCGATTCGAGCCGATTCGAGCCGATTCGAGTCGATTCGAGCCGATTCGATCCGATTCGAGTCGATTCGAGTCGATTCGAGTCGATTCGAATCGATTCGAATCGATTCGAATCGATTCGAATCGATGAAAAATTGGGGTTTTCGCCTTCACAGTTACTTCTGGGTGGTTATTCGAGTCGATTCGATCCGATTCGAGTCGATTCGAGTCGATTCGAGCCGATTCGAGCCGATTCGAGTCGATTCGAGCCGATTCGAATCGATTCGAATCGATTCGAATCGATGAAAAATTGGGGTTTTCGCCTTCACAGTTACTTCTGGGTGGTTATTCGAGTCGATTCGATCCGATTCGAGTCGATTCGAGTCGATTCGAGCCGATTCGAGCCGATTCGAGTCGATTCGAGCCGATTCGAATCGATTCGAATCGATTCGAATCGATGAAAAATTGGGGTTTTCGCCTTCACAGTTACTTCTGGGTGGTTATTCGAGTCGATTCGATCCGATTCGAGTCGATTCGAGTCGATTCGAGCCGATTCGAGCCGATTCGAGTCGATTCGAGCCGATTCGAGCCGATTCGAATCGATTCGAATCGATTCGAATCGATTCGAATCGATTCGAATCGATGAAAAATTGGGGTTTTCGCCTTCACAGTTACTTCTGGGTGGTTATTCGAGTCGATTCGATCCGATTCGAGTCGATTCGAGTCGATTCGAGCCGATTCGAGCCGATTCGAGTCGATTCGAGCCGATTCGATCCGATTCGAGTCGATTCGAGTCGATTCGAGTCGATTCGAATCGATTCGAATCGATTCGAATCGATTCGAATCGATGAAAAATTGGGGTTTTCGCCTTCACAGTTACTTCTGGGTGGTTATTCGAGTCGATTCGATCCGATTCGAGTCGATTCGAGTCGATTCGAGCCGATTCGAGCCGATTCGAGTCGATTCGAGCCGATTCGAATCGATTCGAATCGATTCGAATCGATGAAAAATTGGGGTTTTCGCCTTCACAGTTACTTCTGGGTGGTTATTCGAGTCGATTCGATCCGATTCGAGTCGATTCGAGTCGATTCGAGCCGATTCGAGCCGATTCGAGTCGATTCGAGCCGATTCGAGCCGATTCGAATCGATTCGAATCGATTCGAATCGATTCGAATCGATTCGAATCGATGAAAAATTGGGGTTTTCGCCTTCACAGTTACTTCTGGGTGGTTATTCGAGTCGATTCGATCCGATTCGAGTCGATTCGAGTCGATTCGAGCCGATTCGAGCCGATTCGAGTCGATTCGAGCCGATTCGATCCGATTCGAGTCGATTCGAGTCGATTCGAGTCGATTCGAGCCGATTCGAATCGATTCGAATCGATTCGAATCGATGAAAAATTGGGGTTTTCGCCTTCACAGTTACTTCTGGGTGGTTATTCGAGTCGATTCGATCCGATTCGAGTCGATTCGAGTCGATTCGAGCCGATTCGAGCCGATTCGAGTCGATTCGAGCCGATTCGAATCGATTCGAATCGATTCGAATCGATGAAAAATTGGGGTTTTCGCCTTCACAGTTACTTCTGGGTGGTTATTCGAGTCGATTCGATCCGATTCGAGTCGATTCGAGTCGATTCGAGCCGATTCGAGCCGATTCGAGTCGATTCGAGCCGATTCGAGTCGATTCGAGCCGATTCGAGCCGATTCGAATCGATTCGAATCGATTCGAATCGATTCGAATCGATTCGAATCGATGAAAAATTGGGGTTTTCGCCTTCACAGTTACTTCTGGGTGGTTATTCGAGTCGATTCGATCCGATTCGAGTCGATTCGAGTCGATTCGAGCCGATTCGAGCCGATTCGAGTCGATTCGAGCCGATTCGAGCCGATTCGAATCGATTCGAATCGATTCGAATCGATTCGAATCGATTCGAATCGATGAAAAATTGGGGTTTTCGCCTTCACAGTTACTTCTGGGTGGTTATTCGAGTCGATTCGATCCGATTCGAGTCGATTCGAGTCGATTCGAGCCGATTCGAGCCGATTCGAGTCGATTCGAGCCGATTCGAGCCGATTCGAGTCGATTCGAATCGATTCGAATTCGAATCGATTCGAATCGATTCGAATCGATGAAAAATTGGGGTTTTCGCCTTCACAGTTACTTCTGGGTGGTTATTCGAGTCGATTCGATCCGATTCGAGTCGATTCGAGTCGATTCGAGCCGATTCGAGCCGATTCGAGTCGATTCGAGCCGATTCGAATCGATTCGAATCGATTCGAATCGATGAAAAATTGGGGTTTTCGCCTTCACAGTTACTTCTGGGTGGTTATTCGAGTCGATTCGATCCGATTCGAGTCGATTCGAGTCGATTCGAGCCGATTCGAGCCGATTCGAGTCGATTCGAGCCGATTCGAGCCGATTCGAATCGATTCGAATCGATTCGAATCGATTCGAATCGATTCGAATCGATGAAAAATTGGGGTTTTCGCCTTCACAGTTACTTCTGGGTGGTTATTCGAGTCGATTCGATCCGATTCGAGTCGATTCGAGTCGATTCGAGCCGATTCGAGCCGATTCGAGTCGATTCGAGCCGATTCGAGCCGATTCGAGCCGATTCGAATCGATTCGAATCGATTCGAATCGATTCGAATCGATTCGAATCGATGAAAAATTGGGGTTTTCGCCTTCACAGTTACTTCTGGGTGGTTATTCGAGTCGATTCGATCCGATTCGAGTCGATTCGAGTCGATTCGAGCCGATTCGAGCCGATTCGAGTCGATTCGAGCCGATTCGAGCCGATTCGAATCGATTCGAATCGATTCGAATCGATTCGAATCGATTCGAATCGATGAAAAATTGGGGTTTTCGCCTTCACAGTTACTTCTGGGTGGTTATTCGAGTCGATTCGATCCGATTCGAGTCGATTCGAGTCGATTCGAGTCGATTCGAGCCGATTCGAGTCGATTCGAGCCGATTCGAATCGATTCGAATCGATTCGAATCGATGAAAAATTGGGGTTTTCGCCTTCACAGTTACTTCTGGGTGGTTATTCGAGTCGATTCGATCCGATTCGAGTCGATTCGAGTCGATTCGAGCCGATTCGAGCCGATTCGAGTCGATTCGAGCCGATTCGAGCCGATTCGAATCGATTCGAATCGATTCGAATCGATTCGAATCGATTCGAATCGATGAAAAATTGGGGTTTTCGCCTTCACAGTTACTTCTGGGTGGTTATTCGAGTCGATTCGATCCGATTCGAGTCGATTCGAGTCGATTCGAGCCGATTCGAGCCGATTCGAGTCGATTCGAGCCGATTCGAGCCGATTCGAATCGATTCGAATCGATTCGAATCGATTCGAATCGATTCGAATCGATGAAAAATTGGGGTTTTCGCCTTCACAGTTACTTCTGGGTGGTTATTCGAGTCGATTCGATCCGATTCGAGTCGATTCGAGTCGATTCGAGCCGATTCGAGCCGATTCGAGTCGATTCGAGCCGATTCGATCCGATTCGAATCGATTCGAGTCGATTCGAATCGATTCGAATCGATTCGAATCGATGAAAAATTGGGGTTTTCGCCTTCACAGTTACTTCTGGGTGGTTATTCGAGTCGATTCGATCCGATTCGAGTCGATTCGAGTCGATTCGAGCCGATTCGAGTCGATTCGAGTCGATTCGAGTCGATTCGAGCCGATTCGAATCGATTCGAATCGATTCGAATCGATGAAAAATTGGGGTTTTCGCCTTCACAGTTACTTCTGGGTGGTTATTCGAGTCGATTCGATCCGATTCGAGTCGATTCGATCCGATTCGAGTCGATTCGAGTCGATTCGAGCCGATTCGAGCCGATTCGAGTCGATTCGAGCCGATTCGATCCGATTCGAGTCGATTCGAGTCGATTCGAGTCGATTCGAGCCGATTCGAATCGATTCGAATCGATTCGAATCGATGAAAAATTGGGGTTTTCGCCTTCACAGTTACTTCTGGGTGGTTATTCGAGTCGATTCGATCCGATTCGAGTCGATTCGAGTCGATTCGAGCCGATTCGAGCCGATTCGAGTCGATTCGAGCCGATTCGAATCGATTCGAATCGATTCGAATCGATGAAAAATTGGGGTTTTCGCCTTCACAGTTACTTCTGGGTGGTTATTCGAGTCGATTCGATCCGATTCGAGTCGATTCGAGTCGATTCGAGCCGATTCGAGCCGATTCGAGTCGATTCGAGCCGATTCGAGCCGATTCGAATCGATTCGAATCGATTCGAATCGATTCGAATCGATTCGAATCGATGAAAAATTGGGGTTTTCGCCTTCACAGTTACTTCTGGGTGGTTATTCGAGTCGATTCGATCCGATTCGAGTCGATTCGAGTCGATTCGAGCCGATTCGAGCCGATTCGAGTCGATTCGAGCCGATTCGATCCGATTCGAATCGAATCGATTCGAATCGATTCGAATCGATTCGAATCGATTCGAATCGATGAAAAATTGGGGTTTTCGCCTTCACAGTTACTTCTGGGTGGTTATTCGAGTCGATTCGATCCGATTCGAGTCGATTCGAGTCGATTCGAGCCGATTCGAGCCGATTCGAGTCGATTCGAGCCGATTCGATTCGAATCGATTCGAGCCGATTCGAATCGATTCGAATCGATTCGAATCGATGAAAAATTGGGGTTTTCGCCTTCACAGTTACTTCTGGGTGGTTATTCGAGTCGATTCGATCCGATTCGAGTCGATTCGAGTCGATTCGAGCCGATTCGAGCCGATTCGAGTCGATTCGAGCCGATTCGAGCCGATTCGAATCGATTCGAATCGATTCGAATCGATTCGAATCGATTCGAATCGATGAAAAATTGGGGTTTTCGCCTTCACAGTTACTTCTGGGTGGTTATTCGAGTCGATTCGATCCGATTCGAGTCGATTCGAGTCGATTCGAGCCGATTCGAGCCGATTCGAGTCGATTCGAGCCGATTCGAGCCGATTCGAATCGATTCGAATCGATTCGAATCGATTCGAATCGATTCGAATCGATGAAAAATTGGGGTTTTCGCCTTCACAGTTACTTCTGGGTGGTTATTCGAGTCGATTCGATCCGATTCGAGTCGATTCGAGTCGATTCGAGCCGATTCGAGCCGATTCGAGTCGATTCGAGCCGATTCGATCCGATCCGATTCGAGTCGATTCGAGTCGATTCGAGTCGATTCGAATCGATTCGAATCGATTCGAATCGATTCGAATCGATTCGAATCGATGAAAAATTGGGGTTTTCGCCTTCACAGTTACTTCTGGGTGGTTATTCGAGTCGATTCGATCCGATTCGAGTCGATTCGAGTCGATTCGAGCCGATTCGAGCCGATTCGAGTCGATTCGAGCCGATTCGAGCCGATTCGAATCGATTCGAATCGATTCGAATCGATTCGAATCGATTCGAATCGATGAAAAATTGGGGTTTTCGCCTTCACAGTTACTTCTGGGTGGTTATTCGAGTCGATTCGATCCGATTCGAGTCGATTCGAGTCGATTCGAGCCGATTCGAGCCGATTCGAGTCGATTCGAGCCGATTCGAGCCGATTCGAATCGATTCGAATCGATTCGAATCGATTCGAATCGATTCGAATCGATGAAAAATTGGGGTTTTCGCCTTCACAGTTACTTCTGGGTGGTTATTCGAGTCGATTCGATCCGATTCGAGTCGATTCGAGTCGATTCGAGCCGATTCGAGCCGATTCGAGTCGATTCGAGCCGATTCGAATCGATTCGAATCGATTCGAATCGATTCGAATCGATGAAAAATTGGGGTTTTCGCCTTCACAGTTACTTCTGGGTGGTTATTCGAGTCGATTCGATCCGATTCGAGTCGATTCGAGTCGATTCGAGCCGATTCGAGTCGATTCGAGTCGATTCGAGCCGATTCGAGCCGATTCGAATCGATTCGAATCGATTCGAATCGATTCGAATCGATTCGAATCGATGAAAAATTGGGGTTTTCGCCTTCACAGTTACTTCTGGGTGGTTATTCGAGTCGATTCGATCCGATTCGAGTCGATTCGAGTCGATTCGAGCCGATTCGAGCCGATTCGAGTCGATTCGAGCCGATTCGAGCCGATTCGAATCGATTCGAATCGATTCGAATCGATTCGAATCGATTCGAATCGATGAAAAATTGGGGTTTTCGCCTTCACAGTTACTTCTGGGTGGTTATTCGAGTCGATTCGATCCGATTCGAGTCGATTCGAGTCGATTCGAGCCGATTCGAGCCGATTCGAGTCGATTCGAGCCGATTCGAGCCGATTCGAATCGATTCGAGTCGATTCGAGTCGATTCGAGCCGATTCGAATCGATTCGAATCGATTCGAATCGATGAAAAATTGGGGTTTTCGCCTTCACAGTTACTTCTGGGTGGTTATTCGAGTCGATTCGATCCGATTCGAGTCGATTCGAGTCGATTCGAGCCGATTCGAGCCGATTCGAGTCGATTCGAGCCGATTCGAATCGATTCGAATCGATTCGAATCGATGAAAAATTGGGGTTTTCGCCTTCACAGTTACTTCTGGGTGGTTATTCGAGTCGATTCGATCCGATTCGAGTCGATTCGAGTCGATTCGAGCCGATTCGAGCCGATTCGAGTCGATTCGAGCCGATTCGAGCCGATTCGAATCGATTCGAATCGATTCGAATCGATTCGAATCGATTCGAATCGATGAAAAATTGGGGTTTTCGCCTTCACAGTTACTTCTGGGTGGTTATTCGAGTCGATTCGATCCGATTCGAGTCGATTCGAGTCGATTCGAGCCGATTCGAGCCGATTCGAGTCGATTCGAGCCGATTCGATCCGATTCGAGTCGATTCGAGTCGATTCGAGCCGATTCGAGCCGATTCGAATCGATTCGAATCGATTCGAATCGATGAAAAATTGGGGTTTTCGCCTTCACAGTTACTTCTGGGTGGTTATTCGAGTCGATTCGATCCGATTCGAGTCGATTCGAGTCGATTCGAGCCGATTCGAGCCGATTCGAGTCGATTCGAGCCGATTCGAATCGATTCGAATCGATTCGAATCGATGAAAAATTGGGGTTTTCGCCTTCACAGTTACTTCTGGGTGGTTATTCGAGTCGATTCGATCCGATTCGAGTCGATTCGAGTCGATTCGAGCCGATTCGAGCCGATTCGAGTCGATTCGAGTGATTCGAATCGATTCGAATCGATTCGAATCGATGAAAAATTGGGGTTTTCGCCTTCACAGTTACTTCTGGGTGGTTATTCGAGTCGATTCGATCCGATTCGAGTCGATTCGAGTCGATTCGAGCCGATTCGAGCCGATTCGAGTCGATTCGAGCCGATTCGAGCCGATTCGAATCGATTCGAATCGATTCGAATCGATTCGAATCGATTCGAATCGATGAAAAATTGGGGTTTTCGCCTTCACAGTTACTTCTGGGTGGTTATTCGAGTCGATTCGATCCGATTCGAGTCGATTCGAGTCGATTCGAGCCGATTCGAGCCGATTCGAGTCGATTCGAGCCGATTCGATCCGATTCGAGTCGATTCGAGTCGATTCGAGTCGATTCGAGCCGATTCGAATCGATTCGAATCGATTCGAATCGATGAAAAATTGGGGTTTTCGCCTTCACAGTTACTTCTGGGTGGTTATTCGAGTCGATTCGATCCGATTCGAGTCGATTCGAGTCGATTCGAGCCGATTCGAGCCGATTCGAGTCGATTCGAGCCGATTCGAATCGATTCGAATCGATTCGAATCGATGAAAAATTGGGGTTTTCGCCTTCACAGTTACTTCTGGGTGGTTATTCGAGTCGATTCGATCCGATTCGAGTCGATTCGAGTCGATTCGAGCCGATTCGAGCCGATTCGAGTCGATTCGAGCCGATTCGAGCCGATTCGAATCGATTCGAATCGATTCGAATCGATTCGAATCGATTCGAATCGATGAAAAATTGGGGTTTTCGCCTTCACAGTTACTTCTGGGTGGTTATTCGAGTCGATTCGATCCGATTCGAGTCGATTCGAGTCGATTCGAGCCGATTCGAGCCGATTCGAGCCGATTCGTCGATTCGAGCCGATTCGAGCCGATTCGAATCGATTCGAATCGATTCGAATCGATTCGAATCGATTCGAATCGATGAAAAATTGGGGTTTTCGCCTTCACAGTTACTTCTGGGTGGTTATTCGAGTCGATTCGATCCGATTCGAGTCGATTCGAGTCGATTCGAGCCGATTCGAGCCGATTCGAGTCGATTCGAGCCGATTCGAGCCGATTCGAATCGATTCGATTCGATCGATTCGATTCGAATCGATTCGAATCGATTCGAATCGATGAAAAATTGGGGTTTTCGCCTTCACAGTTACTTCTGGGTGGTTATTCGAGTCGATTCGATCCGATTCGAGTCGATTCGAGTCGATTCGAGCCGATTCGAGCCGATTCGAGTCGATTCGAGCCGATTCGAATCGATTCGAATCGATTCGAATCGATGAAAAATTGGGGTTTTCGCCTTCACAGTTACTTCTGGGTGGTTATTCGAGTCGATTCGATCCGATTCGAGTCGATTCGAGTCGATTCGAGCCGATTCGAGCCGATTCGAGTCGATTCGAGCCGATTCGAGTCGATTCGAGCCGATTCGAGCCGATTCGAATCGATTCGAATCGATTCGAATCGATTCGAATCGATTCGAATCGATGAAAAATTGGGGTTTTCGCCTTCACAGTTACTTCTGGGTGGTTATTCGAGTCGATTCGATCCGATTCGAGTCGATTCGAGTCGATTCGAGCCGATTCGAGCCGATTCGAGTCGATTCGAGCCGATTCGAGCCGATTCGAATCGATTCGAATCGATTCGAATCGATTCGAATCGATTCGAATCGATGAAAAATTGGGGTTTTCGCCTTCACAGTTACTTCTGGGTGGTTATTCGAGTCGATTCGATCCGATTCGAGTCGATTCGAGTCGATTCGAGCCGATTCGAGCCGATTCGAGTCGATTCGAGCCGATTCGATCCGATTCGAGTCGATTCGAGTCGATTCGAGTCGATTCGAGCCGATTCGAATCGATTCGAATCGATTCGAATCGATGAAAAATTGGGGTTTTCGCCTTCACAGTTACTTCTGGGTGGTTATTCGAGTCGATTCGATCCGATTCGAGTCGATTCGAGTCGATTCGAGCCGATTCGAGCCGATTCGAGTCGATTCGAGCCGATTCGAATCGATTCGAATCGATTCGAATCGATGAAAAATTGGGGTTTTCGCCTTCACAGTTACTTCTGGGTGGTTATTCGAGTCGATTCGATCCGATTCGAGTCGATTCGAGTCGATTCGAGCCGATTCGAGCCGATTCGAGTCGATTCGAGCCGATTCGAGCCGATTCGAATCGATTCGAATCGATTCGAATCGATTCGAATCGATGAAAAATTGGGGTTTTCGCCTTCACAGTTACTTCTGGGTGGTTATTCGAGTCGATTCGATCCGATTCGAGTCGATTCGAGTCGATTCGAGCCGATTCGAGCCGATTCGAGTCGATTCGAGCCGATTCGAGCCGATTCGAATCGATTCGAATCGATTCGAATCGATTCGAATCGATTCGAATCGATGAAAAATTGGGGTTTTCGCCTTCACAGTTACTTCTGGGTGGTTATTCGAGTCGATTCGATCCGATTCGAGTCGATTCGAGTCGATTCGAGCCGATTCGAGCCGATTCGAGTCGATTCGAGCCGATTCGATCCGATTCGAGCCGATTCGAATCGATTCGAATCGATTCGAATCGATTCGAATCGATTCGAATCGATGAAAAATTGGGGTTTTCGCCTTCACAGTTACTTCTGGGTGGTTATTCGAGTCGATTCGATCCGATTCGAGTCGATTCGAGTCGATTCGAGCCGATTCGAGCCGATTCGAGTCGATTCGAGCCGATTCGATCCGATTCGAGTCGATTCGAGTCGATTCGAGTCGATTCGAATCGATTCGAATCGATTCGAATCGATTCGAATCGATGAAAAATTGGGGTTTTCGCCTTCACAGTTACTTCTGGGTGGTTATTCGAGTCGATTCGATCCGATTCGAGTCGATTCGAGTCGATTCGAGCCGATTCGAGCCGATTCGAGTCGATTCGAGCCGATTCGAATCGATTCGAATCGATTCGAATCGATGAAAAATTGGGGTTTTCGCCTTCACAGTTACTTCTGGGTGGTTATTCGAGTCGATTCGATCCGATTCGAGTCGATTCGAGTCGATTCGAGCCGATTCGAGCCGATTCGAGTCGATTCGAGCCGATTCGAGCCGATTCGAATCGATTCGAATCGATTCGAATCGATTCGAATCGATTCGAATCGATGAAAAATTGGGGTTTTCGCCTTCACAGTTACTTCTGGGTGGTTATTCGAGTCGATTCGATCCGATTCGAGTCGATTCGAGTCGATTCGAGCCGATTCGAGCCGATTCGAGTCGATTCGAGCCGATTCGAGCCGATTCGAATCGATTCGAATCGATTCGAATCGATTCGAATCGATTCGAATCGATGAAAAATTGGGGTTTTCGCCTTCACAGTTACTTCTGGGTGGTTATTCGAGTCGATTCGATCCGATTCGAGTCGATTCGAGTCGATTCGAGCCGATTCGAGCCGATTCGAGTCGATTCGAGCCGATTCGAGCCGATTCGAGTCGATTCGAATCGATTCGAGTCGATTCGACGATTCGAATCGATTCGAATCGATTCGAATCGATGAAAAATTGGGGTTTTCGCCTTCACAGTTACTTCTGGGTGGTTATTCGAGTCGATTCGATCCGATTCGAGTCGATTCGAGTCGATTCGAGCCGATTCGAGCCGATTCGAGTCGATTCGAGCCGATTCGAATCGATTCGAATCGATTCGAATCGATGAAAAATTGGGGTTTTCGCCTTCACAGTTACTTCTGGGTGGTTATTCGAGTCGATTCGATCCGATTCGAGTCGATTCGAGTCGATTCGAGCCGATTCGAGCCGATTCGAGTCGATTCGAGCCGATTCGAGCCGATTCGAATCGATTCGAATCGATTCGAATCGATTCGAATCGATTCGAATCGATGAAAAATTGGGGTTTTCGCCTTCACAGTTACTTCTGGGTGGTTATTCGAGTCGATTCGATCCGATTCGAGTCGATTCGAGTCGATTCGAGCCGATTCGAGCCGATTCGAGTCGATTCGAGCCGATTCGAGCCGATTCGAATCGATTCGAATCGATTCGAATCGATTCGAATCGATTCGAATCGATGAAAAATTGGGGTTTTCGCCTTCACAGTTACTTCTGGGTGGTTATTCGAGTCGATTCGATCCGATTCGAGTCGATTCGAGTCGATTCGAGCCGATTCGAGCCGATTCGAGTCGATTCGAGCCGATTCGAGCCGATTCGAATCGATTCGAATCGATGAAAAATTGGGGTTTTCGCCTTCACAGTTACTTCTGGGTGGTTATTCGAGTCGATTCGAGTCGATTCGAGTCGATTCGAGTCGATTCGAGCCGATTCGAGTCGATTCGAGTCGATTCGAGTCGATTCGAGCCGATTCGAATCGATTCGAATCGATTCGAATCGATGAAAAATTGGGGTTTTCGCCTTCACAGTTACTTCTGGGTGGTTATTCGAGTCGATTCGATCCGATTCGAGTCGATTCGAGTCGATTCGAGCCGATTCGAGCCGATTCGAGTCGATTCGAGCCGATTCGATCCGATTCGAGTCGATTCGAATCGATTCGAGTCGATCGATTCGAATCGATTCGAATCGATTCGAATCGATGAAAAATTGGGGTTTTCGCCTTCACAGTTACTTCTGGGTGGTTATTCGAGTCGATTCGATCCGATTCGAGTCGATTCGAGTCGATTCGAGCCGATTCGAGCCGATTCGAGTCGATTCGAGCCGATTCGAATCGATTCGAATCGATTCGAATCGATGAAAAATTGGGGTTTTCGCCTTCACAGTTACTTCTGGGTGGTTATTCGAGTCGATTCGATCCGATTCGAGTCGATTCGAGTCGATTCGAGCCGATTCGAGCCGATTCGAGTCGATTCGAGCCGATTCGAGCCGATTCGAATCGATTCGAATCGATTCGAATCGATTCGAATCGATTCGAATCGATGAAAAATTGGGGTTTTCGCCTTCACAGTTACTTCTGGGTGGTTATTCGAGTCGATTCGATCCGATTCGAGTCGATTCGAGTCGATTCGAGCCGATTCGAGCCGATTCGAGTCGATTCGAGCCGATTCGAGCCGATTCGAATCGATTCGAATCGATTCGAATCGATTCGAATCGATTCGAATCGATTCGAATCGATGAAAAATTGGGGTTTTCGCCTTCACAGTTACTTCTGGGTGGTTATTCGAGTCGATTCGATCCGATTCGAGTCGATTCGAGTCGATTCGAGCCGATTCGAGCCGATTCGAGTCGATTCGAGCCGATTCGATCCGATTCGAGTCGATTCGAGTCGATTCGAATCGATTCGAATCGATTCGAATCGATTCGAATCGATTCGAATCGATTCGAATCGATGAAATTGGGGTTTTCGCCTTCACAGTTACTTCTGGGTGGTTATTCGAGTCGATTCGATCCGATTCGAGTCGATTCGAGTCGATTCGAGCCGATTCGAGCCGATTCGAGTCGATTCGAGCCGATTCGAGCCGATTCGAATCGATTCGAATCGATTCGAATCGATTCGAATCGATTCGAATCGATGAAAAATTGGGGTTTTCGCCTTCACAGTTACTTCTGGGTGGTTATTCGAGTCGATTCGATCCGATTCGAGTCGATTCGAGTCGATTCGAGCCGATTCGAGTCGATTCGAGTCGATTCGATCCGATTCGAGTCGATTCGAGTCGATTCGAGCCGATTCGAGCCGATTCGAGTCGATTCGAGCCGATTCGAGCCGATTCGAATCGATTCGAATCGATTCGAATCGATTCGAATCGATTCGAATCGATGAAAAATTGGGGTTTTCGCCTTCACAGTTACTTCTGGGTGGTTATTCGAGTCGATTCGATCCGATTCGAGTCGATTCGAGTCGATTCGAGCCGATTCGAGCCGATTCGAATCGATTCGAGCCGATTCGAATCGATTCGAATCGATTCGAATCGATTCGAATCGATTCGAATCGATGAAAAATTGGGGTTTTCGCCTTCACAGTTACTTCTGGGTGGTTATTCGAGTCGATTCGATCCGATTCGAGTCGATTCGAGTCGATTCGAGCCGATTCGAGCCGATTCGAGTCGATTCGAGCCGATTCGATCCGA